>JARQOD010000006.1:11858896-11897846 GCA_033576555.1 Oophaga sylvatica | reverse complement strand
ATTCATGGCTGTGTTTTTAGGCAAGACTGTGAGAGAGCCGATTTCCTTGGCTGAGAAGCAACCCCACACATGAATGGTTTCAGGATGCTTAACAGTTGGCATGAGACAAGACTGGTGGTAGCGCTCACCTTGTCTTCTCCGAATGAGGCGTTTTCCTGATGTCCCAAACAATCGAAAAGGGGATTCATCAGAGAAAATAACTTTACCCCAGTCCTCAGCAGTCCACTGCCTGTACCTTTTGCAGAATATCAGTCTGTCCATGATGGTTTTTTTGGAGAGAAGTGGCTTCTTTGCTGCCCTTCTTGAGACCAGACCTTGCTCCAAGAGTTTTCGCCTCACAGTGTGTGCACATGCACTCACACCTGCCTGCTGCCATTCCTGAGCAAGCTCTGCACTGCTGGTAGCCCGATCCCGCAGCTGAAACACTTTTAAGAGACAGTCCTAGCGCTTGCTGGTCTTTCTTGGGCGCCATGGAGCCTTTTTGGCAACAATGGAACCTCTCTCCTTGAAGTTCTTGATGATGCGATAGATTGTTGACTGAGGTGCAATCTTTCTAGCTGCGATACTCTTCCCTGTTAGGCCATTTTTGTGCATTGCAATGATGACTGCACGTGTTTCTTTAGAGATAACCATGGTTAACAGAAGAGAAACAATGATGCCAAGCACTAGCCTCCTTTTAAAGTGTCCAGTGGTGTCATTCTTACTTAATCATGACAGATTGATCTCCAGCCATGTCCTCATCAACACCCACACCTGTGTTAATGGAGCAATCACTGAAAAGAGGTTAGCTGGTCCTTTTAAGGCAGGGCTGCAATGATGTTGAAATGTGTTTTGGGAGATAAAGTTCATTTTCTAGCCAAATATTGACTTTGCAAGTAATTGCTGTCAAGCTGATCACTCTTTATAACATTCTGGAGTATATGCAAATTGCCATTAGAAAAAGTGAAGCAGTAGACTTTCTAAAAATTAATATTTGTGTCATTCTCAAAACTTTTGTCCATGACTGTAGACGTGTCACAAAGCCAACATGGAAAATAAGGGAGAATCTAGAATCCAGTAAACATGATCTTCTCCGTGCAACAGCGAGCTATGGCAAAAACTCTTATGCCACATAAATAGCCTGTCTCAGCCTGCTTCTCTCCAATGACCACTGGAGGGAGCTCTCGCACAACTGTGTTCAGATTATCAATGTTATGCAGAAATAACAGACCAATATATCGCAGTGTTAAAAAGACTTAACCCATCAGTTACCTGCAAAGAGCTGCAAGCTTTCCAAAAACTTAACTCTGAGAGAGAAAGCATGGTGCGCGATATAAAAGCCAAAACAGAGGCAAGAATCGCACTAATAGCCGAGATGTCATCTTGCATTTCTGGCTCTGCCAGACAGTCAAAGCGAACATCTAAGTCACTGTAATGTGTATAGTACAGTTCATATAGCGTCTTGTGCTTGGGTGCGATGAAAACACAGGAGTCACAGGTTTGATATAGAAAGTCTTGTATTACTTCATATAAGTTGGCAAAAATAGTCACACAGTTTGCAGACACAGAAGCAGGAGACACAGCAGGCCAGAGTAATCTAAGCTCAGCAATCACTCTCCACAACAGGTTCAGGATCTTCTTCTCTGTTACCGTAAGTCCATGCAAACGTGGGTCTTTCAAAGAGCAGGGTTCAGAGTCCGTCCACAAGTGCTTCAGAGTTCCTCAGTAGGAATAGCTGGAGTACAAGGTCCAAGGCTTCAGGAGTCAGGTCACATGTTCACTGCAGGCTAGATTCTGAAGCACTGATTGCTCAGCTGTGGCTGCTTAAGAAGCAAAAGGAGAGAATCAGGGCGGGAACATGCAAGCTGGAAACTCCATATTGACTGAGGGCAAGATAGCTGCAGCAAGACAGAAAGTAAAATGGCTGACGAACAAACTGAGTTTCAGGAACATGTATACAGAACCTTACATTACTCCCCCCTTAGGGACAACCTCCGGATGACCTCAGACCAGGCTTGTGTGGGTACCTCTGATGAAACTGACGGAGCAAGCGAGGAGCATTAACGTTATTGACTGGTTCCCATGAGTTGTCCTCCACTGGGTAGCCCTGCCATTTAATCAGATATTGTAACTGATTTCTATACAACCTGGAATCTAAAATCCTTTCCACCACAAATTCTTCCTGACCATCGACTAGCACTGGGTCAGGGCAAGGAGAAGAACGTCCAGGAAACGTATTGGGTGTCGCAGCCTTTAGTAGGGATACATGAAAGACAGGGTGGATTCTCATAGTTCTGGGCAGTTGAAGACGACAAGCAACGGCACTTATAATTTTACTGATTTTATAGGGTCCAATGTACTTATGTCCCAACTTAGATGATGGAATCCTTAACTTAAGATTTCTGGTTGACAGCCAGACCAAGTCTCCTACCTTGAAAGCTGGTGCAGGTTTACAAAATTTATCTGCTGCTTTCTTGTACCTTTCCTGAGCCGATTCCAGATTCTCCTTTAGAAGATCCATATTCTTCTGTAAAGACGTGATTCTTTCGGCCACTGCTGGTAAAGGCGTTTCTATGGGAAATCGTGGTAGAATGTTAGGATGATAACCTAGATTAGAGTAAAAAGGAGACTGCTTAGTGGAGGCACTCTGAGAGTTGTTATACGAAAACTCAGCTAATGGAAGTAGATCCACCCAATCATCCTGTAGATGGCAGATAAAGCAGCGGAGATACTGCTCCAGGGTTTGATTGGTTCGTTCGGTCTGTCCATTAGTCTGGGGATGAAAAGCAGAAGAAAGGTTTACGTTAATGTCCAATGCTGCACAGAAATTTTGCCAAAACCTAGAAGTGAATTGCACCCCTCGATCCGAAATAACCTCATCCGGTACTCCATGTAAGCGAAACACATCTTTAATCATCAAATCTGATGTCTGTTTTGCAGTGGGTAAGCCGACACAAGGGATAAAATGAGCTGCCTTTGTTAGACGGTCAACCACCACTAGAATGGTGTTCTTCCCTTGAGAGGTTGGTAACTCCACAATGAAGTCCATAGAAATGGATCCCCACGGGCGGGAGGGGGTGGGAAGAGGCTGTAACAGACCAGTTGGTGAGGAGCGAGGTGTTTTGCATCTTGCACAGACTTCACATGAAGTGACATAGTTTAAAACATCCTTCCTGCAAGTGGGCCACCAAAGAAACGAGAAAGAAATTCCTGTGTCTTTAGAATTCCTCTATGCCCAGCTATCTTAGAATCGTGAATGAGTTGCAATACTACTCTCAATCTGACTGTTTCAGGAATATACAGGCGTTGTCCCTGAATCCACACACCATTCTTAAAGACAAGACTTACGTCCCTTGGGGTTGTGCCAAAAAGGAATCCGCATGGTATGCTTCCTTGATGTCCTTAAGTAGGTCTTGATTATGAATCACTCCTAGGAATCTAGAGTCAGGAAGAATAGTCTTAGGAGGAGTAATTGGACGTGTCTCTGCTGAGTAAATCCTAGAGAGTGCATCAGCCTTTCCATTGCGCGATCCTGGTCTATAAGAAATGATAAAATTAAATTGGTTTAAGAAAAGATTCCAGCGAGCCTGGCGAGGAGTCAGGCACTTAGCCGACCTGATAAATTCAAGGTTACGATGGTCTGTCAGGACGACTATTTGCTGTGCAGCTCCCTGAAGAAGGTGTCTCCATTCTTTGAAGGCGGCAATAATGGCCAACAACTCTCTATTGCCCACATCGTAGTTCCTCTCAGCCGAAGACAACCGCTGGGAAAAGAAGGCACAGGGATGCAAGACATTCTTCTCACCTGTTCTCTGAGAGAGTATAGCTCCAACGGCACAGTCTGAAGCATCCACCTCTATTATGAAGGCAAGCTCGGGGTTGGGATGTACTAGGATAGGTGCAGTGGTAAATTTATCTTTTAGATGGGAAAATGCTTCCTGGGCTTGGGGAGTCCAGGAGAACCTAGATTCTTTCCGGGTAAGTTGGGTGATAGGTGACACTACCTCAGAGAAATTTCTAATGAAACGTCTATAGAAGTTGGCAAACCCGATGAAGCGCTGTACCTCCTTCACATTTCTAGGACTTGGCCAATCCTTGATGGCTTGGGTTTTGCTTCCATCCATACTAATTCCTTGTGTAGACAGTACATACCCCAGAAATTGAATTTCGGTCCTATGGAATTCACACTTTTCAAGTTTGATGTAAAGATGATTTTGTCTTAGACGTTCCAAGACCATTCTCACATGTCCATGATGTTCCTCTGTGGAGTTAGAAAAAATTAGAATATCATCCAAATAAATCACCACGAATGTATCTAGGAGATCCCTGAAGATGTCATTCACCAAGTGTTGGAAAGTGGCTGGGGCGGTACTCAGACCAAAAGGCATAACTAGATATTCAAAGTGTCCATAGCGTGACCTGAATGCAGTCTTCCATTCATCCCCAGGTCTAATACGGACTAAGTTATAGGCCCCACGAAGATCTAGTTTAGAGAAAATTTTGGCATGTCGCACTCTCTCCAATAACTCAGGGATTAAAGGCAATGGATAACGGTTTCTAATAGTAACCTTATTGAGTTCCCTATAGTCTACGCAGGGTCTCAGAGATCCATCTTTCTTCTTTACAAAGAAGATGGGTGCACCTGCAGGAGATGAAGAGGAGCGTATGAAGCCCTTGGCTAGATTTTCGTCTATGTAATCCTTTAAAGCCTTTAGCTCGGGCCCCGCCAGGGGGTAGATCTTACCAAAAGGTATCTCTGCTCCAGGCAATAATTCAATTGGACAATCATATGGACGGTGAGGAGGAAGCTGGTCAGCGTTCTTCTTGTCACATAAATCCACATAGTCCTGGTATACAGCTGGTAGTTCAGGGACTGACATGGTTCCTTTAGGAACAGAGCAAGTTGAAACTTTTGGACTCATCTGTTTCTCTGGAAAGTGTAATTCCTTGGTCTCCCAGTTAATGGTAGGATTCTGAGCCTGCAGCCATGGTAGCCCTAGAATAATGGGAAAGTGGGGAGAAGAGATAAGCATAAAGGACAGTTTCTCTTGATGATCTTTACCCATAAGAACCCTCAAAGGCTCTGTTTCCTGATCCACTGGTCCAGAGGTCAGCAGGGAGCCATCCACAGTTTCCATCTGTACTGGAGTAGCCTTCTTCACTGAACGTATCCCCTGTTTCAGAGCAAAGGAGACATCCATAAAATTTCCACTTGCCCCTGAGTCGATCATAGCAGAGCTAGACACCCAAGCTGAGTCAACCCAGAGTTTGATGGAAAGAAAGCAATGAGAATTGTTTTTCTTACAACTCAGCTGGGACACCGCTGAGGAAACTTGAAAAATGGCAGCGTTTACACAGTCAACGTCCTCAGAGGTAACGGAGTTTAAGTCCGAGAAATCAAGATCTGTTGCTGCAGATCTCTCTGGAGCTTGAGGCTCGGACCTGACAGATCCCCTCTCGCAACACTCACAGTGAATGAGTGCTGCAGTAGTCTTACGAGAACGGCTGGGGCAGTCTATAATGAAGTGCCCTGACTTACCACAATAGAAACATAGATTCTCCTTAAAACGATGTTCCTTGCGTGCATCACTAACCCGTCGTTGTAAAGAGTCTACCTGCATGGGTTCAGGTTCAGGTTCCCGTGTAATCCTACTCAAAGGTTCCTTAGCTGGAGAGGAAGGTAGGAAAAGGTTAGTGCGATTGCTTTCGAACCATCTCTCTTGCCTGCGTTCAGTCAGACGAGTATCAATACGGATGCAGTAGTTAATAAAGTCACCTAACGCAGTGGGAGGGTCGGCACGAGCAAGTTCATCCTTAATCAGTGGAGATAACCCCTTTCGAAAAATAGATTTTTTGGCGGAACTGTCCCAGGTGGTATCAAGGGCCCATCTCCTGAAATCCAAAGCATATTCAGCTACCGAGTGCTTACCTTGGCGCAAAGCTAACATGGCTGCTTCAGCTGTTGCACCTCGATTGGGGCCATCAAACACCTGCCCCATGGCTGAAATAAAAGCATCAAGGTGATTCAAACAATCATCCTCAGTCTCAATCAGAGGGTTTGCCCACATCAAAGCCTTGTTGGTAAGCAACATAATTATAGTAAGCACCTTAGATCGTTCAGTGGGAAATTGTGAAGCATGTGCAGAAAAAAAAAGATTGCATTGATTAATAAATCCCCTGAATTTCTCACGTTCACCGCCAAAACGAAAAGGGGGCAACTTGGGAATCCCAGAACTCGGGGCTACGGCAGGAGCCTGGACTCGCCCCTCTAGAACCTCAATCCTGGCTCGCAAATCCTGGGCAGTCTGTCCAAACACTTGCATATTGTGATTAGTGAGGTCCTGTAGGTTTGTAAAACGGGTCTTTATATTCTGCAAATCTGCAAGGATATTATCAGTCACTCCGCAAAGTTCCTTTATGCGGGCCTCCATTTTCCAGATCTTTTAAGACAGGAGTACTGGAAGGAGAGGAGAAGAAAAAAAAAAAAACAATAGTGTTACCTGTGGTAACACTGCAGAGAGAAAAAAAATTAAGGGAACTGCTCACCTGGAATGGTTGTGAGAAGTCACAACCACTATCATCACAGAAAGTTCAACCGGACATCTGATATCCACAGTTACAGCAGACAAAAAAGAGAAAAGGAAAAAAAAAACAATAGTGTTTACCTGTGGTAACACTGCAGAAAAAAAACTTAAGGGAATTGCTCACCTGGAATGGTTGTGAGAAGTCACAACCACTGTCATCACAGAAAGTACAACCGGACATCCGATATCCACAGTTACAGCAGACACAGCAGACACTAACGTTTGGCTTCAGAATCTTGTAATGTGTATAGTACAGTTCATATAGCGTCTTGTGCTTGGGTGCGATGAAAGCACAGGAGTCACAGGTTTGATATAGAAAGTCTTGTATTACTTCATATAAGTTGGCAAAAATAGTCACACAGTTTGCAGACACAGAAGCAGGAGACACAGCAGGCCAGAGTAATCTAAGCTCAGCAATCACTCTCCACAACAGGTTCAGGATCTTCTTCTCTGTTACCGTAAGTCCATGCAAACTTGGGTCTTTCAAAGAGCAGGGTTCAGAGTCCACAAGTGCTTCAGAGTTCCTCAGTAGGAATAGCTGGAATACAAGGTCCAAGGCTTCAGGAGTCAGGTCACAGGTTCACTGCAGGCTAGATTCTGAAGCACTGATTGCTCAGCTGTGGCTGCTTAAGAAGCAAAAGGAGAGAATCAGGGCGGGAACATGCAAGCTGGAAACTCCATATTGACTGAGGGCAAGATAGCTGCAGCAAGACAGGAAGTAAAATGGCTGACGAACAAACTGAGTTTCAGGAACATGTATACAGAACCTTACAGTCACGCTCTTCAAAATCCTCAACCCTCAGCGAACAGCTCATAAAAGCACGTGCGGAAGCTGAGGCCACTAAAATACAAGCTGCCTTTGCTCAAAAGGAAACTGAAATGAAAACTGAGGCAACTAAAATACAAGCTGCCCTAGAGGCCACTAAAATACAAGCTGCCCTAGAGGCCCTAGAGAAGGAAACGGAGATGAAAACTGAGGCCACTAAAATACAAGCTGCCCTAGAGGCCACTAAAATACAAGCTGCCCTAGAGGCCCTAGAGAAGGAAACTGAGATGAAAACTGAGGCCACTAAAATACAAGCTGCCCTAGAGGCCCTAGAGAAGGAACGCCAACACGCCATAGCCATGGCAAAGTTAAAGGTCCTGGAACAAGCCATCAGTGGGAGCCAAAGAGACAGCATCAGTTTAAGTGTTTTTGATACTGAAGACCCTCTTAAGCGTACTAGAGACTATGTACAAAGCCAACACAGCGCTATCCCTGCTCCTGCAATCCTTCCTGACCACACAGATGCTGCCCTGAAACAACAGGGTTTTGATACTGAAGACCCTCTTAAGCGTACTAGAGACTATGTACAAAGCCAACACAGCGCTATCCCTGCTCCTGCAATCCTTCCTGACCACACTGATGCTCCCCTGAGACAACAGGACACAGAGCGTTTATTCCCATCCTGCACCCAAGGTCAGTACAATTACAATACGCTGCCAATCTTGTATCCTGATCCACCTCTGTGCACCGAAATGTACCAGAAACCTGCAAATCACCAAATCTTATACTCAGAATCCTACGTACAGGCCAATATGCAGGCCAGTCACCACACTCCAGTCAATCACACAATTCCAGTCCCATGTGTAGCAGAAACTAAGCTCATTAAGCCAGTTAATGGACTGAACGCCTACGCTGCCCCATACGTACCTGCATTCCCAGGTCAAATCACAGACTGTATGAACAAAGCTATCCAGCCAGCATCGGTCCTTCCAAAATCTGAGAATGCTGATATGACTGGCCTCGCAAGGTACATGATTCGGCGCGATCTAACTAAGACCGGTCTTACAGAGTTTGACGATAAACCTGAGAACTACAGGGGTTGGAAGTGTACCTTTGAAACCACGATCAGTGATCTCGGCATCACCGCCGCTGAAGAGCTAGACCTGCTAATCAGGTGGCTTGGGCCACAATCCACGGATCGGGTCAAGAGACTTAAATCTGTCCACATCAGTAATCCCATTGCTGGTCTCACTGCCGCATGGAAGAGACTAGAAAGAAGCTATGGCAGTCCTGAGGTCATAGAAAGGGCCCTGTTCAAACGACTAGAGGATTTTCCAAAGGTATCTAATAAGGACAGTACAAGGTTCCAAGAGCTCAGCGACCTCCTGTTAGAGCTTCAGCTGGCCAAAGCAGACCCGTACCTTCCTGGTCTCAGCTACCTGGACACTGCTCATGGGGTAACCCCAATAGTTTCCAAGCTGCCACCCAATATCCAAAATAAGTGGGCTATGCTTGGATCAAAATACAAAAGGGAAAACCAAGTCTCCTTCCCTCCATTTTCCTACTTCTGCGAGTTCATCGAAAATATCGCAGAGTGTAAGACCGATCCAAGTTTTTCCTATGGAGAACACAGCGACCCTGTTTCATCTACTAAACACGACAGTCCACGTCTTAACTACAGGAGCCACCAAGCTCCAATGTCCATCAAGAAGACTGATGTTCTTCCGGCACCTTCAGTATCACAAGATAAGAGCGACAAAGGTGAGAAGGTTGAGAATCCTAATCGCCAGTGTCCAATTCACAAACTGCCACATCCCCTGAAGAAGTGCATCGGCTTCAGGAAGAAGCCCCTTCAAGAACGAAAGGAGCTCTTGAAGAAGTTTGGAATATGCTTCAGGTGCTGCGCCTCTACCGAACATCTTGCTAAGGACTGTGTCATCCCCATCATGTGTCTAGAGTGCGACAGCGAAGACCACGTACAGGCGCTCCATCCATCACAGCCTGACTCTGCGTCTTCACCTTCTCCCACCACAAGCCATGGCGGGGAGAGTACAGACCAAGTGACAAGCCATGTTGCAGTATCTTCCTCATGCACCGATGTCTGTGGAGAAGGTCTTCGAGACAAGTCCTGTGCGAAGATATGCCTGTCATGGGTGTATCCCAAGGGCCATCCAGAGAAGGCAGTCAAGGTGTACGTTAGCCTGGATGACCAGAGCAACAAATCATTAGCCAGGTCAAAACTCTTTGACTTGTTTGACTTAAAAGGAGACGTCTATCCCTACACCTTGGGCACCTGCAGCGGCGTTTTACAAACCTCTGGAAGAAGGGCCAGTGGCCTCATAATAACTTCTCTTGAGAAAGGCGCCACGGAGATACCACTACCCACGCTTGTAGAGTGTAACCAAATACCATTCAATAGGGAAGAAATCCCAACACCAGAAGTCGCTCTTCAGCATCCTCATCTCAGAATGATAGCCAAAGAGATGCCACCCCTGGATGATAAGGCAGACATCCTAATTCTCCTCGGCAGAGACATTATACGACTGCACAAGATGCGTCAACAAATCCACGGACTACTCAATGAACCATATGCCCAGCGCCTCGAGCTGGGCTGGGTCATCATTGGCAATGTCTGTAGTGACCAGACAAGGAATCAGAACGACATCTCCTCTTACAAAACCGTTATCACATCAGATGACAATGACTTGTCCTCCCTGTCATACTCACGTCACCAATGGATGAAGGAGAAGTCAAACGACACTACGTGTCAACGGCAACCATCCGATATTTCAAGTCCGCTTTATCCTCGAGACTACAACCTCGAGATAACAGCATTCGATCCTTCAACCAAGGACAACAACTCACTACCTACAGAGGGAGACAAAGTGATCATCAGGGTCATGAGCATCAAACGCACTGAAGACAACTATAACAGCTGGGTAGCTCCCTCACCTTCTCTTCCAGCAAAGACTAAGTTGCCAAGGGATCCACAGCAAGTAACTGCTATGTTCCCAACCTTTGATACCCATCTCCATCACAAGTCTGGTCAAACCGAAGCCGTGCTAGACTTCAGTGCTCAGAGTGAGAGCCCCTCTCTCAACAGCCTACCTCTGACCGATGGTGCCAGCGTTTT
The DNA here is from genome assembly GCA_033576555.1 of Oophaga sylvatica. Taxonomy (NCBI): domain Eukaryota; kingdom Metazoa; phylum Chordata; class Amphibia; order Anura; family Dendrobatidae; genus Oophaga; species Oophaga sylvatica. The sequence goes on along the minus strand of JARQOD010000006.1, from coordinate 11,887,384 downwards.
CCCCACGCAATTCAGCCTCAGCTCACTGGCGGATGTTGAACAAGACACGTTCACTTCCCAAGCATCACCCTGTAAGGAACTTGCTATCGAACGAGGAGCCTCGCCTGTTGAAAACAGCATCGACGGTCCTCTCGGGTTTAAGACACCCATCGCAGTTCTAGGCAGGGTACCACTGAGACAGCTTGCTACTCCGGATATCAACGGGAACACTATGCTACCATCTCAGAGACAGCAAGGATTGGAGACGGCGAAGAAGTCTCTAAAGGCCTTACAACAAGTCCTGCCCCGTAGTTCTGTAAAGACTCTTTCAACCATCATCAAGAGACAAGTCTACCTTTCCTACGACATGTCTACGAAGACTACAGCTGCAGGAGCCTCTCCCAGCGCTTCAGAAACCGGCAAAAAGGTACAGAAGCTGAGCTCTCTTTACCCTGGACATCCTTTCAGCTGGTCAGCCATCCTATCTGCTGACATACATTTCAGGCAAATCATCTGCTGGCTCCTTCGAGCAGGAGTCACATGATCTTAGCTTCGTCTCTGAACTCAGCTCACGGCGGGAGCCTACCGCCATATACTCCTCCAGCTGTGTTGGAACATTGTAATATTTTAACTTTCTCCAGCGGATTATTGGGTTGGTGGAAGTGTTTGCACGTTGCGGCTTCCCCAATCCGAAGATGGGTTTTCGTTTGGACTTGGACTATTCCGCTGTTGAGGACTTCATGCCTCCAACTGAACATTGGACCATGCCAATTGGACTTCAACTGTTGTTGTTATTACCTGCATGCTTGTTTTTTCCTTTTGTCTTTCAGGTCTACAGTGACATCTCCAGTGGACATCATAAAATTATGAAATCTATAGATTTCAGACGGGGAGTGTTATGTCCCATGAATGAGACATTTTATAGACTGTCCTGTGTATTTTACATGCTGTATTGCAGTCTCTCATATTGTTTACTGTTGCTATGTGTCCCTGTGTTTGCATAGCTGAAATCCTCCCTTTACATCAAGTTTGTCCCTTCTGTCTCTCTGTCTCCCTCTTCTGGTGTGATGTCATTTCCTTCTTCTTTCTCCTGTGTTTCATTCTCCATCTTGATTTTATCAGATTCACATGTGTTTTCAGTCTGTCTGAAGAAAGTCTTTTTTACCTGCTGCTGTTTGTATGCATTCAACAATAATTCTTAAAGAAATCAAAGTCTCTTCTGGATTCTTCATAACATGTGTGCCGGCAGCTGAGTTAAGCTATCTGCGATCGTCGCCAATTGTAAGTAGGGTGAAAGAGATCCGGCATCTCACAGAGCCATATTTACAGCCACAGGCCCCGGGGACAGAATAGCTTCTATATACTTATCGTACTACTTCTATTTTTACTGTCATGCGCCCTTATCCAATACAACTGTCAGCAAAGACTGACACTTTACTCTCAATCCCATCCACAAGGTCATTAACAAAGAGATTAAAAAGAATTGGTCCTAGCCCAGAACCTTACAGTACCCCACTGCTCCCAGTACAGATCCCTGCAGTCCCCACTGCTCCCAGTACAGATCCCTGCAGTCCCCACTGCTCCCAGTACAGATCACTGCGGTCCCCACTGGTCCCAGTACAGATCCCTGCAGTCTCCACTGCTCCCACTACAGATCCCTGTGGTCCCCACTGCTCCCAGTACAGATCCCTGCGGTCCCCACTGCTCCCAGTACAGATCCCTGCAGTCTCCACTGCTCCCACTACAGATCCCTGTGGTCCCCACTGCTCCCAGTACAGATCCCTGCGGTCCCCACTGCTCCCAGTACAGATCCCTGCAGTCTCCACTGCTCCCACTACAGATCCCTGTGGTCCCCACTGCTCCCAGTACAGATCCCTGCAGTCTCCACTGCTCCCAGCACTGATCCCTGTGGTCCCCACTGCTCCCAGTACAGATCCCTGCGGTCCCCACTGCTCCCAGTACAGATCCCTGTGGCCCCACTGCTCCCAGTATAGATCTCTGTGGTCCCCACTGCTCCCAGCACTGATCCCTGTGGTCCCCACTGCTCCCAGTACTGATCCATGTGGTCCCCACTGCTCCCAGTACAGATCCCTACAGTCCCCACTACTCCCAGTACAGATCCCTGTGGTCTCCCCACTGCTCCCAGTACAGATCCCTGCAGTCCCCACTGCTCCCAGTACAGATCCCTGCAGTCCCCACTGCTCCCAGTACAGATCCCTGCTGTCCCTACTGCTCCCAGTACAGATCCCTGCAGTCCCCACTGCTCCCAGTACAGATCCCTGTGGTCCCCAGTACAGATCCCTGTGGTCCCCACATCTCCCAGTACACATCCCTATGGTCCCCACATCTCCCAGTACAGATCCCTGTGGTCCCCACTGCTCCCAGTACAGATCCCTGCGGTCCCCACTGCTCCCAGCACTGATCCCTGCGGTCCCCACTGCTCCCAGTACAGATCCCTGCAATCGCTACTGCTCCCAGTACAGATCCCTGTGGTCCCCACTGCTCCCAGTACAGATCCCTGTGGTCCCCACTGCTCCCAGTACAGATCCCTGCGGTCCCCACTGCTCCCAGTACAGATCCCTGCGGTCCCCACTGCTCCCAGTACAGATCCCTGCGGTCCCCACTGCTCCAGTACAGATCCCTGCAGTCCCCACTGGTCCCAGTACAGATCCCTGTGGTCCCCACTGCTCCCAGTACAGATCCCTGTGGTCCCCACTGCTCCAGTACAGATCCCTGGGGTCCCCACTGCTCCCAGTACAGATCCCTACAGTCCCCACTGCTCCCAGTACAGATCCCTGTGGTCTCACTCCCCACTGCTACCAGTACAGATCCCTGCAGTCCCCACTGCTCCTGGTACAGATCCCTGTGGTCCCCACTGCTCCCAGTACAGATCCCTGGGGTCCCCACTGCTCCCAGTACAGATCCCTGTGGTCCCCACTGCTCCCAGTACTGATCCCTGTGGTCCCCACTGCTCCCAGTACTGATCCCTACAGTCCCCACTGCTCCCAGTACAGATCCCTACAGTCCCCACTGCTCCCAGTACAGATCCCTGGGGTCCCCACTGCTCCCAATACAGATCCCTGCAGTCCCCACTACTCCCAGTACAGATCCCTGCAGTCCCCACTGCTCCCAGTACAGATCCCTGGGGTCTCACTCCCCACTGCTCCCAGTACAGATCCCTGCAGACCCCACTGCTCCCAGTACAGATCCCTGTGACCCCACTGCTCCCATTACAGATCCCTGCGGTCCCCACTGCTCCCATTACAGATCCCTGTGGTACCCACTGCTCCCAGTACAGAACCATGTGGTCCCCACTGCTCCCAGTTCAGATCTTTGTGGTCCCCACTGATCCCAATACAGATCCCTGCGGTTCCCACTGCTGACCTATCTCCCATTTAGAGAATGTACCATTTACGACGACTCTTTCCTGTCTTTTAGCCAATTCCTTACCCATCTGCATATAGTTTCCCCTAGTCCCCGCACCTGGAGCTTCAGTATAAGGCTGTTATATGGTACAGTATCAAATGCCTTTGCAAAGTCCAGATAAATCACATCAGCCGCATCACCAACATCCAGATTTGCAGTCACCTCCTCATAGAAACCCAACATGTTAGTTAGACACAACCTATCTTTCATGAATCCGTCCTGGTTGTCAGTATATTATTCTCTGCAATAAATCTCTGCAGGTCAAAAACTTTGCACACTACTGATGTCAGACTTACCGGACAGTAGTTACCCGGATCCACCTTCTTACCTTTCTTATATATTGGTACCACGTCCATCATCCCCCAATCCTGTGGCACCACCCCTGTTACTAGAGTGTCTACGAATATGAAATACAGCGGTCTGTCTATTACTGAGATTAATTCCCTCAGTATCCGTGGATGAATGGCATCTGGCCCGGGGGGATTTGTTAAAGTTTCATTTGCTCAGATGCAGGCAGACTCCTTCTTGTGTTAGACTAGTTATATCAGGTGGTGAACTTTGATTTTTGCCTTGTTGAAAGATCCCTGGGACAGTCAGTTCATTGGTGAACACGGATGAAAAGTGCCAGTTTAATATCTCAGCCTTTTCTTTGTCCTCTATAATTATCTTGTTATTGTCATCTTTTAAGGGGCCGATACAATCATCTTTTTTCTTTTTGGCATTGATGTGTTTATAAAATTTTTCTCTGTTGATAACTTTATAGCTTGATTTCTTTTTTACATTTCCTATTAAGATCTTCATACTCCTGAACTGCTGTTTCTATATTCTCAGCTTTCAAGATTTTAAATGCCCTTTATTTTTGTCTTAATAAACTTTGTACTGTCCTGTTCATCCATAATGGGTTCTGTTTATTCCTAGACATTTTTTTTTACCAGAAGGTATACATTTTTTACAGGATTCTAGTAGTATATCCTTAAACTTGCCCCATTAATCAACTTACCATATTATAGTTGCTGCATCCCAAATGCTCCCAAACAGTGAGTATATTTCACTTACTGGTTTCTGTAGCATATTTATCATTGATACTCTGCAGCAAAGGAAGTAAAGAGAAGGTCTTCAAGGTGAGTCTGCTCAAATCTGATTATGTCATGGAAGATTTTCCACCAATGAACGTAACAGTTGCGTGTAGTTTACTTCATCTTATTTCAAGGGATGCTGTCACCCCATTTTTCGACTATAAGCTGCGGCCACCGCCATCAGGGGCTTATCTACAGCATTCTGTAATGCTGTAGATAAGCCCCGATGTTACCTGAAAGAGACGAAAAACAGGTTAGATAATACTCACCCAGGGGCGGTACGGCATCCGATTCGGTCCAGAGGGAGTTGCGGTCTGGTCTGGCACCTCCCATCTTCTAGCGAAGCCCTTCTCTTCTTTGCTTCCCGTAGCGGCTTCGGTGCAGGCGCACTGCTCTGCCCTGTTGAGGGCAGAGCAGAGTACTGCAGTGCGCAGGCGCTAGGAAAGGTCAGAGAGGTCCGGCACCTGCGCACTGCAGTACTTTACTCTGCCCTCAAACAGGGCAGAGCAGTGCGCCAGCGCTGGAGCCGCGACAGGAAGCAAAGAAGAGGACATCTTCGCTAGAAGATGGGAGGCGCCGGATCGGACCGTGACTCCCTCCGGACCGAATCGGATGCCGTATGGCCCCTGGGTGAGTATTATATAACTCGTTTTTCTTCTCTTTCAGGTAACATCGGGGGCTTATCTACAGCATTACAAAATGCTGTAGATAAGCCCCTGATGGCTGTGGCCTCATCTCATAGTCCAAAAATGGGGTGACAGACTCTCTTTCAATCCGACTGGCGGGTCATGTCCTTCTCAAGCTGGAAACTGTAGGAGATGCCACCAAGTCACTTCACCTTATCCAGAGTATTTAGAAACCGAGCTAGGTGTACCAGCACAATATTTTTCCTAGGTGAAGGAAAGACCTTACTACAACAATTTTTAGTCAGACTACAGAATATGCCATAAATGTGCAAATAATACAGATCTCCCTGCAGCTATCTCAAGAGATGGGTCACGTCATGGACTGTCAGGAATGGAGAGGTGGTTATGCATGTGTTCCTCAAATTGTCGAATCCTTCACCTTTATCACACATTCATTGGAAAACCAGAATATATGTCAGAAATGTCCTAAATGAAAACCACCCTTTCCTTTCCCAGCCCTGAAGACTCTTTGTTGAAGCTAATATTCATCATTCCTTTTTAAAAACAAAAAGTATTAAACTAGATATATAGAGTTATATTAGGACTGGGAAAAACTTGCTTAATTAATTCTATTTATTTTGGGTCTAGTAAACAATTTTCATCCTAATGCATCTGTTGTTGAGTTCGGGCAATACAGTACATTACTTATCTTAACAGATATGTTTACCAGAAGAAATACTAGCGTGCCATTACTGAAAAGGTCACTCCGGCAGGGAACATTTACAACTCTATTAAATATGCATGGCCGACCCCAGCAGACAGCAGCATCTTGTTTTAATTCAGCCTTATGAAAATTCTAAATGTGTGACGTTTTGTATACCATTTACGTCCTGGGGAGTGAAGGTGTTAATCTATCAAGGTATGTGCCAAAAAAACATTCCGAAAGAGAAATAGGAAGAAATGAAAAAGTCAAATATTTATTAATTCACTGTAATAAATTCCTTTGGAATCGTGAAAGATACAAACCCGATTTGGTTTGGGTCTACAAATTGTGTCATTTCATATGGATTAGACTTTTTTTTCTTTGAGTAATAAAGTTTGTCTTCTTCCTTCCTGGAAAAAAAGTCTATTTTCATCTCTGCAAACTATGTATCCTCTCAAAGATATTTGATTAGTCAAAAAATTGATTCTACTGTGAAAATCGAGACTTATTCAAGAAAGCACTTTATGTTTTAAAACCAATGGACCTGCCATTTTTTAATATTTTTGGGATTTCTTGGATAGTAAGAAGGTAAAGATGTCCTCAACTTTTTAGGGTTTAATTTTGAAGGCATCAACACAAGGAGAAGGAAAATGGTAATCGCGGATTTCTTTGGACCTTCATACTGGAATTAGGGATGGAAGAAGAAAACTTTAGGGCTCTACTTCCTTTAGCTTTCTTCATGGAAGACGAAGAGAGGACAAGACAATTTGTAAACTAATATTAAAAAACAATACTTTGAAACAAAAAAAAACAGAAAATGTTATTTCAAGAAAGAAAATCTACCATGATTCGAATTCATCAGAACCCTTGAATCTGGCAAGGAAATTTGGTTTCCATTGAAGTTAGTTGATGCCAATGGAAAGTTCTTTCTTATGCTGTAGGGTCTTTCCAGACCTCAGGGCATAAAAAATGTAGGATGTTAAAAAAATAAATCAATACTCGGCTCACCTGTTTGTCCGTTTCCACAGCCCACCGTCCGGTCCTCTACTTCATGCAATCCTTCTTTCCATCAGTCTTTATTCATGGTTGCGACTAGAACGTTGTACCCCAGAGAACAAAACAGGTTGGGCGTTGGAAATTTTTAAACATTTTTTATTTGCACAAAGTGAATTGCAAAAAATCTTGGTTCAGTAGAATCATAATTTTTCCTAAAATTCAAACAAGATCTACTTTACCTTCAACACTATTTCCTCATCTGTACCAAATATAAAAAAGAAAGAAATTGAAGGCAATTCACCAAGTACTTTTGTTAAGTAAATGATTTTGCCGATGTCATCTTGAGAAAAAGTTTTCAACTTTTGGATAACGTGTTCTGTGAAGATAAACATTAGGAAGCGGCAATTTATATGGTTATATCTCCCACGTTGAGCTCTTGCCTTCTCTTTGTAATGGAATTATCCTTGACGAGATTTTCAGAAAGTAGTTGAAATATTCAACAGCCTCTCAAGATAACATCTTAGAGGCAATATTCATTAATGTTCCATCCTTAAGTAGGTATATTTATCCAGCTGATTTATCAGGCAGTATCTCATTATACTGCTCCTTTGTGGACCGGAGCTGAGCCTGGCTTATATAATTAGCATCCATTATAGAGTAAATCAAGGAATCCTAGCTTTCCCATTAATCAAAACTTATAAGTGGTGTCGACTCTCATGGGCCCCTGTTTTGAGAACTTTTCCATTTTTAAATGTGAAAATCATTAGTTTATCATTTATTTTACAATTTTATATAATAATTTAATGTGACAATTATTCAACATTGTATATAGAACCAACTTGCATAAAAAGTTGAGTGACTCTGTAGTTATATAATTTCCTGTGTAATATCCAGAGCTGCACTCACTATTATGCTGGTGCAGTCACTGTGTACATACATTACTGATCCTGAGTTACATCCTGTATTATACTCCAGAGCTGCACTCACTATTCTGCTGGTGCAGTCACTGTGTACATACATTACATTACTGATCCTGAGATACATCCTGTATTATACCCCAGAGCTGAACTCACTAATCTGCTGGTGCAGTCACTGTGTACATACATTACATTACTGATCCTGAGTTACATCCTGTATTATACTCCAGAGCTGCACTCACTATTCTGCTAGTGCAGTCACTGTGTACATACATTACATTACTGATCCTGAGTTACATCCTGTATTATACTCCAGAGCTGCACTCACTATTCTGCTGGTGCAGTCACTGTGTACATACATTACTGATCCTGAGTTACATCCTATGTTATACTCCAGAGCTGCACTCATTAGTCTGCTGGTGCAGTCACTGTGTACATACATTACATTACTGATCCTGAGTTACATCCTGTATTATACAGTCATGGCCAAAAGTTTTGAGAATGACACAAATATTATATTTTCACATGATCTGCTGCCCTCTGGTTTTTATGTGTTTTGACAGATGTTTTTATCACAGACAGAAATATAATTGCAAACATATGAGTAACAAAAGCTTATATTGACAGTTAGAATGAGTTAATGCAGCAAGTCTATATTTGCAGTGTTATGTTTCGGTAGCTGAGGAGTGCAGGTAAAAAAGGCAATACACCAGAGCAGTTGGAATCTATGAGATTGCAGTACCCTGACTAACCACCACAACTAGAGGCAGCCGTGGAGCGTTCCTACGTTGGTCCTAGACGCCTCGTCACAGCCTGAGAAACTAACTACACCTAAAGATAGAAATAGGAAAGCTATCTGCCCCGGAGCAGAACCCCAAAGATAATAGAAAGCCCCCAAACATGTAATGGCGGTTAGACAAGAAGAAATACTGACACAGAAAGAAAATAGTATGAGCAAACGCTGGGGCCCAAACTAACTAAATAGAAAAGGATAGGAAGGGTACTTACTGCAATCCCAGAAAACCCTGAAAAGCACCAATTCTACTAATTTCAAAATCACCTGAGATCACACGACCTCTACCACCTAAATTAGTTCTCTGGTGTAACAAAATCAAAACAGCAGCCACTGAAAAAACTGGAAAAAGCAAAAGTACAAACATCAGTGGCTGAACTAAACTGTGAGGGCAAAAGCCCCCGAAGGGGACCCAGAAGGCCCCCAAAGAAGCGCAGGACAAAATGCAAAAATATAGTACAAAAACAAAAAGAAGGAAATGTCTTATCTGTTAGCAGGAGATGCAGACACGACACAGCAGGCTACAAGGAAAACAGGAATGAAGGATTCAGACCAGAACAATTGATCACCGGCAACCCTGATGGGAAGGTGACTCCCTTATATAAGACCAGTCAGTAACACCTGATTCCCAGTCCTCACAATCTTCACTGAACAGACCAGTACCGCTTGTAACCACCAGAGGGAGTCTCTGCTCAGAACTCATCTCAAACCCATTCACAACAGTACCCCCCCCTTGAGGAGGGGTCACCGAACCCTCATTTGAGCAACCAGGTCGGTCAGGATGAGTTCTATGATATGCACGGATGAGTCTCCTAGCATGGATGTCCGAAGCAAACACCCAAGAATTGTCTTCCTGACCATAACCTCTCCATTTAACCAAATACTGGAGTTTCCGTCTAGAAAAACGAGAATCTAATATTTTCTCAACCATATACTCCAGATTGCCCTCAACCAAAACAGGGTCAGGAGGCACAGCAGCAGGAACCACTGGCTCAACAAACCTCTTCAACAAGGACTTGTGGAACACGTTATGGATCTTAAATGTCCCTGGAAGAAGCAAACGAAAAGAAACAGGATTAAGAATCTCAATGATCTTATAAGGTCCAATGAACCTAGGCTTAAATTTAGGAGATGCTACTCTCATAGGAATATTCTTTGAGGACAACCAGACCAAGTCCCCCACTTTAAACCGAGGACCATCAGTCCTATGCCGGTTAGCAAACCGCTGGGCCTTCTCCTGAGAGAGGGACAACCTCTCCACTACCTGGTCCCAAATCTGTTGCATACGCTCCACAACAGAGTCAACACCTGGACAGACAGAAGCCTCCGTCTGTCCTGAAGAAAATCGAGGGTGAAACCCAGAATTACAGAAAAACGGAGACATCAAAGTGGCAGAGCTTGCCCTATTATTAAGAGCAAACTCAGCCAAAGGTAAAAAAGAGACCCAGTCATCCTGATCAGCAGACACAAAGCATCTAAGATAAGTCTCCAATGTCTGGTTTGTTCTCTCAGTTTGACCATTGGTCTGAGGATGAAATGCCGAGGAGAAAGACAATTGAACACCCAGTTTAGAACAAAAAGTCCTCCAAAATCTGGAAACAAACTGGACTCCTCTGTCAGACACAATGTTCTCAGGAATGCCGTGTAAATGAACCACGTGCTGAAGGAACAACGGCACCAATTCAGAGGAGGAAGGCAACTTAGGTAATGGCACAAGATGTATCATTTTGGAAAACCTATCACAAATTACCCAGATGGTGGTCATTCTCTGAGAAACAGGAAGGTCGGAAATGAAATCCATAGAGATATGGGTCCATGGTCTCTTGGGCACAGGCAATGGCATCAACAAACCACTAGAGCGAGAGCAAGGCTTGGAGCGAGAGCAAGTCCCGCAGGACTGCACAAATTCCCTGACATCACGAGACAAGGTAGGCCACCAAAAGGACCGACTAACCAAGTCTCTGGTACCAAAAATTCCGGGATGCCCAGCCAATGCGGAACAATGAATCTCAGACATCACACTCTTTTTCCACTGGTCCGGGACAAACAATTTTCCAACAGGGCAGCACACGGGCCTATCCTCCTGACACCCCTCCAGAGCAAGTCTCAAATTGGGCGAGATGGCGGAAAGAACTACACCCTCTTTCAAAATAACAGAAGGATCAGATAACTCAGGAGAGTCCGCAAGGAAACTCCTCGAGAGGGCATCCGCCTTAACATTCTTAGTGCCAGGAAGAAAGGAAACCACAAAATTAAAACGTGTGAAAAACAAGGCCCACCTGGCCTGTCTAGGATTGAGTCGCTTGGCAGATTCCAGATAGACCAGATTCTTATGGTCCGTAAGGACCACCACCTGATGTTTGGCTCCCTCCAGCCAATGTCTCCACTCTTCAAAAGCCCACTTCATGGCCATAACTCCCGATTACCCACGTCATAATTACGTTCAGTAGGAGAAAATTTTCGAGAGAAAAAGGCACAAGGGTTACTTTTAGAGGTCTCTGGATCTTTTTGGGACAAAACGGCACCTGCCCCAATTTCAGAGGCATCAACCTCCACCTGAAATGGCAGAGAAACATCAGGCTGCCGTAGAACAGGAGCAGAAGTGAATCTCTGCTTAAGTTCCTGAAACGCAGAGACTGCCTCAGGAGGCCAATTCACCACATCAGAACCCTTTCTGGTCAAATCAGTTAATGGTTTAACAATAACCGAGAAATTACCAATAAATTTACGATAAAAATTGGCAAAACCCAAAAATCTTTGAAGAGCCTTTAATGAAGTAGGTTGGACCCAATCACAGATGGCCTGAACCTTGACCGGGTCCATTTCAATAACAGATGGGGACAAAATGAATCCCAGAAATGAGATCCTCTGTACGCCAAAAAGACACTTTGATCCCTTCACATACAGAGCATTCTCTCTCAAAATCTGGAACACAGTTCGAACATGTTTCACATGAGAGTCCCAGTCATTAGAAAAAATCAAGATATCCAAATAAACAATCAGAAATTTGTCCACAAAATCCCTGAAAATGTCATTCATGAAGGACTGGAAGACGGAAGGAGCATTAGTGAGCCCAAAGGGCATCACTAGGTACTCAAAATGCCCTTCAGGGGTATTGAATGCCGTCTTCCATTCATACCCGTGCTTAATGCGAATAAGGTTATACGCCCCCTGAGGTCAAGCTTGGTGTAGCGCCCGCGTCCCTGCCTGCTGCCAGACAGGGACGTCGCTCTCCTCACCTGCGCTCAGCGTCCTCAGTGCTCCCAGCCTCCTCTGCGCCTCTGGCATCCTCGGCGTCCTCCTTCCGCCCTGCTGGTCCCGCGCGCTCCTTCCCTGCTGCTGGCCTTAGGGCGCGCGCCCGCACCCTCCCCCGCTCTTAAAGGAGCCGCGCGCATTTTCCAAATTAGTCTCCAGCCAATGCTGGTGGACTCCACCCTATATTAAGGGCTTCCTCCTTAATGAAGGTGCCCGAGCAATGTTGTTTCTGTGCAGTCTAACTCTGCTTCAGCCATCAGCTCCTGTTTCCAGTTGCCTGCCTGTTACCTGTCTGTTTGCCTGTCGGCCATTTGACTGCAGCTCTATCCAGAGGTTCGGACATCTTCAGCAGAGATCCCCGGCTGTTGCCTGCTCACCTGGGAGCGATCATCTGCCATCCGACTGCAGCTCTATCCAGAGGTTCGGACATCATCTGCGGAGATCCCCGGCTATTGCTGAGACTCTTGCCTGCTCACCTGGTAGCGATCATCTGCCATCCGACTGCAGCTCTATCTAGAGGTTCGGACATCATCAGCAGAGATCCCCGGCTATTCCAGAGACTCTTGCCTGCTCACCTGGGAGCGATCATCTGCCATCCGACTGCAGCCTACCAGGAGGCTCCACCAGCTCAGGTCGTATATGCCTGTTTGTCTAGAGACTGCCTTGGTCACTTACCGTGACAAAGCTGCCTGTCCAGAGACTACCCTGGTCACTTGTCGTGACAAACCTGCCTGCCCAGAGACTGCCCTGGTCACTTGCCGTGACAACCTGCCTGTCCAGAGACTGCCCTGGTCACTTGCCGTGACAACCTGCCTGTCCAGAGACTGCCCTGGTCACTTGCCGTGACAAACCTGCCTGCCCAGAGACTGCCCTGGTCACTAGCCGTGACAACCTGCCTGTCCAGAGACTGCCCTGGTCACTTGCCGTGACAACCTGCCTGTCCAGAGACTGCCCTGGTCACTTGCCGTGACAACCTGCCTGTCCAGAGACTGCCCTGGTCACTTGCTGTGACAACCTGCCAGCCCAGAGACTGCCCAGGTCACTTGCCGTGACAACCTGCCTGTCCAGAGACTTCCTTGGTCACTTATTGTGACAACCTGCCTGTCCAGAGACTGCCTGGCTAATTGCCGTGATTCCCTGTCCTATTCCCGGATGCCACCCGCTCTCTTGCAAGTAAATTGTCTTGTATAATAAAGCTTAGTGGTTCCACCAACCAGACCCGTTTCCGTCAGTGGTTCCACCTACCAGACCCGTTACACTTGGTAAACCAAGTAGCGTTTTTCACCCTGGAAAACAGGTCAGAAATCAAGGGTAACGGGTATTGATATTTCACAGTAATATTGTTCAAGAGACGATAATCAATACACGGCCTTAATGAACCATCTTTTTTGGCCACAAAGAAAAAAACGGCACCTAAGGGTGAAGAGGATGGTCTGATATGACCCTTCTCCAATGATTCCTTGATATAAGACCGCATAGCGTCATGTTCAGGTACAGACAAGTTAAAAAGGCGACCTTTAGGGAATTTACTACCCGGCACTAATTCAATAGCGCAGTCATAGCTCCTATGGGGAGGCAAGGATGCAGATTTACTTTCGCTAAACACATCAGAAAAATCAATCAAAAAGTCAGGAACATCCTGAGCCTGGGGGGAGGCAGAAAAAACAGGAGTGTTGGTATTAACACATTGGCAGCCCCAACTGGTTACAGACACAGATTTCCAATCCAAAACAGGATTATGAGACTGTAACCAAGGGAAACCCAGCACGATAATGTCATGCAGATTATACAGAACCAAAAATTTGCAGCACTCCTGGTGATCAGGTTCAACCCTCATTATCACCTGAGTAGAAAACTGGGGTTTATTCTCAGCCAAAGGGGTAGAATCGATCCCCAGTAGGGGAATAGACTTCTGTAGGGGTATCAAGGGAAACCCACAATGTTTAGCAAAATCATAATCCGTCAGATTAATAGCTGCTCAAGAATCAACGAAAGCCTGAGCAGAAAATGAGGACAGAGAGCATATTAGAGTGACAGTTAATAAAAACTTAGTCTGAACACTACCCAAGACAACTGAGCGTGCAAAACGTCTTTCCCGCTTAGGGCAGACTGAAATAGCATGAGAGGCATCACCACAGTAGAAACATAACCCATTGCGCTTTCGAAACTCATGACGCTGTGCCCCAGACACCACTCTATCACACTGCATGGGTTCAGAAGCTGGTTCACAAGGCAACACCATTCCACGCATACTTCTCCGCTCACGCAAACGTCTGTCAATTTGAATCGCTAATGACATAGAATCATTGAGACCAGAGGGGACAGGGAATCCCACCATAACATCCTTTACATTATCTGACAGACCCTTCCGGAAAAGGGCTGCCAAAGCGTCGTCATTCCATTTGGTCAGGACTGCCCACCTACGGAATCTCTGACAGTATAACTCAGCGTCATAAGGCCCCTGATTTAATGCCAACAAGGCTTTTTCAGCTTGATCAGTGACATTAGGCTCATCGTACAATAACCCCAAAGCCTGAAAAAAATGCATCAACATCACTCAAAACAGGATCCCCAGGTGTCAGGGAAAAAGCCCAATCCTGAGGATCGCTGCGCAGGAGAGAGATGATAATTTGAACCTGCTGCGCTGCGTTCCCTGAGGACTTAGATTTTAAGGCAAAAAACAATTTACAATTATTTTTGAAATTCTGAAACTTAGCTCGATCCCCCAAAAACAAATCTGGCATGGGGATCCTAGGTTCCACAACAGGCAACCTAGCAAGATATGCAGCAATACTATGAACCTCAGTGGCAAGCTGATCCACACGGCCAGACAACCGTGCAAACTCCATTGAGAGAAAAGATCCTCCCCAGCACCCAGAGATACAGAGGGAAAAAAAAATGCAACAAATAGAAAAATATCTCTGACAACTCTGACAACCTTTTTTCTTTCACAATATTTTTTCCCTTCTGTGAGTACCATACAATTTTCAATTTTTAGGCCGGTGATACTGTTATGTTTCGGTAGCTGAGGAGTGCAGGTAAAAAAGGCAATACACCAGAGCAGTTGGAATCTATGAGATTGCAGTACCCTGACTAACCACCACAACTAGAGGCAGCCGTGGAGCGTTCCTACGTTGGTCCTAGACGCCTCGTCACAGCCTGAGAAACTAACTACACCTAAAGATAGAAATAGGAAAGCTATCTGCCCCGGAGCAGAACCCCAAAGATAATAGAAAGCCCCCAAACATGTAATGGCGGTTAGACAAGAAGAAATACTGACACAGAAAGAAAATAGTATGAGCAAACGCTGGGGCCCAAACTATCTAAATAGAAAAGGATAGGAAGGGTACTTACTGCAATCCCAGAAAACCCTGAAAAGCACCAACTCTACTAATTTCAAAATCACCTGAGATCACTCGACCTCTACCACCTAAATTAGTTCTCTGGTGTAACAAAATCAAAACAGCAGCCACTGAAAAAACTGGAAAAAGCAAAAGTACAAACATCAGTGGCTGAACTAAACTGAGAGGGCAAAAGCCCCCGGAGGGGACCCAGAAGGCCCCCAAAGAAGTGCAGGACAAAATGCAAAAATATAGTACAAAACAAAAAGAAGGAAATGTCTTATCTGTTAGCAGGAGATGCAGACACGACACAGCAGGCTACAAGGGAAACAGGAATGAAGGATTCAGACCAGAACAATTGATCACCGGCAACCCTGATGGGAAGGTGACTCCCTTATATAAGACCAGTCAGTAACACCTGATTCCCAGTCCTCACAATCTTCACTGAACAGATCAGTACCGCTTGTAACCACCAGAGGGAGTCTCTGCTCAGAACTCATCTCAAACCCATTCACAACATTGCAGTGTTGACCCTTCTTCTTCAGGACCTCTGCAATTCTCCCTGGCATGCTCTCAATCAACTCCTGGACCAAATCCTGACTGATAGCAGTCCATTCTTGCACAATCAATGCTTTAATTTTGTCAGAATTTTTAGGTTTTTGTTTGTCCACCCGTCTCTTGATGATTGACCACAAGTTCTCAATGGGATTAAGATCTGGGGAGTTTCCAGGCCATGGGCCCAAAATCTCTATGTTTTGTTCCCTGAGCCATTTAGTTATCACCTTTGCTTTATGGCAAGGTGCTCCATCATGCTGGAAAAGGCATTGTTGATTGCCAAACTGCTCTTGGAGGGTTGGGAGAAGTTGCTCTTGGAGGACATTCTGGTACCATTCTTTATTCATGGCTGTGTTTTTAGGCAAGACTGTGAGAGAGCCGATTCCCTTGGCTGAGAAGCAACCCCACACATGAATGGTTTCAGGATTGTTATGTCCCATGAATGAGACATTTTCCAGACTGTCCTGTGCATTTTACATGCTGTATTGCAGTCTCTCATATTGTTTACTGTTGCTATGTGTCCCTGTGTTTGCATAGCTGAAATCCTCCCTTTACATCAAGTTTGTCCCTTCTGTCTCTCTGTCTCCCTCTTCTGGTGTGATGTCATTTCCTTCTTCTTTCTCCTGTGTTTCATTCTCCATCTTGATTTTATCAGAATCACATGTGTTTTCAGTCTGTCTGAAGAAAGTCTTTTTTACCTGCTGCTGTTTGTATGCATTCAACAAGAATTCTTAAAGAAATCAAAGTCTCTTCTGGATTCTTCATAACATGCGTGCCGGCAGCTGAGTTAAGCTATCTGCGATCGTCGCCAATTGTAAGTAGGGTGAAAGAGATCCGGCATCTCACAGAGCCATAGTTACAGCCACAGGCCCCGGGGACAGAATAGTAAAAAAGACTTTTCAGATTCATCTGTAAAACCCACAGCTTCTATAAAGCTACAGAACTTCCTGCAGAGCATCCGCTCTCAACATATAAGAGTCTATACAGCTCTCCTTCTCCCTGTGAATCAGGATGGCTGAAGGAATGACTACACGGTCTCTGCCAGACCCATTGTCAGAGGAAGAGTGCATAGACCCTGATCCACCATTTAGTGAGAAGGCTAGACGTCTCACAAAGCCAAAATTGAAAATAAGGGAGAATCTAGAATCCAGTAAACATGATCTTCTCCGTGCAACAGCGGAGCTATGGCAAAAACTCTTATGCCACATAAATAGCCTATCTCAGCCTGCTTCTCTCCAACGACCACTGGAGGGAGCTCTCGCACAACTGTGTTCAGATTATCAATGTTATGCAGAAATAACAGACCAATATATCGCAGTGTTAAAAAGACTTAACCCATCAGTTACCTGCAAAGAGCTGCAAGCTTTCCAAAAACTTAACTCTGAGAGAGAAAGCATGGTGCGCGATATAAAAGCCAAAACAGAGGCAAGAATCGCACTAATAGCCGAGATGTCATCTTGCATTTCTGGCTCTGCCAGACAGTCAAAGCGAACATCTAAGTCACGCTCTTCAAAATCCTCAACCCTCAGCGAACAGCTCATAAAAGCACGTGCGGAAGCTGAGGCCACTAAAATACAAGCTGCCTTTGCTCAAAAGGAAACTGAAATGAAAACTGAGGCAACTAAAATACAAGCTGCCCTAGAGGCCACTAAAATACAAGCTGCCCTAGAGGCCCTAGAGAAGGAAACTGAGATGAAAACTGAGGCCACTAAAATACAAGCTGCCCTAGAGGCCACTAAAATACAAGCTGCCCTAGAGGCCCTAGAGAAGGAAACTGAGATGAAAACTGAGGCCACTAAAATACAAGCTGCCCTAGAGGCCCTAGAGAAGGAACGCCAACACGCCATAGCCATGGCAAAGTTAAAGGTCCTGGAACAAGCCATCAGTGGGAGCCAAAGAGACAGCATCAGTTTAAGTGTTTTTGATACTGAAGACCCTCTTAAGCGTACTAGAGACTATGTACAAAGCCAACACAGTGCTATCCCTGCTCCTGCAATCCTTCCTGACCACACAGATGCTCCCCTGAAACAACAGGGTTTTGATACTGAAGACCCTCTTAAGCGTACTAGAGACTATGTACAAAGCCAACACAGCGCTATCCCTGCTCCTGCAATCCTTCCTGACCACACTGATGCTCCCCTGAGACAACAGGACACAGAGCGTTTATTCCCATCCTGCACCCAAGGTCAGTACAATTACAATACGCTGCCAATCTTGTATCCTGATCCACCTCTGTGCACCGAAATGTACCAGAAACCTGCAAATCAACTCTTATACTCAGAATCCTACGTACAGGCCAATATGCAGGCCAGTCACCACACTCCGGTCAATCACACAATTCCAGTCCCATGTGTAGCAGAAACTAAGCTCATTAAGCCAGTTAATGGACTGAACGCCTACGCTGCCCCATACGTACCTGCATTCCCAGGTCAAATCACAGACTGTATGAACAAAGCTATCCAGCCAGCATCGGTCCTTCCAAAATCTGAGAATGCTGATATGACTGGCCTCGCAAGGTACATGATTCGGCGCGATCTAACTAAGACCGGTCTTACAGAGTTTGACGATAAACCTGAGAACTACAGGGGTTGGAAGTGTACCTTTGAAACCACGATCAGTGATCTCGGCATCACCGCTGCTGAAGAGCTAGACCTGCTAATCAGGTGGCTTGGGCCACAATCCACGGATCAGGTCAAGAGACTTAAATCTGTCCACATCAGTAATCCCATTGCTGGTCTCACTGCTGCATGGAAGAGGCTAGAAAGAAGCTCTGGCAGTCCTGAGGTCATAGAAAGGGCCCTGTTCAAACGACTAGAGGATTTTCCAAAGGTATCTAATAAGGACAGTACAAGGTTCCAAGAGCTCAGCGACCTCCTGTTAGAGCTTCAGCTGGCCAAAGCAGACCCGTACCTTCCTGGCCTCAGCTACCTGGACATTGCCCATGGGGTAACCCCAATAGTTTCCAAGCTGCCGTCCAATATCCAAAATAAGTGGGCCATGCTTGGATCAAAATACAAAAAGGAAAACCAAGTCTCCTTCCCTCCATTTTCCTACTTCTGCGAGTTCATCGAAAATATCGCAGAGTGTAAGACCGATCCAAGTTTTTCCTATGGAGAACACAGCGACCCTGTTTCATCTACAAAACACGACAGTCCACGTCTTAACTACAGGAACCACCAAGCTCCAATGTCCATCAAGAAGACTGATGTTCTTCCGGCACCTTCAGTATCACAAGATAAGAGCGACAAAGGTGAGAAGGTTGAGAATCCTAATCGCCAGTGTCCAATTCACAAACTACCACATCCCCTGAAGAAGTGCATCGGCTTCAGGAAGAAGCCCCTTCAAGAACGAAAGGAGCTCTTGAAGAAGTTTGGAGTATGCTTCAGGTGCTGCGCCTCTACCGAACATCTTGCTAAGGACTGTGTCATCCCCATCAAGTGTCTAGAGTGCGACAGCGAAGACCACGTACAGGCGCTTCATCCATCACGGCCTGACTCTGCGTCTTCACCTTCTCCCACCACAAGCCATGGCGGGGAGAGTACAGACCAAGTGACAAGCCATGTTGCGGTATCTTCCTCATGCACCGATGTCTGTGGAGAAGGTCTTCGAGACAAGTCCTGTGCGAAGATTTGCCTGTCATGGGTGTATCCCAAGGGCCATCCAGAGAAGGCAGTCAAGGTGTACGTTAGCCTGGATGACCAGAGCAACAAATCATTAGCCAGGTCAGAACTCTTTGACTTGTTTGACTTAAAAGGAGACGTCTATCCCTACACCTTGGGCACCTGCAGCGGCGTTTTACAAACCTCTGGAAGAAGGGCCAGTGGCCTCATAATAACTTCTCTTGAGAAAGGCGCCACGGAGATACCACTACCCACACTTGTAGAGTGTAACCAAATACCATTCAATAGGGAAGAAATCCCAACACCAGAAGTCGCTCTTCAGCATCCTCATCTCAGAATGATAGCCAAAGAGATGCCACCCCTGGATGATAAGGCAGACATCCTAATTCTCCTCGGCAGAGACATTATACGACTGCACAAGATGCGTCAACAAATCCACGGACTACTCAATGAACCATATGCCCAGCGCCTCGAGCTGGGCTGGGTCATCATTGGCAATGTCTGTAGTGACCAGACAAAGAATCAGAACGACATCTCCTCTTACAAAACCGTTATCACGTCGGATGACAACGACTTGTCCTCCCTGTCATACTCACGTCACCAATGGATGAAGGAGAAGTCAAACGACACTACGTGTCAACGTCAACCATCCAATATTTCAAGTCCGCTTTATCCTCGAGACTACAACCTCGAGATAACAGCATTCGATCCTTCAACCAAGGACAACAACTCACTACCTACAGAGGGAGACAAAGTGATCATCAGGGTCATGAGCGTCAAACCCACCGAAGACAACTATAACAGCTGGGTAGCTCCCTCACCTTCTCTTCCAGCAAAGACTAAGTTGCCAAGGGATCCACAGCAAGTAACTGCTAAGTTCCCAACCTTTGATACCCATCTCCATCACAAGCCTGGTCAAACCGAAGCCATGCTAGACTTCAGTGCTCAGAGTGAGAGCCCCTCTCTTAACAGCCTACCTCTGACCGATGGTGCCAGCGTTTTCCCCACGCAATTCAGCCTCAGCTCACTGGCGGATGTTGAACAAGACACGTTCACTTCCCAAGCATCACCCTGTAAGGAACTTGCTATCAAACGAGGAGCTTCGCCTGTTGAAAACAGCATCGACGGTCCTCTCGGGTTTAAGACACCCATCGCAGTTCTAGGCAGGGTACCACTGAGACAGCTTGCTACTCCGGATATCAACGGGAACACTATGCTACCATCTCAGAGACAGCAAAGATGGGAGACGGCGAAGAAGTCTCTAAAGGCCTTACAACAAGTCCTGCCCGTAGTTCTGTAAAGACTCTTTCAACCATCATCAAGAGACAAGTCTACCTTTCCTACGACGTGTCTACGTCTGCAGGAGCCTCTCCCAGCGCTTCAGAAACCGGCAAAAAGGTACAGAAGCTGAGCTCTCTTTACCCCGGACATCCTTTCAGCTGGTCAGCCATCCTATCTGCTGACATACATTTCAGGCAAATCATCTGCTGGCTCCTTTGAGCAGGAGTCACATGATCTTAGCTTCGTCTCTGAACTCAGCTCACGGCGGGGAGCCTACCGCCATATACTCCTCCAGCTGTGTTGGAACATTGTAATATTTTAACTTTCTCCAGTGGATTATTGGGTTGGTGGAAGTGTTTGCACGTTGCTGCTTCCCCAATCCGAAGATGGGTTTTTGTTTGGACTTGGACTATTCCGCTGTTGAGGACTTCATGCCTCCAACTGAACATTGGACCATGCCAATTGGACTTCAACTGTTGTTGTTATTACCTGCATGCTTGTTTTTTTCCTTTTGTCTTTCAGGTCTACAGTGACATCTCCAGTGGACATCATAAAATTATGAAATCTATAGATTTCAGACGGGGAGTGTTATGTCCCATGAATGAGACATTTTACAGACTGTCCTGTGCATTTTACATGCTGTATTGCAGTCTCTCATATTGTTTACTGTTGCCTTGTGTCCCTGTGTTTGCATAGCTGAAATCCTCCCTTTACATCAAGTTTGTCCCTTCTGTCTCTCTGTCTCCCTCTTCTGGTGTGATGTCATTTCCTTCTTCTTTCTCCTGTGTTTCATTCTCCATCTTGATTTTATCAGAATCACATGTGTTTTCAGTCTGTCTGAAGAAAGTCTTTTTTACCTGCTGCTGTTTGTATGCATTCAACAAGAATTCTTAAAGAAATCAAAGTCTCTTCTGGATTCTTCATAACATGTGTGCCGGCAGCTGAGTTAAGCTATCTGCGATCGTCGCCAATTGTAAGTAGGGTGAAAGAGATCCGGCATCTCACAGAGCCATATTTACAGCCACAGGCCCCGGGGACAGAATAAGGATGCTTAACAGTTGGCATGAGACAAGACTGGTGGTAGCGCTCACCTTGTCTTCTCCGAATGAGGCGTTTTCCTGATGTCCCAAACAATCGAAAAGGGGATTCATCAGAGAAAATAACTTTACCCCAGTCCTCAGCAGTCCACTGCCTGTACCTTTTGCAGAATATCAGTCTGTCCATGATGTTTTTTCTGGAGAGAAGTGGCTTCTTTGCTGCCCTCCTTGAGACCAGGCCTTGCTCCAAGAGTCTCCGCCTCACAGTGCGTGCAGATGCACTCACACCTGCCTGCTGCCATTCCTGAGCAAGCTCTGCACTGCTGGTAGCCTGATCCTGCAGCTGAAACACTTTTAAGAGATGGTCCTGGCGCTTGCTGGTCTTTCTTGGGCGCCCTGGAGCCTTTTTGGCAACAATGGAACCTGTTATGAATGTTTTAGAAATGAATTCTGAGCAGAAGCTCCCTCTGGTGGTTACAAACAGTACTGAACCATTCAATGAGGATTGGCAATCAGGAATTACAGACTGGCTTATATAAGGGAGGTTCCCTCCCATCATGGTTGCCGGTGATCAATTGTTCTTGTCTCAACTTTGGTTCCTGGTTCTCTTGGAAGCTTGCTGAGTCTTGCCTCTTCTCCTGCTCTCAGATAAGATATTTTCTATTTTTTGTTTTTGTGCTTGCCATTTGCATTTTTCTCTTCATTTCTGTGAGGTTGGCCAGGTTCCCCTCCTCGGGGGGCTTGGTCTCCTCTCGGTGCCTCTGGAGCCACTGTTGTTTGTTCATTTGCCTTTTCCAGTTTTTTCTGTGGCTGCGGCTTAGTTTTGTTACACCAGAGAACTAATTTAGGTGGTAGAGGTCGTGTGATCTCAGGTGTTTTTGCAATTAGTAGCGTTTTTTTTTTTAGGGTTTTTTGGAATTGCAGTAAGTGTCCTTCCTATCCTTTTCTGTCTAGGCAGATTGGGCCCCAGCGTTTGCTCATACTATTTTCTGTCTGTCTGTATTTCCTCTTGTCTAACCGCCATACATGTTTGGGGGCTTCCTATGTTCTTTGGGGATCTGCTCCGGGGCAGATAGCTTTCCTCTTTCTATCTTTAGGTGTAGTTAGCCTCTCAGGCTGTGACGAGGCGTCTAGGACCAACGTAGGAACGCTCCATGGCTGCCTTTAGTTGTGGTGGTTAGTCAGGGTACTGCAATCCAGTAGATTCCAACCTCTCTGGTGTATTGCCTTTTTTGCCTGCTCTCCTCAGCTACCAAAACATAACAGGAACCTCTCTCCTTGAAGTTCTTGATGATGCGATAGATTGTTGACTGAGGTGCAATCTTTCTAGCTGCGATACTCTTCCCTGTTAGGCCATTTTTGTGCATTGCAATGATGACTGCACGTGTTTCTTTAGAGATAACCATGGTTAACAGAAGAGAAACAATGATGCCAAGCACCAGCCTCCTTTTAAAGTGTCCAGTGGTGTCATTCTTACTTAATCATGACAGATTGATTTCCAGCCATGTCCTCATCAACACCCACACCTGTGTTAATGGAGCAATCACTGAAAAGAGGTTAGCTGGTCCTTTTAAGGCAGGGCTGAAATGATGTTGAAATGTGTTTTGGGGGATTAAGTTCATTTTCTAGCCAAATATTGACTTTGCAAGTAATTGCTTTTAAGCTGATCACTCTTTATAACATTCTGGAGTATATGCAAATTGCCATTAGAAAAAGTGAAGCAGTAGACTTTGTAAAAATTAATATTTGTGTCATTCTCAAAACTTTTGGCCATGACTGTACATTACTGATCCTGAGTTACATCCTGTATTATACTCCAGAGCTGCACTCATTATTCTGCTGGGCAGTCACTGTGTACATACATTACATTACTGATCCTGAGTTACCTCCTGTATTATACTCCAGAGCTGCACTCATTATTCTGCTGGTGCAGTCACTGTGTACATACATTACATTACTGATCCTGAGTTACATCCTGTATTATACTCCAGAGCTGCACTCATTATTCTGCTGGTGCAGTCACTGTGTACATACATTACATTACTGATCCTGAGTTACATCCTGTATTATACTCCAGAGCTGCACTCACTATTCTGCTGGTGCAGTCACTGTGTACATACATTACATTACTGATCCTGAGTTACATCCTGTATTATACCCCAGAGCTGCACTCACTATTCTGCTGGTGCAGTCACTGTACATACATTACATTACTGATCCTGAGTTACATCCTGTATTATACCCCAGAGCTGCACTCACTATTCTGCTGGTGCAGTCACTGTACATACATTACATTACTGATCCTGAGTTACATCCTGTATTATACTCCAGAGCTGCACTCACTATTCTGCTGGTGCAGTCACTGTACATACATTACATTACTGATCCTGAGTTACCTCCTGTATTATACCCCAGAGCTGCACTCACTATTCTGCTGTTTGTTACTGAAAGTAATCATTGTTTGTTGTCAGATATATTACAGGGTGATGGTTAATATCTCCAACGTTATTTCACTAGTGAATAAATTAGACTTTAATATTTTATAAAAATCCCGGGAGAACTTGTCTGTAGACACTGAAAATTTAAAAAGAAACTAGTGTAAGTTCATAGTCCTCTTTATGGCAGATGTCAGGACCAGAAAGTGGGAAAATGGTCCTGACAACTTGTGCTACATAGCTGCGTCCCTGGACCCTTTTCCTACGCAGATATACAGTTGAATCTAGAAGTTTCCATCCACTATATATAAAGACACATCTGAATGTTTTTCTCTATCTGACATGAAATCAGAATAAACCTTTCCCGTTTTAGGACAATTAGGATTACCAGAATTATTAATATTTGCCAAATGCCAAAATAATGAGAGAGAATGATTTAAGGCATTTTTATTACTTACTGCAAAGTCAAAAGTTTCCGTACACTAAGATTACTCTCCCTTTAAACAATTCCTGACTGTCCATATCATGAGGTCATGTGTTTGGAAGCTTCTGATATGTTTTTGGAAACATCTGAGTTAGAGACACACCTGTGGATGTATTTTAATGCACACCTGAAACACACTGCTTCTTTGTGTAGCATCATGGGAAAGTCTCAATAAATCAGCCAAGATATAAGGAAGAGAATTGTGGACTTGCACAGGTCTGGCTCCTCCTTGGGTACAATTTCAAGATACCTGAAGATGCCTCGTTCATCTGTACAAACAATTATACACAAGTACAAACAAGATGGGACTGTCCTGTGCTGCTGAGAAAAGATGCAGTGAACAATCTTTTACACATTTATGCACCTTACATTGTAAAAAAAACGATACTTTACAGTATATGATGTGGCAGCTGCAGTGTATACCTGTTATACCTTTTCTGTAATTTCAGTAGTTCCCCCCTGACAGCAGATGTGTCGGGCGGGGGAGAAGGATCGAACATGTTGGATTTCAATATGTCTGATCTTTTGTTCCTGCAGCGGAGAAGAGCCGAACATACTGGTGTCTTGGGGTGATGTGAGAGACTCGCTGTTTGACGACCAAGTATTCCTCTGACAAAGATTGTAGTTTTCTGGCCAGCTTTATTTAACATGGCACCGCCTAAAGTTTAATGTATCTTCTATTACTGTGTAACCGGCGTCATTAAATATTCATCTAATCGCTAAAACACTGCCACAAAGGAGTCACTGTTTAATCAACGTGTCAGGCTTTCGTAATTAGTTTATGACGTACAGACGGGCCGGAGAACAAATCCATTTAATTTCCTGTTACATAGTATATCTTAGGTGGCAGATGAGTGATATCGTTCCACGAGGTTTAATCATCTCTTAAATTAGCATAGGGCCACTAAGCGAACCCAAACTATATACTTCATGTCGCTTTAAGGCCAATAATTGCTGAGAAATGATTTGCTCTTGGGGATATAACAAAGAAATGGGTCGGGTCTCGTACACAAGCTTTGATGGAGAGATAAAGGTCCGAGATAAAGGGAGAGAAGAAAAGAGCAGGCCGATTATTTATGTTTCACTGACCTGGAACCTGTTCATGTTCTCAGCAGGGCAGGGACAAAATACTAGAAACGAAGAAAATTTCTCCAAACATCTACAGATATTTCGGGTGAAATTGGCTAAGACTGGCCTTTCATTTTTCATTCTTAAAGGAGACGGACACTTTCTGGTCCAATATCTAATCTGCTAATTCAGACAACACTTTTGATGCTCCCAATGAGGTCAATGGCCCCAATTCATCATTTTGTTTTTGTTTTTTTAAACTTTTTTTCTTTTTTTGCCTTGTGGTATTGGTTGGAATTGTTGCTCCAAATTTTTGAAAATTTTTCACCTTATCAAAAATGCTTTTTTTCTTCTTTTTTTTGCCTTTTATCTATTTTTGATCTTTTTTAAAAAGAAAACACACATAATCCTTTAAAATGTAACACTCAACTCTTAACATTTGCTCCCCAAAAAATTCTGGCAAATGAAAAATTACTCCGAGGAAAGGAGGATTGGAGTACATGTGCACAAAAATTGAGCAACTTTTTAAAAGGTCACAAATAACAAAACGGCCCAGAAAAAAAATCACTAAAATGACGGTCACGCTGGCAAACAGACAACAAAACAAACAAGTAGAAAATAGACTTCAAAGTATAAACAACTGATAAGTAGAATTTGGCCTGAAAAAAACAGTAAGAACGAGCCAATAAATAGGCGTAAAAGAACATGTGGTGAAAAGAAAACGCATAATTCAAGTTCACTTGGGGGACAAAAATATAAAGTAAAAAAATAATGATTTTAAAAATATTAAAAAATAAAAGAATTTGAGTCGACGTTCTTTCTTTCCTTTGAATATAAACATATTTGATATTGCCTCTTCCATAATGTAGAATATAAAGAAAAATCACAGTAAATGCCATAAAAAAATTAAAATACCAGAATTGCTTTTTTTCAGTTGCCTCACCTCCTCAAAAAATGCAATAAAAAGAAATTAAAACTTCATTTTCACCCCAAAATGGTACAAATAAAGACACCAGATCACTATTAAAAAAAAACCTCGCAGAGCTCCATTGACGAAAAATTACAAAAATTACAACAAATACCCAAATTATTTATTTATTTGCAAATTTCACTTTTTTCACCACATAAATAAAAAAAATAAGAAATAACTTTACAGGATTGGTATCGTTATAATTCCGCTAACCTGGACGATCCTATTTCCTGCTCATTTTTATTCTACAACTAGCTTGGCCCGTGCAAAATTTTCGCACATTGGTCGTCCGAGTCGCAGGCAATTTCAGAAAAAGCAAGCTGGTGAAATGTAAATGTGTTTCATGAGATGATGAACACAGACAGGTATTTATATATGTAGCTTGGTAATACAAAAAATTGGTTTGATAAGTAGAGGCCAAAAATGTCTTCAGGTTGAGGCGCCACCTGCAGATCATTGTGTCTTTCTGTAGGTTTATGAAAATGAATGTTTAAACTGTATTTAGTAATAAAATCGTGAATGTGTTGTTTGTTTGGCTCCTTTCTTGCTGAAGAGGTCAAGTTGACCTTTCAAATGGTGTATCATTTGTGTTTGTGGGGCGAAGTAATCAGCGAAAAAGCAGTGCATGTTTACAAATATGTTTGCATATGTGACTCACCTGCAGTGAAGTGTGCAATCCTACAATGTGCCTGAAATAGGCTAGGCAAGCAACTGGGCAAGCTGGAAAGACCCCAAGGCAAATTTTTGGATTTGTTTGTGATGTCTGTAAGCAGCTTTGTGGTAGTGTGCTTTGGGTTACTGTGGTGCCACCTGCAGGTCATTTTTCGCTTACTGCAGATTTATGAAAATTATTGTTTAATCTGTATTTTGTGATCAAATTGTGAATGTGTGGATTGTTTGGCTATTTTTTTGCTGAAGGGGGCAAGTTTACCTTTCAAATGGTGTATCATTTGTGTGTGTGGGTGCAGTATGAACGGAGATACAAGTAATCACCAAAAACAGTGTTTAGGAATAATAGAATAATGATTGCTGTAAAAATAAAAACACCAAAAAACAATAGCAGAATTGTGCTTTTCATTTTTATTTTTTTTACCATTTTACTCCACTTGAAATTTTGTTTCTGTTTTTTTTCCCTATACATTATACATAAAAGTGAGTGGTGTCAGAAGAGGGACAAATTTAAAACGTAAAATTTTGAAAAAATTGTCTCTGTGGGAAAAGGTTAAAGGAAACCTGTCACCAGTTTTGGCCGATATAAGTTACTGCCACCGCCTTTCAGGGCTGATATATAACATTCTATAATGCTGTATATCTGCTCCGAACCCGACGTGCAAGAGAAGAAAAAAATCCTTTTATTATACTCACCTGGTCCGGGGTGTCGCTGGTCCTGGTCCGGCGCCTCCCTTCTTGCAATGCCATCCTCTTTCTTGCTTCGTGTGATTGACGTGTCCCTACGTCATCCACCCTATCTACCCGGCATCGCGCTCCTGTGCAGGCGTATTTCTCTGTCCTGATGAGGGCAGAGCAAAATACTGCAGTGCACATGCGCCGGGAAAGCTGAAAGAGCGCCGAAGCAGTACTTTACTCTGCACTAGTCAGGACAGAGAAGTATGTCTGTGCAGCAGCGTGATGCCGTGGAGACTGGATGACGTAGGGACAAGTCATACATGCGAAGCAAGAAGGAGGACGGCATCACAAGAAGATGGGAGGCGCCGGACGAATACCAGCAACACCCCTTGGACAGAACCGCCCCGCAGGTGAGTATAATAAAAGGTCTTTTTCTTGTCTTACAGGTCGGCTTTGTGGGCAGATATGCAGCATTATAGAATGATGTATATCAGAGCTGAAAGGTGTGGCCGTATCTCATACCGGTCAAACCTGGTGACAAGTTCGCTTTAAAGGCGCCATGCGATCATGGAGGTATGG
>JARQOD010000006.1:11813143-11858796 GCA_033576555.1 Oophaga sylvatica | reverse complement strand
TTTTGGTGAGGTCAGAGACCAGGTCACAATGCCTCCAGAGCCACACCACAATGTCCTGCGGGGGAACAGACTCATTCCAGAAGATGAGATTAACCGTAACGGTATCTGGCTTAGAGATAGGAATAAAGCTGAACTTACTCCAGCCCTCAGAGTCTCTAAACTTGGGGAAATTAGACCAAAACCTGTCCAGGTCACTCATGAGCTTAAAACTGACGTCATAGCCCTGCCTGTCTGGAAGATTAATCACCGCCAAGATGCTGACTGGCGCAAACCCCATCTGGCGACACAAGAGCTCCCTGACCACAAACCTTCTATCTGGCAGATCCTCCTTGGCACCTCTGTGCCGGAAACGCACGACGTTTCTCCGTTTAAACGCCTGGCCGGTATAATTGGCACCAGAGGTGAAGGACGGAGCGCCACGACTCCAGGCATTACTGGGGGGAACCTGCGGGGTCACACTAGGCTGACTGACGGGGTGAGGGTCTGCTGCAGGGGGGGCTTCTACACCTTGTGTGCTCGGAATTAAAGGGGGGAAATCACAGACATCATCATGCACATTGTTATCATCAACATCAATGTCACTATCAGACTGCGCAGTGTCCAGCAAAGATACTGTGCTCCCCAAACCCCGACCCCTCAGATACAGCGCGGTTATCCCCAGCATCAAGCCCTGCTGGGCACCATCAGGAACTACCGGCACATGTCCACTGCCCAACTGTTGTGCTTGGCATTCTGAGACCTGTAGTCCCTCTGCTGAAATATGTCCATGCTGCTGCTTGGAATCTGCTGCAGGCGGCTGTGCTAGGCATTCTGAGACTTGTTGTACCTCTACTGGAATGTGCCTCATGCTGCTGCTTGGAACTCTGGCTGTCGATTGGACTTGTTGATCTGCTGAATGCACTATGCTGCTTTGGATTTTGGGGTTTGTACCTCTGCTTGGAATCTGCACTACATGCTTCTGGGGTCCACCTGGGACAATGTCTGACCTGGAACCTGCAGAGTTCTGCTTCTGTGAATTAAACAGTTCCTGGTTCCTATAAGTCTTCGCCAGGGGCCCCATCCTCTCTAGGACGCAGTCCATGTCCCTCACCACTTTTGCCAGCAATACACCCAGTGTGTTCAGAGTCTCGTCATAAAAATCATGACTCCCCGGATTAATAGCCTTTAGCTTATAGCAAGTGTCTATCTGCATCTGTAGTGAGTCTTTCTGCTGCTGTAACTCACCGAACTTCTTGACCAGTCCTGGGATCTCCTCTGCAAGCTGAAGCTCAGGTGCACGTGGCGTCTCCTCCTGGGATCCTGCATTCAGCGATGTCCCCGGCTGCTTGAATCCAGACGTCTCCTTAATTTTCACCTCCGCTGGTTTCATGGCTCCAGGCTCCACAGCACTTTTACTGCTGCCACCTGACTGCGACCTTGTGCGTCCAGAGCTCGCCATGCTGGTCACCACATATTTCTGCTGCAAGTTTTCCTGTAATGTCTGCCTCTCCAGTGAGGTTCTCCTCTGCCTGCTGGAAGTCAGCTGCACACCTGAAGCCGCTGATGGCCTCTCCTGAGCTGCAGGCTGCTTTCCTCCATTCAGCTTCTCACCAGGAGATTTCTTCTGGATTTCTCCTAGTTGCACTTCACTTTGATTGCCTTGGCTGGCCGACTGCTTAACTGCAACTTTCTTACATACAATGGCTTTTCCTTGTTCCGTTACTTTACTCACTTTCACAGCTTCATCCTTCTTGTTGCTGCTACTTCCATTCGGAGCTTTTTTCCCATCAGAAATCACTTTAGGATTCCCATCTGCATTAGAAACAGCTTGGGCGCTTCTTCCCAGTGTAGGCCTGGAAGCCTGGGCCTTGCTTGGGGAGTTTCCCCGCCCAGGGTGGCCCCTCCCTGGGCTTGCTCCAGACATCAGGAGAGCTACAAACACACAACCTCTCAGCTAGGAGGCAGTATTATAGTAGTTATATTCTTGTACATAGGAGCAGTATTATAGTAGTTATATTCTTGTACATAGGAGCAGTATTATAGTAGTTATATGCTTGTGTATAGGAGCAGTATTATAGTAGTTATATTCTTGTACATAGGGGCAGTATTATAGTAGTTATATTCTTGTGCATAGGAGCAGTATTATAGTAGTTATATTCTTGTGCATAGGAGCAGTATTATAGTAGTTATATTCTTGTACATAGGAGCAGTATTATAGTAGTTATATTCTTGTACATAGGAGCAGTATTATAGTAGTTATATTCTTGTACATAGGGGCAGTATTATAGTAGTTATATTCTTGTACATAGGAGCAGTATTATAGTAGTTATATTCTTGTACATAGGAACTGTATTATAGTAGTTATATTCTTGTACATAGGGGGCAGTATTATAGCAGTTATATTCTTGTACATAGGGGGCAGTATTATAGTAGCTATATTCTTGTACATAGGGGCAGTATTATAGTAGTTATATTCTTGTACATAGGGGCAGTATTATAGCAGTTATATTTTTGTACATAGGAGCAGTATTATAGTAGTTATATTCTTGTTCATAGGGGCAGTATTGTAGTAGTTATATTCTTGTACATGGGGCAGTATTATAGTAGTTATATTTTTGTACATAGGAGCAGTATTATAGTAGTTATATTCTTGTACATGGGGCAGTATTATAGTAGTTATATTCTTGTACATGGGGCAGTATTATAGTAGTTATATTCTTGTACATAGGAGCAGTATTATAGTAGTTATATTCTTGTACATAGGAGCAGTATTATAGTAGTTATATTCTTGTACATAGGAGCAGTATTATAGTAGTTATATGCTTGTGCATAGGAGCAGTATTATAGTAGTTATATTCTTGTGCATAGGAGCAGTATTATAGTAGTTATATTCTTGTGCATAGGAGCAGTATTATAGTAGTTATATTCTTGTACATAGGAGCAGTATTATAGTAGTTATATTCTTGTACATAGGAGCAGTATTATAGTAGTTATATTCTTGTACATAGGGGCAGTATTATAGTAGTTATATTCTTGTACATAGGAGCAGTATTATAGTAGTTATATTCTTGTACATAGGTGTTATGATTTGGTAGCTGAGGAGAGCAGGCAAAAAAGGAAATACACCAGAGAGGTTGGAATCTATGGGATTGCAGTACCCTGACTAACCACCACAACTAAAGGCAGCCGTGGAGCATTCCTACGTTGGTCCTAGACGCCTTGTCACAGCCTGAGAAGCTAACTACACCTAAAGACAGAAAGAGGAAAACTATCTGCCCCGGAGCAGATCCCCAAAGAACATAGAAAGCCCCAAACATGTAATGGCGGTTAGACAAGGGAAATACAGACACAGACAGAAAATAGTATGAGCAAACGTTGGGGCACAAACTTCCTAAATAGAAAAGGATAGGAAGGACACTTACTGCAATCCCAAAAAAACCTGAAAAGTACCAACTCTACTAATTACAAAAACACCTGAGATCACACGACCTCTACCACCTAAATTAGTTCTCTGGTGTAACAAAACTAAACAGCAGCCACTGAAAAAACTGGAAAAGGCAAATGAACAAACAACAGTGGCTGAACTAAACTGAGAGGAGCACAAGCCCCCGGAGGGGACCCGGCAGACCCCCACAGAAGTGCAGGACAAAATGCAAAAAGCAAGCACAAAAAACTAAAAGAAGAAAATGTCTTATCTGTTAGCAGAAGATGCAGGCATGAAACAGCAAGCTACAAAGTGAACAGGAATCACAGATGAGACCAGAACAATTGATCACCGGCAACCCTGATGGGAGGGAACCTCCCTTATATAAGACCAGTCAGTAACACCTGATCGCCAATCTTCACAATCTTCATTGGATAGTTCAGTACTGTTTGTAACCACCAGAGGGAGCTTCTGCTCAGAATTCATTTCTAGCACATTCACAACACATAGGGGCAGTATTATAGTAGTTATATTCTTGTACATAGGAACTGTATTATAGTAGTTATATTCTTGTACATAGGGGGCAGTATTATAGCAGTTATATTCTTGTACATAGGGGCAGTATTATAGTAGTTATATTCTTGTACATAGGGGCAGTATTATAGTAGTTATATGCTTGTGCATAGGAGCAGTATTATAGTAGTTATATTCTTGTGCATAGGAGCAGTATTATAGTAGTTATATTCTTGTGCATAGGAGCAGTATTATAGTAGTTATATTCTTGTACATAGGAGCAGTATTATAGTAGTTATATTCTTGTACATAGGAGCAGTATTATAGTAGTTATATTCTTGTACATAGGGGCAGTATTATAGTAGTTATATTCTTGTACATAGGAGCAGTATTATAGTAGTTATATTCTTGTACATGGGGCAGTATTATAGTAGTTATATTCTTGTACATAGGAACTGTATTATAGTAGTTATATTCTTGTACATAGGGGGCAGTATTATAGCAGTTATATTCTTGTACATAGGGGGCAGTATTATAGTAGTTATATTCTTGTACATAGGGGCAGTATTATAGTAGTTATATTCTTGTACATAGGGGCAGTATTATAGTAGTTATATTCTTGTACATAGGAGCAGTATTAGAGTAGTTATATTCTTGGACATAGGAACTGTATTATAGTAGTTATATTCTTGTACATAGGGGGCAGTATTATAGTAGTTATATTCTTGTACATAGGGGCAGTATTCTAGTAGTTATATTCTTGTACATAGAGCAGTATTATAGTAGTTATATTCTTGTTCATAGGGGCAGTATTGTAGTAGTTATATTCTTGTACATGGGGCAGTATTATAGTAGTTATATTTTTGTACATAGGAGCAGTATTATAGTAGTTATATTCTTGTACATGGAGCAGTATTATAGTAGTTATATTATTGTACATGGGGCAGTATTATAGTAGTTATATTCTTGTTCATAGGGGCAGTATTATAGTAGTTATATTTTTGTACATAGGAGCAGTATTATAGTAGTTATATTCTTGTACAAGGGGCCGTATTATAGTAGTTATAGTCTTGTACATAGGGGCAGTATTATAGTAGATATATTCTTGTACATAGGAGCAGTATTATAGTAGTTATATTCCTGTACATAGGGGCAGTATTATAGTAGATATATTCTTGTACATAGGGGCAGTATTATAGTAGTTATATTCTTGTACATAGGGGCAGTATTATAGTAGATATATTCTTGTACATAGGGGCAGTATTATAGTAGTTATATTCTTGTACATAGGGGCAGTATTATAGTAGTTATATTCCTGTACATAGGGGCAGTATTATAGTAGTTATATTCTTGTACATAGGGGCAGTATTATAGTAGTTATATTCCTGTACATAAGGGCAGTATTATAGTAGTTATATTCCTGTACATAGAGGCAGTATTATAGTAGTTATATTCTTGTACATAGGAGCAGTATTATAGTAGTTATATTCCTTTACATACAGTAGGTGCAGTATTATAGTAGATATATTCTTGTACATAGAGGCAGTATTATAGTAGTTATATTCCTGTACATAGGGGCAGTATTATAGTAGATATATTCTTGTACATAGGGGCAGTATTATAGTAGTTATATTCCTGTACATAGGGAGCAGTATTATTTTAGTTATATTCCTGTACATAGGGGCAGTATTATAGTAGATATATTCTTGTACATAGGGGCAGTATTATAGTAGTTATATTCCTGTACATAGGGGCAGTATTATAGTAGTTATATTCTTGTACATAGGGGCAGTATTATAGTAGTTATATTCTTGTACATAGTGGCAGTATTATAGTAGTTATATTCTTGTACATAGGGGCAGTATTATAGTAGATATATTCTTGTACATAGGGGCAGTATTATAGTAGTTATATTCTTGTTCATAAGGGGCAGTATTATAGTAGTTATATTCCTGTACATAGGGGCAGTATTATAGTAGTTATATTCTTGTACATAGGAGCAGTATTATAGTAGTTATATTCTTGTACATAGGGGGCAGTATTATAGTAGTTATATTCTTGTACATAGGGGGCAGTATTCAAGTATTAAATAGACATTCTTGGTAAGGCAAGCACCAGCATTCTGTACACTGTGTGCACAATTATTAACTAATTTGTATTTTTTATACTGTCCCGTGTAAGTTTTTATCCTCTTAATATATTGCAGTCATCATATTATACTGCACTATGTATTTACCATTGCTCATGTTGCCTTTCTACACAGGTAATTCGTCTGCTTTTTATTACGTCTATGACATCACATGATTAAAAACGGACTAGCTGAATCTTATGTAAAAGTCCCTGTTAGGAAAAAGACTTCCTTTTTTGTACATCGAGCAGGGAAAAGCGAAGCATAATCTGAGTAGAAAGGCAATTGTGTATAATATTGTGTGCGTATATTGTATATATATTGTGTGTATGTTGTATATATATTGTGTGCACTCTCCTTTATTTTTTCATGGAGTAATAATGCAACATTCATTTCCCACCCAATGATATGGGAGCACATACACAAGCCGGGATAGCCTTTCTATGCAGAAGCTGTTATTATTATTCCTAATATATTATTATGTTCATAGAGCTCTTCAGTAACACTGCTTTCTGTGTCCTGAAATATATATACTGTATTTTCTTGTATATGGGTAAGTGAGGATATACACTGTAAATATCCAACACCAGACAGCGGACGTTTCGAGTCTACACGTGGCCTCATTACTCATCCCCCTAATTTGCAGTGTCGGTGTGCAGCACTTTTCTTGCTCCATCCATTCTCATTTGTTATGTGTCAGCTCAGTAATTTTGCTCCGATCTCTCCAGGCTCGTTAGAATGATAACCTGACCGCCGCTAAACCTCGGTCACACAGAGTTCTGCCGGGAAACCAACAAATAAGATGTCGTGGGTGCAGTGTCATCTACAAACTAAATTGGATCTAAATATTTGATGCACTTTCTTGTTAAAACCTCCGTGCTCTTAAAGGGAATATAACTTTTTGCTAAGACAACTTTGTACGACTCCCCCGCCGATTAGCTGTTTCCGGTGTTGGTGGCGGCTGGAGCTGCTCAGTTGTGGAGCTGCGCAGCTCTGTCGATGGGATAGTGGACGTGGCCGGATACTGCACATCCTCCCCAATTGATTTGAATAGGAGCAGTTTCTTGCCTCGGTCAATATACAGTCGATGGATCTGTGCCGCTCCAACACGGGCAGCAGCTGACCGGTGGGGGTGCCGGGTGTCAGGGCGCACTCTCACCAATCAGACATTAATGACCTATTCTAAGGACATCAATATCTGGTCACTTGCATTACATAACAGATAGTTGCTGTAATTAAAATATAAGGGGTTCATGTGTACATTCATTGTAAAGCTCAGGATCATAGGTTTCAAAGAATACCGTATTCCTAGGTACAGTACTCTGTTAAGTTGGCATGCAAGACAAAAAGTGTTACTTCCTGGGTGTGTGTCTGTGTAACTTCTCTTCATATTATCGCCCTCCTTACCAATCACAGTGTGTTACTGTCACCTCTCCACCTATTCAGCCTCCATTAACCCCAGGTGAAACTTTTCTTAATTTTATCACTTCTCTTACGAATTGCAGCTTGTGGTTTCTCTCTCTGTACAGCCTCTAGAGAGCCCAGTGGATGAGACAGGAACTTTCTTTTCTTCATGTTATCACCCTCCTTACTAGTTACAGTCTGTTTCTATCACCTCTCCACTTGTAGAGCCACCATTGACCCCAAGTGAAATTACAGGAACTTTTTTTCATGTTATCATCTATTTTATAATTTGTGTTCTGTCTCTGACATCTAATTGTTTTTTGAAGTTGTTTGTTTTGCATTATGCTTGTTTTGGCTCCCTCAAGTGACCAGTGTCATATTCGCAGTTGTTTTCTTTCAGTGAATCTTTCCCTCCTTTTGCAATGCATCATGGTAGTCTTGCAAAGCATTGTGGTAGCTTTCCCTCCACTTTCCTCCATTTTCCTTCAGCCTGCATCCAGGAAGCAGCTCTTTTCCTCTCCCCTTGTGATAGCATCGCTGGTATGTACTCATGTTTTCTGTAGCTAATTCCTGTCCCATATTAGCCTGGTTTAATCACTCCTGCTACTGGTCAGCTATTAGTGTGCAAATGTTTATTCACAGTGTACTATGTATAATTTGTATATCTGTTGTACCCTGTACTGATTATGTGTATTATATTGTTTTCAGTTTCACTGCGCCAATATATCAAGTTCAATAAAAGCACAGATTCAATCACCATCTCCTTATTGGACCCCGGTATAGCGGTTTAGCTGTCTGTATAGCTGCAATACGTCTGCTTCATTCTGTGAGGACAGAACATTTTGCCATTAGTTATTATATCTCTTTCTATACAGCCCACAGTGGCCCAAGAGGGTGATACAGGAACTTTTATTCCTCACACTCTCGAATTGTACTTTGTTACTGTCACCTCTCCACCTGTAGATCCTACAGTGACCCCAGATGAGCAAACGGGATGTTTAGAGCTTCAGTGACATCAGAGAAAGATACAGGAACTTTTCCTCAAAGTCTATTACTTTCACCTCTCCACCAGTAAAGCCTCCAGTGATATCAGGTGAGATTCCAGGAACTTTTCTTCATGTTGTCACCCTCCTTACTAATCACAGTCTATTACTTTCACCTCTCCACCAGTCAAGCCTCCAGTGACGTCAGGTGAGATTCCAGGAACTTTTCTTCATGTTGTCACCCTCCTTAGTAATCACAGTCTATTGCTTTCACCTCTCCACCAGTAGAGCCTCCAGTGATATCAGGTGGGATTCCAGGAACTTTTCTTCATGTTGTCACCTTCCTTACTAATCACAGTCTATTACTTTCACCTCTCCACCAGTAGAGCCTCCAGTGATGTCAAGTGAGAGTCCAGGAACTTTTCTTCATGTTGTCACCCTCCTTACTAAGCACAGTCTATTACTTTCACCTCTCCACCAGTAGAGCCTCCTGTGATGTCAAGTGAGAGTCCAGGAACTTTTCTTCATGTTGTCACCCTCCTTACTAATCACAGTCTATTACTTTCACCTCTCCACCAGTCAAGCCTCCAGTGACGTCAGGTGAGATTCCAGGAACTTTTCTTCATGTTGTCACCCTCCTTAGTAATCACAGTCTATTGCTTTCACCTCTCCACCAGTAGAGCCTCCAGTGATATCAGGTGGGATTCCAGGAACTTTTCTTCATGTTGTCACCTTCCTTACTAATCACAGTCTATTACTTTCACCTCTCCACCAGTAGAGCCTCCAGTGATGTCAAGTGAGAGTCCAGGAACTTTTCTTCATGTTGTCACCCTCCTTACTAAGCACAGTCTATTACTTTCACCTCTCCACCAGTAGAGCCTCCTGTGATGTCAAGTGAGAGTCCAGAAACTTTTCTTCATGTTGTCACCCTCCTTACTAATCACAGTCTATTACTTTCACCTCTCCACCAGTAAAGTCTCCAGTGATATCAGGTGAGATTCCAGGAACTTTTCTTCATGTTGTCACCCTCCTTACTAATCACAGTCTATTACTTTCACCTCTCCACCAGTAAAGTCTCCAGTGATATCAGGTGGGATTCCAGGAACTTTTCTACATGATGGGACCCTCCTTACTAATCACAGTCTATTACTTTCACCTCTCCACCAGTAAAGCCTCCAGTGACGTCGGGTGAGATTCCAGGAACTTTTCTTCATGTTGTCACCCTCCTTACTAATCACAGTCTATTACTTTCACCTCTCCACCAGTAGAGCCTCCAGTGATGTCAAGTGAGAGTCCAGGAACTTTACTTCATGTTGTCACCCTCCTTACTAATCACAGTCTATTACTTTCACCTCTCCACCAGTAAAGTCTCCAGTGATGTCAGGTGAGATTCCAGGAACTTTTCTTCATGTTGTCACCCTCCTTACTAATCACAGTCTATTACTTTCCCCTCTCCACCAGTCAAGCCTCGAGTGACGTCAAGTGAGTTTCCAGGAACTTTTCCTCATGTTATCATCTCTTTATCTGTACTAAAGGGAAGATTCAGTAAATTGTATTAAGTTTTTCTTTATTTCCTTTCTAGTTAAAAAAAAAAATCAGGGAGTGTCACATATAGAGGGATAGAATAATGGGCTATGATGTGCTGTTTACTGCTATATGGGTCATGAAGAATTTTCATTTCTGGTGAATATATGATGATATATCTATATAGACCTGAGCATGAATGCCATGTGTAAAGTATGCACATCCTGAGCTTTGATTTTTAGGAAGTTTTGTACGTCTTTGTATTTGCTTGGGTCAATCTTTTAACAATAAACTTTAAATATTTTGTGCAAAATGCATAAAAATTCAAGATGACACGTGGAAGATGTACAATTTCACAGCTTGCAGCTCTGGGGTCCTGGGTTCAAATCCTACCAAGGACAAAATCTGCAAGGAGTTTGTATGGTCTCCCCGTGTTTGTGTGGGTTTCCTCCAGATTCTCCAGTTTCCTCCCACACTCCAAAGACCATACTGATAGGGAATCTAGATTGTGAGCCCCATCGGGGACAGTGATGATAATGTGTGTAAAGCGCTGTGAAATTAATGGCGCTATATAAATAAAATAAATAAGCTTCACCTATTGGAGTGATATAAATGGACATGCAGCTAGCTCCCCCTACAGGTACATGGTGCGATCAGCATTTTGCACATGTACATGTTGAGTAATGTGACAGAACTTTCACCCATTTTGAAGATTTCTGCCCATAATTTGCTGCCATTTACACTCACAGTGCATCTATACATATTCATACAAGCAATATTAGAAAGGGAAGAAGCTTTGACATCTTGCCGCACTCCTGGTAATGGGGTAATTTGAGTCCAGCAGCACGTCACATGGCCTCCTATATGCTCCGGCTCGTGCTGGTACCATTCCTCAGCATTTCGTGCGCATCTTAGATGCTCTTAGTGGCCGTCCCCTTGGCCGCCGCTCATATGCTGCCCCCTCATGCGTCCTCATTTAGCTGTTAGGAGGAACAGAACGTGGCTCGGATCTGAATTTGTTCGATGAGGCTGCCAGCTGCGGGCGAATCTCATCCTCGCACAAATGTTTGAGCTTCACTGGCATCCCGAATGTAATTACATAAAATTCATAAAGTGGATAAGAATCACTGGGAAGAAAATGAAGAAGTCCCTCTGCTCGATAATTTGGTAAATGATGCAGCTTCATGCTTCCCTATTGCAGATGATAAATAAGGAGCTAGAGATGTAGCAGAGCTGAATGTGTCAATGCAGCAGAGCAGAGGCAATCACTGTACAAGGCATTTAGGCAATTAAGGTCCAAATGAAGCTAAACTATTTGCCAATGGTCACGCCTCTATTCAGAACATAATGTCAAGTTCTGATGTGTGATCTGTGGTTTAACTACCTTGGAAGCAGGTTATAGCAGTGTTATGGCTACTTTATTTCTTACATCACTGTATTATCCCTGTACTGTGACATCACTGTGTGTATTTATCCCTGTTCTGTGCCATCACTGTGTGTATTTATCCCGTACTGTGACATCACTGTGTGTATTATCCCTGTACTGTGACATCACTGTGTGTATTATCCCTGACTGTGACATCACTGTGTGTTATCCTGCTGTGACATCACTGGTTTATTCTATCCTTGTTACTGTGACATCACTGTGTGATTATCCTACTGTATATATCTTCCTACTGTGACTATACTCGTGTGTGTATTATCCGTATGCATCACTGTGTGTATATCCATCATCACTGTGTGTATTATCCTGTACTGTGACATCACTGTGTGTATTATCCCTGTACTGTGACATACTGTGGTATTATCCCTGTACTGTGTACATCACTGTGTGTATTATCCACTAGTACTGTGACATCACTGTGTGTATTATCCCTGCACTGTGACATCACTGTGTGTATTATCCCTGTACTGTGACATCACGTGGTATTATCCCTGTACTGTGACTATCACTGTGTTGTATTATCCCTGTGCACTTGTGACATCACTGTGTGTATTATCCCTGTCTGAATACGTGTTACCTGTACTGTCATCACTGTGTGTATTACTTCTGGACATCACTGTGTGTATATCCACTCTGTGACATCACTGTGTGCATTATCCCTGTAATGTGACATCACTGTGTGTCATTATCCCTGTAATGTGACATCACTGTGTGATTATCCCTGTAATGTGACATCACTATGTGTATTATCCCTGTACTGTGACATCACCTGTGTATTATCCCTGTACTGTGACATCACTCTGTGTATTATCTCTGTACTGTGATATCACTGTGTATTATCCCTGTACTGTGACATCACTGTGTGTATTATCCCTGTACTGTGACATCACTGTGTGTATTATCCCTGTACTGTGACATCACTGTGTGTATTATCCCTGTACTGTGACATCACTGTGTGTATTATCCTGTACTGTGACATCACTGTGTATTATCCCTGTAGTGTGTCATCACTGTGTGTATTATCCATGTCCTGTGACATCACTGTGTGTAATATCTCTGTACTGTGACATCACTGTGTGTATTATCCCTGTACTGTGACATCACTGTGTGTATTATCCTGCACTGTGAAATCACTGTGTGTATTATCCCTGTACTGTGACATCACTGTGTGTATTATCCATGTTCTGTGACATCACTGTGTGTAATATCTCTGTACTGTGACATCACTGTGTGTATTATCCTGTACTGTGACATCACAGTGTGTATTATCCCTGTGCTGTGACATCACTGTGTGTATTATCCCTGTGCTGTGACATCACAGTGTGTATTATCCCTGCGCTGTGACATCACTGGTGTACTTATCCCTGTGCTGTGACATCACTGTGTGTATTAATCCCTGTTCTGTGACATCACTGTGTGTTATTATCCCTGTACTGTGACATCACTGTGTGTATTATCCCTGCACTGTGACATCACTGTGTGTATTATCCCTGTACTGTGACATCACTGTGTGTATTATCCCTGTACTGTGACATCACTGTGTGTATTATCCCTGTACTGTGACATCACTGTGTTATTATCCCTGTACTGTGACATCACTGTGTATTATCCCTGTACTGTGACATCACTGTGTGCATTATCCCTGTACTGTGACATCACTGTGTGCATTATCCCTGTATGTGACATCACTGTGTGCATTATCCCTGTAATGGACATCACTCTGTGTATTATCCCTGTACTGTGACATCACTCTGTGTATTATCCCTGTACTGTGACATCACTCTGTGTATTATCCCTGTACTGTGACATCACTGTGTATTATCCCTGTACTGTGACATCACTGTGTGTATTATCCCTGTACTGTGACATCACTGGTGTATTATCCCTGTACTGTGACATCACTGTGTATTATCCCTGTACTGTGACATCACTGTGTGTATTATCCTGTACTGTGACATCACTGTGTGTATTATCCTGTACTGTGACATCACTGTGTGTATTATCCCTGTACTGTGACATCACTGTGTGTATTATCCTGTACTGTGACATCACTGTGTGTATTATCCCTGTACTGTGACATCACTGTGTGTATTATCCATGTCTGTGACATCACTGTGTGTAATATCTCTGTACTGTGACATCACTGTGTGTATTATCCCTGTACTGTGACATCACTGTGTGTATTATCCCTGACTGTGAATCACTGTGTGTATTATCCCTGTACTGTGACATCACTGTGTGTATTATATCCATGTACTGTGACATCACTGTGTGTATTATCCCTGTACTGTGACATCACTGTGTGTATTATCCCTGTACTGTGACTACACGTGTGGTATTATCCCTGTCTGTGACATCACTGTGTTATATCCTGTACTGTGACATCACGTGTGTATTATCCCTGACTGTGATCACACGTGGTGTATTATCCCTGTCTGTGACATCACTGGTGTACTTATCCCTGTACTGTGACATCACTGTGTGTATTATCCCTGTACTGTGACATCACTGTGTTTTATCCCTGTACTGTGACATCACTGTGTGTATTATCCCTGTACTGTGACATCACTGTGTGTATTATCCCTGTACTGTGACATCACTGTGTGTATTATCCCTGTCTGTGACATCACTGTGTGTATTATCCCTGTACTGTGACATCACTGTGTGTATTATCCCGTACTGTGACATCACTGTGTGTATTATCCTGTTCTGTGACATCACTGTGTGTACTATCCCTGTACTGTGACATCACTGTGTGTATTATCCCTGCACTGTATATCACTGTGTGTATTATCCCATCCCTGTACTGTGACATCACTGTGTGTATTATCCTGTACTGTTGACATCACTGTGTGTATTATCCCTGCACTGTGACATCACTGTGTGTACTATCCCTGTCTGTGACATCACTGTGTGTATTATCCCTGTTCTGTGACATCACTGTGTGTATTATCCCTGTACTGTGACATCACTGTGTGTATTATCCCTGCACTGTTGACATCACTGTGTGTATATCCCTGTACTGTGACATCACTGTGTGTATTATCCCTGTTCTGGACATCACTGTGTGATTATCCCTGTACTGTGACATCACTGTGTATTATCCCTGTACTGTGACATCACTGTTGTGACATTATCCCTGTTATGTGACATCACTTGGTGCATTATCCCGTATGTGACATCACTGTGTGATTATCCCTGTACTGTGACATCACTGTGTGTATTATCCCTGTACTGTGACATCACTTGTGTATTATCCCTGTACTGTGACATCACTCTGTG
Source organism: Oophaga sylvatica (assembly GCA_033576555.1). Classification (NCBI taxonomy): domain Eukaryota; kingdom Metazoa; phylum Chordata; class Amphibia; order Anura; family Dendrobatidae; genus Oophaga; species Oophaga sylvatica. Next base: position 11,844,115 of record JARQOD010000006.1, on the reverse strand, counting down.
TATTATCCCTGACTGTGACATCACTTGTGTTTATCCTGTACTTGACTCACTGTGTATTATCCCTGTACTGTGACATCACTGTGTGTATTATCCCTGTACTGTGACATCACTGTGTGTATTATCCCTGTCTGTGACATCACTGTGTGTATTATCCTACTGTACATCACTTGTGCATTATCCCTGTACTGTGACATCACTGTGTATTATCCCTGTACTGTGACATCACTGTGTGTATTATCCCTGTACTGTGACATCACTGTGTGTATTATCCCTGTCTTGTGACTATCACTGATGTGATATCCGACACATCAGTGTGTATTATCCCTGTATGTGACATCACTGTGTGCATTATCCCTGTACTGTGACATCACTGTAGTGAAATTTATCCCTGTATGTGACATCACTGTGTGTTATCCTGACTGTGACATACTTGTATTATCCCTGTACTGTGACAATCACGCTGTGTATTATCCTGTACTGTGACATACTGTGTATTATCCTGTACTGTGACATTACTGTGTGTATTATCCCTGTACTGTGACATCACTGTGTGTATTATCCCTGTACTGTGCATCACTGTGTGTATTATCCCTGTACTGTGACATCACTGTGTATTATCCTCGTACGTGTGACATCACTGTGTATTATCCTAGTTGTGACATCACTGTGTGTATATCCATGTCTGTGACATCACTGGGGTGTATATCCTGTACTGTGACATCACTGTGTGTATTATCCCTGTACTGTGAATCACTGTGTGTATTATCCCTGTACTGTGACATCACTGTGTGTATTATCCCTGTACTGTGACATCACTGTGTGTATTATCCTGTACTGTGACATCACTGGTGTATTATCCCTGTACTGTGACATCACTGTGTGTATTATCCCTGTACTGTGACATCACTGGTGTATTATCCCTGTACTGTGACATCACTGTGGTATTATCCCTGTACTGTGACATCACTGTGTATTATCCAGTACTGTGACATCACTGTGTGTATTATCCCTGTTCTGTGACATCACTGTTGTATTATCCCTGTACTGTGACATCACTGTGTGTATTATCCCAGTACTGTGACATCACTGTGTGTATTATCCCTGTCTGTGACATCACTGTGTGTATTATCCCTGTACTGTGACATCACTGTGTGTATTATCCCTGACTGTGATATCACTGTGTGTATTATCCCTGTACTGTGACATCACTGTGTGTATTATCCCTGTACTGTGACATCACTGTGTGTATTATCCCTGCACTGTGACATCACTGCGTGTATATCCCTGTACTGTGACATCACGTGTGTATTATCCCTGTACTGTGACATCACTGGTGTATTATCCCTGTACTGTGACATCACTGTGTGCATTATCCCTGCACTGTGACATCACTGTGTGTATTATCCCTGTACTGTGACATCACTGTGTGTATTATCCCTGACTGTGACATCACTGTGTGTATTATCCCTGTACTGTGACATCACTGTGTGTATTATCCCTGTTCTGTGACATCACTGTATTATCCTGTATGTAATCACGTGATTTATTAAATCAAACTGATTTAAATCACATTTAAATCACGATTAAATCAAAGTTTCTACTAACTAGTTCTTGCTACTTTAACATGCAAGTAGATGAAGATTTTAGAATCACTTTTTATATACTTTTTCTCCCCAGTTTTGGGTTAATCATTCATATTTGGACACCACTGTTCTGTTGTACTTAGAAGGAGAAAAATAATCCTGACCTTAATAACAATTTAAATAGATTTATTCAACTGAAACAATAACAACATTACAGCATAAGTTATTTGCTTAAACAAACATCCATGTTTGTTAACTAATTTGGCTAAACAAAATATATATATATTTTAAGAAACTTAGACTGTCAGCCCAGCCGACACATGAAAAACTTAAATACTATGTCCCTGCTGTCCTCTGTAGCTCACTCGTCGTCATCTTCATCATCATCTTCTTCTTTGTTCCTATTCATAATCTGGAAAAGAAAAACAAGCTTTCCTGCTTTATTGGGTCTCAACCGATTTCTCAATTTAGAATGAATGAGTCCAAAGGAAGAGAATATTCTTTCAACGCCTGCAGAAGAAGCTACTGCTGTTAAAAGTGAAATCATTACTTGAACAGTCTCTAATCCAAGCGCTTAAGTGACTTCCACCAGTTTACTGGTGTGACCTTCCTTAAAATATCTTCAGCAAACATATATTTCTTGAATGGTTCCCCCTTAGCTCTGAAGTTTATTATAGTTGGCATTAAAGATGGATGATTGCTGGATACCCATGTCATAGCTAACTCCTCTTCCTCAGCACTTAGGTTTTGACCCTGATATTGGATATTGACAATATTTGCCAAAAAATGAGCTGGAGTCAGTGCTTGTCCCATTCGTTTGTTTACTGCTTGTAATTTAATTCTGTCCATGTGTAGTTCTGTTTTTAAGTGTTCACTCAGTTCCTTCCAAATTTCAACAGCATCCGCAATAAAACAGCTATTTTTCTGTATTTTGTTTAAAGCTTGAGAGATGGGTTTCAGGAAGCTCAGCATATGTTCAACATTTCTCTTAAGCCCAATGTTGAGGATTTTGGCCGTGACAGTGCCATCTATTTTATCTCGATTTTCTTCACAAAGTGTCATCAGAATAGGCCAGTTTTTGATATACTGCTCAAAACAGTCCACCACAGAGTTCCATCTAACATCTTGTGGGAGCGTTAGCTTGGTTCCACCCATCCTTTTCAGAGCTGCTGCAGCAAAATGATTATTACGGAAGTATTTAGCAATTTCAACAACATTAGCCTTTATTTCTGGAACACTTTCACTTAAGTCTTTGGCTAAGAGGTGCAGCAAATGAGCACTGCAACCATATGTTATTAGCTTTGCATTCCCTCCCTGCTCTTCTAAATTTCTTCTCATCTTGGATACGTTTGCAGCATTGTCAGTGACCAAACTGCGTACTAGACATTTGAATTTTTGTTCACATGTTGTTATAGCTTTTACTGCCACTTCTTGTAAGTATTCTGCTGTGTGTGCATTTCCTGACGTATCAGTTGTTTGTGCAAGGAAGACTTTACCTTCTTCTGTTGTTATACAAGCACATACAATAGGATCATTGTGGACATTACTCCACCCATCAATACTTAGGTTAACAATTTTACCCTCCAGAACTGTTGCACATTGCTCCATTTCTCTGTCATACACTTGATCCAGCAGTTTCCCTGCAACATCAGCTCTGCTGGGTGGACTGTATCCTGGTCTCAGTGACTGAACCATAAAAAATGAAATGTGGGTTCTCAGTCAGACGGAAAGAAGAGTTCGTTGCATAAATAAACTGGGCAATTTTTTCATCAATCAACTCTTTTTCTAATCTGCTAGTTCTTATCACAAACCTATCTATGGTGGTTCCAGGAGGTAAAAGTTTTTTCTTCCTTTTGGGTGATGGTGATATGTGGCTGTGGGTGTCTGATGATGATGCTGCTGCTAATGAAGCACTATCCTGGATGGATAACTCTGAAACTGTAGAACAGGATGATGGTGATTTGGAGGTGGATAGTTTCCAGAATCCATGAATTCCCCTAAACAAAAAAAGTCAATGCTGTTATTTTATTGTTTATACAATTTCTGCTTATTGTACACAACACAGCACTGCCCCAAAAGGAATATTTGTTTTTCTTCATAACTGTACCAAATGACAGTAACATGCAGTAATAATAAGAAATATAATTTTTCTCACACATGACAGTTCAGTCTTTAGAAATAGGATTCAATAAAAAATGTTTACCAACCTGAAGATCCTGCCTGTTCAGAAGTGTTTCTTTGGTCATCTTCATCACCGCACTTCTCATGATGTTGCCTCATTCGCGCCACCAGGCCTTGCATCTCTTTGTTGCATCGTTTGCATTTTGCACGCATGCCTGCCTTACCGATAGGCGAAGGAGCTTCATTAAAATATTCCCAAACTGGGTCTCTTTTACGGCCTGCTGCCATTATAAGGAAAGAATGTAATAAACCTCAGATCGTACACACAAACAGATCCAGACTTGTCTGTCTGTGGCTATGCTGCAGTATTGTGCTCAAAGTTTCACTTTCATTTTCTTGTCTGCTTGCCCTTCCTCCTCCTCACACTTAGATTCACATTCTTCTTGTGTTGTGCAGATCTATTCCACTCCAAACAATCAGAAACATATTGTCTAACTTCTTGGACTTGGCACTGAAGGGGTTGATTCTGTATTCATAGGTTTGTAGAACAATAGGATTAAGGTCTTTTTCTCAACTCTGTTCATGTTGTAACATTTTTGCCGTGAAGAAGAGGCTGGGACCTCTGCGGAGTCAATTCAGTTTTGAGAACTGCATAAGTAAAGCGAGCGTCTGTGATAATATAGGAGAGAAACTGCCCACTAATCCTACAGAAACCTCTGGAAGAGCATGGCATTGTGAATGTTACACATATACAGCCTTTATTCTACTGAGTTAAACAACTCAGCTTTATCTCATGATGGAAGAACCTTTGGATGGTAAAATATTTTCCTCAAAAAGCAGTTTATTGAAAAAAATCCGATTTAAAACAAAAAAATCCGATTTAAATCAAAAAAATCCGATTTTTTTGATTTTTTTAAAAAAATCATTGATTTTTATCCACCCTGGACAACACTGTATTATCCCTGTACTGTGACATCATTGTGTGTATTATCACTGTTCTGTGACATCACTGTGTGTATTATCTCTGTACTGTGACATCACTGTATTATCCCTGTACTGTGACATCACTGTGTGTATTATCTCTGTACTGTGACATCACTGTATTATCCCTGTACTGTGACATCACTGTGTGTATTATCCCTGTTCTGTGACATCACTGTGTGTATTATCTCTGTACTGTGACATCACTGTGTGTATTATCCCTGCACCGTGACATCACTGTGTGTATTATCCCTGTACTGTGACATCACTGTGTGTATTATCCCTGTACTGTGACATCACTGTGCGTATTATCCCAGTACTGTGACATCACTGTGCGTATTATCCCTGTTCTGTGACATCACTGTGTGTATTATCCCTGTACTGTGACATCACTGTGTGTATTATCCCAGTACTGTGACATCACTGTGTGTATTATCCCTGTTCTGTGACATCACTGTGTGTACTATCCCTGTACTGTGACATCACTGTGTGTATTATCCCTGCACTGTATTATCACTGTGTGTATTATCCCATCCCTGTACTGTGACATCACTGTGTGTATTATCCCTGTACTGTGACATCACTATGTGTATTATCCCTGCACTGTGATATCACTGTGTGTACTATCCCTGTGCTGTGACATCACTGTGTGTATTATCCCTGTTCTGTGACATCACTGTGTGTATTATCCCTGTACTGTGACATCACTGTGTGTATTATCCCTGCACTGTGACATCACTGTGTGTATTATCCCTGTACTGTGACATCACTGTGTGTATTATCCCTGTTCTGGGACATCACTGTGTGCATTATCCCTGTACTGTGACATCACTGTGTATTATCCCTGTACTGTGACATCACTGTGTGCATTATCCCTGTACTGTGACATCACTGTGTGCATTATCCCTGTAATGTGACATCACTGTGTGCATTATCCCTGTAATGTGACATCACTGTGTGTATTATCCCTGTACTGTGACATCACTCTGTGTATTATCCCTGTACTGTGACATCACTCTGTGTATTATCCCTGTACTGTGACATCACTCTGTGTATTATCCCTGTACTGTGACATCACTGTGTATTATCCCTGTACTGTGACATCACTGTGTGTATTATCCCTGTACTGTGACATCACTGTGTGTATTATCCCTGTTCTGTGACATCACTATGTGTATTATCCCTGTACTGTGACATCACTGTGTGTATTATCCCTGCACTGTGACATCACTGTGTGTATTATCCCTGTACTGTGACATCACTGTGTGTATTATCCCTGTACTGTGACATCACTGTGTGTATTATCCCTGTACTGTGACATCACTGTGTATTATCCCTGTACTGTGACATCACTGTGTGAATTATCCCTGTAATGTGACATCACTGTGTGCATTATCCCTGTACTGTGACATCACTCTGTATTATCCCTGTACTGTGACATCACTCTGTGTATTATCCCTGTACTGTGACATCACTGTGTATTATCCTTGTACTGTGACATTACTGTGTGTATTATCCCTGTACTGTGACATCACTGTGTGTATTATCCCTGTACTGTGACATCACTGTGTATTTTCCCTGTAGTGTGTCATCACTGTGTGTATTATCCATGTCCTCTGACATCACTGTGTGTAATATCTCTGTACTGTGACATCACTGTGTGTATTATCCCTGCACTGTGACATCACTGTGTGTATTATCCCTGCACTGTGAAATCACTGTGTGTATTATCCCTGTACTGTGACATCACTGTGTGTATTATCCATGTCCTGTGACATCACTGTGTGTAATATCTCTGTACTGTGACATCACTGTGTGTATTATCCGTGTACTGTGACATCACTGCGTGTATTATCCCTGTACTGTGACATCACTGTGTGTATTATCCCTGTACTGTGACATCACTGTGCGTATTATCCCAGTACTGTGACATCACTGTACGTATTATCCCTGTTCTGTGACATCACTGTATGTATTATCCCTGCACTGTGACATCACTGTGTGTACTATCCCTGTGCTGTGACATCACTGTGTGTATTATCTCTGTACTGTGACATCACTGTGTGTATTATCCCTGCACTGTGACATCACTGTGTGTATTATCCCTGCACTGTGACATCACTGTGTGTACTATCCCTGTGCTGTGACATCACTGTGTGTATTATCCCTGTTCTGTGACATCACTGTGTGTATTATCCCTGTACTGTGACATCACTGTGTATTATCCCTGTACTGTGACATCACTGTGTGTATTATCCCTGTACTGTGACATCACTGTGTGTATTATCCCTGTCTGTGACATCACTGTGTATTATCCCTGTACTGTGACATCACTGTGTGTATTATCCCTGTACTGTGACATCACTGTGTGTATTATCCCTGTACTGTGACATCACTGTGTGTATTATCCCTGTACTGTGACATCACTGTGTGTATTATCCCTGTACTGTGACATCACTGTGTATTATCCCTGTACTGTGACATCACTGTGTATTATCCCTGTATGTGACATCACTGTGTGATTATCCCTGTACTGTGACATCACTGTGTATTATCCCTGTACTGTGACATCACTCTGTGTATTATCCCTGTACTGTGACATCACTTGTGTATTATCCCTGTACTGTGACATCACTGTGTGTATTATCCTGTACTGTGACATACTGTGTGTATTATCCCTGTACTGTGCATCACTGTGTGTATTATCCCTGTACTGTGCATCACTGTGTGTATTATCCCTGTACTGTGACATCACTGTGTATTTCCCTGTATGTGTCATCACTGTGTGTATTATCCTGTCGTGACATCACTGTGTGTATTATCTCTGTACTGTGACATCACTGTGTGTATTATCCTGTACTGTGACATCACTGTGTGTATTATCCCTGTCACTGTGACATCACTGTGTGTATTATCCCTGTACTGTGACATCACTGTGTGTATTATCCTGTACTGTGACATCACTGTGTGTAATATCCTGTACTGTGACATCACTGTGTGTATTATCCGTGTACTGTGACATCACTGCGTGTATTATCCCTGTACTGTGACATCACTGTGTGTATTATCCCTGTACTGTGACATCACTGTGCGTATTATCCCAGTACTGTGACATCACTGTACGTATTATCCCTGTTCTGTGACATCACTGTATGTATTATCCCTGTACTGTGACATCACTGTGTGTATTATCCCAGTACTGTGACATCACTGTGTGTATTATCCCTGTTCTGTGACATCACTGTGTGTACTATCCCTGTACTGTGACATCACTGTGTGTATTATCCCTGCACTGTATTATCACTGTGTGTATTATCCCTGTACTGTGACATCACTGTGTGTATTATCCCTGTACTGTGACATCACTGTGTGTATTATCCCTGCACTGTGACATCACTGCGTGTACTATCCCTATGCTGTGACATCACTGTGTGTATTATCCCTGTACTGTGACATCACTGCGTGTATTATCCCTGTACTGTGACATCACTGTGTGCATTATCCCTGCACTGTGACATCACTGTGTGTATTATCCCTGTACTGTGACATCACTGTGTGTATTATCCCTGCACTGTGACATCACTGTGTGTATTATCCCTGTACTGTGACATCACTGTGTGTATTATCCCTGTTCTGTGACATCACTGTATTATCCCTGTATTGTGACATCACCAGGGTGGATTTGATTTAAATCAAACTGATTTAAATCACAATTTAAATCTCGATTTAAATCAAAGTTTCTACCTAAACTAGTTCTTGCTACTTTAACATGCAAGTAGATGAAGATTTTTAGAATCACTTTTTATATTACTTTTTTCTCCCCAGTTTTGGGTTAATCATTCATATTTGGACACCACTGTTCTGTTGTACTTAGGAAGGAGAAAAATAATCCTGACCTTAATAACAATTTAAATAGATTTATTCAACTGAAACAATAACAACATTACAGCATAAGTTATTTGCTTAAACAAACATCCATGTTTGTTAACTAATTTGGCTAAACAAAATATATATATTTTAAGAAACTTAGACTGTCAGCCCAGCCGACACATGAAAAACTTAAATACTACTGTCCCTGCTGTCCTCTGTAGCTCACTCGTCGTCATCTTCATCATCATCTTCTTCTTTGTTCCTATTCATAATCTGGAAAAGAAAAACAAGCTTTCCTGCTTTATTGGGTCTCAACCGATTTCTCAATTTAGAATGAATGAGTCCAAAGGAAGAGAATATTCTTTCAACGCCTGCAGAAGAAGCTACTGCTGTTAAAAGTGAAATCATTACTTGAACAGTCTCTAAATCCAAGCGCTTAAGTGACTTCCACCAGTTTACTGGTGTGACCTTCCTTAAAATATCTTCAGCAAACATATATTTCTTGAATGGTTCCCCCTTAGCTCTGAAGTTTATTATAGTTGGCATTAAAGATGGATGATTGCTGGATACCCATGTCATAGCTAACTCCTCTTCCTCAGCACTTAGGTTTTAACCCTGATATTGGATATTGACAATATTTGCCAAAAAATGAGCTGGAGTCAGTGCTTGTCCCATTCGTTTGTTTACTGCTTGTAATTTAATTCTGTCCATGTGTAGTTCTGTTTTTAAGTGTTCACTCAGTTCCTTCCAAATTTCAACAGCATCCGCAATAAAACAGCTATTTTTCTGTATTTTGTTTAAAGCTTGAGAGATGGGTTTCAGGAAGCTCAGCATATGTTCAACATTTCTCTTAAGCCTAATGTTGAGGATTTTGGCCGTGACAGTGCCATCTATTTTATCTCGATTTTCTTCACAAAGTGTCATCAGAATAGGCCAGTTTTTGATATACTGCTCAAAACAGTCCACCACAGAGTTCCATCTAACATCTTGTGGGAGCGTTAGCTTGGTTCCACCCATTCTTTTCAGAGCTGCTGCAGCAAAATGATTATTACGGAAGTATTTAGCAATTTCAACAACATTAGCCTTTATTTCTGGAACACTTTCACTTAAGTCTTTGGCTAAGAGGTGCAGCAAATGAGCACTGCAACCATATGTTATTAGCTTTGCATTCCCTCCCTGCTCTTCTAAATTTCTTCTCATCTTGGATACGTTTGCAGCATTGTCAGTGACCAAACTGCGTACTAGACATTTGAATTTTTGTTCACATGTTGTTATAGCTTTTACTGCCACTTCTTGTAAGTATTCTGCTGTGTGTGCATTTCCTGACGTATCAGTTGTTTGTGCAAGGAAGACTTTACCTTCTTCTGTTGTTATACAAGCACATACAATAGGATCATTGTGGACATTACTCCACCCATCAATACTTAGGTTAACAATTTTACCCTCCAGAACTGTTGCACATTGCTCCATTTCTCTGTCATACACTTGATCCAGCAGTTTCCCTGCAACATCAGCTCTGCTGGGTGGACTGTATCCTGGTCTCAGTGACTGAACCATAAAAAATGAAATGTGGGTTCTCAGTCAGACGGAAAGAAGAGTTCGTTGCATAAATAAACTGGGCAATTTTTTCATCAATCAACTCTTTCTAATCTGCTAGTTCTTATCACAAACCTATCTATGGTGGTTCCAGGAGGTAAAAATTTTTTCTTCCTTTTGGGTGATGGTGATATGTGGCTGTGGGTGTCTGATGATGATGCTGCTGCTAATGAAGCACTATCCTGGATGGATAACTCTGAAACTGTAGAACAGGATGATGGTGATCTTGGAGGTGGATAGTTTCCAGAATCCATGAATTCCCCTAAACAAAAAAAGTCAATGCTGTTATTTTATTGTTTATACAATTTCTGCTTATTGTACACAACACAGCACTGCCCCAAAAGGAATATTTGTTTTTCTTCATAACTGTACCAAATGACAGTAACATGCAGTAATAATAAGAAATATAATTTTTCTCACACATGACAGTTCAGTCTTTAGAAATAGGATTCAATAAAAATGTTTACCAACCTGAAGATCCTGCCTGTTCAGAAGTGTTTCTTTGGTCATCTTCATCACCGCACTTCTCATGATGTTGCCTCATTCGCGCCACCAGGCCTTGCATCTCTTTGTTGCATCGTTTGCATTTTGCACGCATGCCTGCCTTACCGATAGGCGAAGGAGCTTCATTAAAATATTCCCAAACTGGGTCTCTTTTACGGCCTGCTGCCATTATAAGGAAAGAATGTAATAAACCTCAGATCATACACACAAACAGATCCAGACTTGTCTGTCTGTGGCTATGCTGCAGTATTGTGCTCAAAGTTTCACTTTCATTTTCTTGTCTGCTTGCCCTTCCTCCTCCTCACACTTAGATTCACATTCTTCTTGTGTTGTGCAGATCTATTCCACTCCAAACAATCAGAAACATATTGTCTAACTTCTTGGACTTGGCACTGAAGGGGTTGATTCTGTATTCATAGGTTTGTAGAACAATAGGATTAAGGTCTTTTTCTCAACTCTGTTCATGTTGTAACATTTTTGCCGTGAAGAAGAGGCTGGGACCTCTGCGGAGTCAATTCAGTTTTGAGAACTGCATAAGTAAAGCGAGCGTCTGTGATAATATAGGAGAGAAACTGCCCACTAATCCTACAGAAACCTCTGGAAGAGCATGGCATTGTGAATGTTACACATATACAGCCTTTATTCTACTGAGTTAAACAACTCAGCTTTATCTCATGATGGAAGAACCTTTGGATGGTAAAATATTTTCCTCAAAAAGCAGTTTATTGAAAAAAATCCGATTTAAAACAAAAAAATCCGATTTAAATAAAAAAAAATCCGATTTTTTTGATTTTTTTTAAAAAATCATTGATTTTTATCCACCCTGGACATCACTGTATTATCCCTGTACTGTGACATCATTGTGTGTATTATCACTGTTCTGTGACATCACTGTGTGTATTATCTCTGTACTGTGACATCACTGTATTATCCCTGTACTGTGACATCACTGTGTGTATTATCTCTGTACTGTGACATCACTGTATTATCCCTGTACTGTGACATCACTGTGTGCATTATCGCTGTTCTGTGACATCACTGTGTGTATTATCTCTGTACTGTGACATCACTGTGTGTATTATCCCTGCACTGTGACATCACTGTGTGTATTATCCCTGTACTGTGACATCACTGTGTGTATTATCCCTGTACTGTGACATCACTGTGCGTATTATCCCAGTACTGTGACATCACTGTGCGTATTATCCCTGTTCTGTGACATCACTGTGTGTATTATCCCTGTACTGTGACATCACTGTGTGTATTATCCCAGTACTGTGACATCACTGTGTGTATTATCCCTGTTCTGTGACATCACTGTGTGTACTATCCCTGTACTGTGACATCACTGTGTGTATTATCCCTGCACTGTATTATCACTGTGTGTATTATCCCATCCCTGTACTGTGACATCACTGTGTGTATTATCCCTGTACTGTGACATCACTGTGTGTATTATCCCTGCACTGTGACATCACTGTGTGTACTATCCCTGTGCTGTGACATCACTGTGTGTATTATCCCTGTTCTGTGACATCACTGTGTGTATTATCCCTGTACTGTGACATCACTGTGTGTATTATCCCTGCACTGTGACATCACTGTGTGTATTATCCCTGTACTGTGACATCACTGTGTGTATTATCCCTGTTTCTGGACAATCACTGTGTGCATTATCCCTGTACTGTGACATCACTGTGTATTATCCCTGTACTGTGACATCACTGTGTGCATTATCCCTGTAATGTGACATCACTGTGTATTATCCCTGTACTGTGACATCACTGTGTGCATTATCCCTGTACTGTGACATCACTGTGTATTATCCCTGTACTGTGACATCACTGTGTGCATTATCCCTGTAATGTGACATCACTGTGTGTATTATCCCTGTACTGTGACATCACTCTGTGTATTATCCCTGTACTGTGACATCACTCTGTGTATTATCCCTGTACTGTGACATCACTCTGTGTATTATCCCTGTACTGTGACATCACTGTGTATTATCCCTGTACTGTGACATCACTGTGTGTATTATCCCTGTACTATGACATCACTGTGTGTATTATCCCTGTTCTGTGACATCACTATGTGTATTATCCCTGTACTGTGACATCACTGTGTGTATTATCCCTGCACTGTGACATCACTGTGTGTATTATCCCTGTACTGTGACATCACTGTGTGTATTATCCCTGTACTGTGACATCACTGTGTGTATTATCCCTGTACTGTGACATCACTGTGTATTATCCCTGTACTGTGACATCACTGTGTGAATTATCCCTGTAATGTGACATCACTGTGTGCATTATCCCTGTACTGTGACATCACTCTGTATTATCCCTGTACTGTGACATCACTCTGTGTATTATCCCTGTACTGTGACATCACTGTGTATTATCCTTGTACTGTGACATTACTGTGTGTATTATCCCTGTACTGTGACATCACTGTGTGTATTATCCCTGTACTGTGGCATCACTGTGTGTATTATCCCTGTACTGTGACATCACTGTGTGTATTATCCCTGTACTGTGACATCACTGTGTATTTTCCCTGTAGTGTGTCATCACTGTGTGTATTATCCATGTCCTGTGACATCACTGTGTGTAATATCTCTGTACTGTGACATCACTGTGTGTATTATCCCTGTACTGTGACATCACTGTGTGTATTATCCCTGCACTGTGAAATCACTGTGTGTATTATCCCTGTACTGTGACATCACTGTGTGTATTATCCATGTCCTGTGACATCACTGTGTGTAATATCTCTGTACTGTGACATCACTGTGTGTATTATCCGTGTACTGTGACATCACTGCGTGTATTATCCCTGTACTGTGACATCACTGTGTGTATTATCCCTGTACTGTGACATCACTGTGCGTATTATCCCAGTACTGTGACATCACTGTACGTATTATCCCTGTTCTGTGACATCACTGTATGTATTATCCCTGTACTGTGACATCACTGTGTGTATTATCCCAGTACTGTGACATCACTGTGTGTATTATCCCTGTTCTGTGACATCACTGTGTGTACTATCCCTGTACTGTGACATCACTGTGTGTATTATCCCTGCACTGTATTATCACTGTGTGTATTATCCCTGTACTGTGACATCACTGTGTGTATTATCCCTGTACTGTGACATCACTGTGTGTATTATCCCTGCACTGTGACATCACTGCGTGTACTATCCCTGTGCTGTGACATCACTGTGTGTATTATCCCTGTACTGTGACATCACTGCGTGTATTATCCCTGTACTGTGACATCACTGTGTGCATTATCCCTGCACTGTGACATCACTGTGTGTATTATCCCTGTACTGTGACATCACTGTGTGTATTATCCCTGCACTGTGACATCACTGTGTGTATTATCCCTGTACTGTGACATCACTGTGTGTATTATCCCTGTTCTGTGACATCACTGTATTATCCCTGTATTGTGACATCACCAGGGTGGATTTGATTTAAATCAAACTGATTTAAATCACAATTTAAATCAAAGTTTCTACCTAAACTAGTTCTTGCTACTTTAACATGCAAGTAGATGAAGATTTTTAGATTCACTTTTTATATTACTTTTTTCTCCCCAGTTTTGGGTTAATCATTCATATTTGGACACCACTGTTCTGTTGTACTTAGGAAGGAGAAAAATAATCCTGACCTTAATAACAATTTAAATAGATTTATTCAACTGAAACAATAACAACATTACAGCATAAGTTATTTGCTTAAACAAACATCCATGTTTGTTAACTAATTTGGCTAAACAAAAATATATATATATTTTAAGAAACTTAGACTGTCAGCCCAGCCGACACATGAAAAACTTAAATACTACTGTCCCTGCTGTCCTCTGTAGCTCACTCGTCGTCATCTTCATCATCATCTTCTTCTTTGTTCCTATTCATAATCTGGAAAAGAAAAACAAGCTTTCCTGCTTTATTGGGTCTCAACCGATTTCTCAATTTAGAATGAATGAGTCCAAAGGAAGAGAATATTCTTTCAACGCCTGCAGAAGAAGCTACTGCTGTTAAAGTGAAATCATTACTTGAACAGTCTCTAAATCCAAGCGCTTAAGTGACTTCCACCAGTTTACTGGTGTGACCTTCCTTAAAATATCTTCAGCAAACATATATTTCTTGAATGGTTCCCCCTTAGCTCTGAAGTTTATTATAGTTGGCATTAAAGATGGATGATTGCTGGATACCCATGTCATAGCTAACTCCTCTTCCTCAGCACTTAGGTTTTGACCCTGATATTGGATATTGACAATATTTGCCAAAAAATGAGCTGGAGTCAGTGCTTGTCCCATTCGTTTGTTTACTGCTTGTAATTTAATTCTGTCCATGTGTAGTTCTGTTTTTAAGTGTTCACTCAGTTCCTTCCAAATTTCAACAGCATCCGCAATAAAACAGCTATTTTTCTGTATTTTGTTTAAAGCTTGAGAGATGGGTTTCAGGAAGCTCAGCATATGTTCAACATTTCTCTTAAGCCTAATGTTGAGGATTTTGGCCGTGACAGTGCCATCTATTTATCTCGATTTTCTTCACAAAGTGTCATCAGAATAGGCCAGTTTTTGATATACTGCTCAAAACAGTCCACCACAGAGTTCCATCTAACATCTTGTGGGAGCGTTAGCTTGGTTCCACCCATCTTTTTCAGAGCTGCAGCAGCAAAATGATTATTACGGAAGTATTTAGCAATTTCAACAACATTAGCCTTTATTTCTGGAACACTTTCACTTAAGTCTTTGGCTAAGAGGTGCAGCAAATGAGCACTGCAACCATATGTTATTAGCTTTGCATTCCCTCCCTGCTCTTCTAAATTTTTCTCATCTTGGATACGTTTGCAGCATTGTCAGTGACCAAACTGCGTACTAGACATTTGAATTTTTGTTCACATGTTGTTATAGCTTTTACTGCCACTTCTTGTAAGTATTCTGCTGTGTGTGCATTTCCTGACGTATCAGTTGTTTGTGCAAGGAAGACTTTACCTTCTTCTGTTGTTATACAAGCACATACAATAGGATCATTGTGGACATTACTCCACCCATCAATACTTAGGTTAACAATTTTACCCTCCAGAACTGTTGCACATTGCTCCATTTCTCTGTCATACACTTGATCCAGCAGTTTCCCTGCAACATCAGCTCTGCTGGGTGGACTGTATCCTGGTCTCAGTGACTGAACCATAAAAAATGAAATGTGGGTTCTCAGTCAGACGGAAAGAAGAGTTCGTTGCATAAATAAACTGGGCAATTTTTTCATCAATCAACTCTTTTTCTAATCTGCTAGTTCTTATCACAAACCTATCTATGGTGGTTCCAGGAGGTAAAAGTTTTTTCTTCCTTTTGGGTGATGGTGATATGTGGCTGTGGGTGTCTGATGATGATGCTGCTGCTAATGAAGCACTATCCTGGATGGATAACTCTGAAACTGTAGAACAGGATGATGGTGATCTTGGAGGTGGATAGTTTCCAGAATCCATGAATTCCCCTAAACAAAAAAAGTCAATGCTGTTATTTTATTGTTTATACAATTTCTGCTTATTGTACACAACACAGCACTGCCCCAAAAGGAATATTTGTTTTTCTTCATAACTGTACCAAATGACAGTAACATGCAGTAATAATAAGAAATATAATTTTTCTCACACATGACAGTTCAGTCTTTAGAAATAGGATTCAATAAAAATGTTTACCAACCTGAAGATCCTGCCTGTTCAGAAGTGTTTCTTTGGTCATCTTCATCACCGCACTTCTCATGATGTTGCCTCATTCGCGCCACCAGGCCTTGCATCTCTTTGTTGCATCGTTTGCATTTTGCACGCATGCCTGCCTTACCGATAGGCGAAGGAGCTTCATTAAAATATTCCCAAACTGGGTCTCTTTTACGGCCTGCTGCCATTATAAAGGAAAGAATGTAATAAACCTCAGATCGTACACACAAACAGATCCAGACTTGTCTGTCTGTGGCTATGCTGCAGTATTGTGCTCAAAGTTTCACTTTCATTTTCTTGTCTGCTTGCCCTTCCTCCTCCTCACACTTAGATTCACATTCTTCTTGTGTTGTGCAGATCTATTCCACTCCAAACAATCAGAAACATATTGTCTAACTTCTTGGACTTGGCACTGAAGGGGTTGATTCTGTATTCATAGGTTTGTAGAACAATAGGATTAAGGTCTTTTTCTCAACTCTGTTCATGTTGTAACATTTTTGCCGTGAAGAAGAGGCTGGGACCTCTGCGGAGTCAATTCAGTTTTGAGAACTGCATAAGTAAAGCGAGCGTCTGTGATAATATAGGAGAGAAACTGCCCACTAATCCTACAGAAACCTCTGGAAGAGCATGGCATTGTGAATGTTACACATATACAGCCTTTATTCTACTGAGTTAAACAACTCAGCTTTATCTCATGATGGAAGAACCTTTGGATGGTAAAATATTTTCCTCAAAAAGCAGTTTATTGAAAAAAATCCGATTTAAAACAAAAAAATCCAATTTAAATCAAAAAAATCCGATTTTTTTGATTTTTTTAAAAAAATCATTGATTTTTATCCACCCTGGACATCACTGTATTATCCCTGTACTGTGACATCATTGTGTGTATTATCACTGTTCTGTGACATCACTGTGTGTATTATCTCTGTACTGTGACATCACTGTATTATCCCTGTACTGTGACATCACTGTGTGTATTATCTCTGTACTGTGACATCACTGTATTATCCCTGTACTGTGACATCACTGTGTGTATTATCCCTGTTCTGTGACATCACTGTGTGTATTATCTCTGTACTGTGACATCACTGTGTGTATTATCCCTGCACTGTGACATCACTGTGTGTATTATCCCTGTACTGTGACATCACTGTGTGTATTATCTCTGTACTGTGACATTACTGTGTTTATTATCCCTGCACTGTGACATCACTGTGTTTATTATCCCTGTACTGTGACATCACTGTGTGTATTATCCCTGTACTGTGACATCACTGTATTATCCCTGTACTATGACATCACTTCGTGTATTATCCCTGTTCTGTGACATCACTGTGTGTATTATCCCTGTACTGTGACATCACTTTGTGTATTATCCCTGTACTGTGACATCACTATTATCCCTGTATTGTGACATCACTGTGCGTATTATCTCTGTACTGTGACATCACTGTGTGTATTATCCCTGTACTGTGACATCACTGTGTGTATTATCTCTGTACTGTGACATCACTGTTTGTATTATCTCTGCACTGTGACATCACTGTGTGTATTATCTCTGTACTGTGACATCACTGTGTGCATTATCCCTGTACTGTGACATCTCTGTGTGTATTATCCCTGCACTGTGACATCACTGTGTGTATTATCCCTGTACTGTGACATCACTGTGTGTATTATCTCTGTATTGTGACATTACTGTGTTTATTATCCCTGCACTGTGACATCACTGTGTGTATTATCCCTGTACTGTGACATCACTGTGTGTATTATCCCTGTACTGTGACATCACTGTATTATCCCTGTACTATGACATCACTTCGTGTATTATCCCTGTACTGTGACATCACTGTGTGTATTATCTCTGTACTGTGACATCACTGTTTGTATTACCTCTGCACTGTGACATCACTGTGTGTATTATCTCTGTACTGTGACATCATTGTGTGCATTATCCCTGTACTGTGACATCTCTGTGTGTATTATCCCTGCACTGTGACATAACTGTGTGTATTATCCCTGTACTGTGACATCACTGTGTGTATTATCTCTGTACTGTGACATTACTGTGTTTATTATCCCTGCACTGTGACATCACTGTGTGTATTATCCCTGTACTGTGACATCACTGTGTGTATTATCCCTGTACTGTGACATCACTGTATTATACCGGTACTATGACATCACTGTGTGTATTATCCCTGTACTGTGACATCACTTTGTGTATTATCCCTGTACTGTGACATCACTGTATTATCCCTGTATTGTGACATCACTGTGCGTATTATCTCTGTACTGTGACATCACTGTGTGTATTATCCCTGTACTGTGACATCACTGTGTGTATTATCTCTGTACTGTGACATCACTGTTTGTATTATCTCTGCACTGTGACATCACTGTGTGTATTATCTCTGTACTGTGACATCACTGTGTGCATTATCCCTGTACTGTGACATCTCTGTGTGTATTATCCCTGCACTGTGACATCTCTGTGTGTATTATCCCTGTACTGTGACATCACTGTGTGTATTATCTCTGTACTGTGACATTACTGTGTTTATTATCCCTGTACTGTGACATCACTTTGTGTATTATCCCTGTACTGTGACATCACTGTATTATCCCTGTATTGTGACATCACTGTGCGTATTATCTCTGTACTGTGACATCACTGTGTGTATTATCCCTGTACTGTGACATCACTGTGTGTATTATCTCTGTACTGTGACAGTATTATCCCTGTACTGTGACATCAAGGGAGGGGGACGGGTCTTTTCCTCTATACAGGGAGGGGGCGGGTCTTTTTCTCTATACAGGGAGGGGGACGGGTCTTTTTCTCTATACAGGGAGGGGGACGGGTCTTTTTCTCTATACAGGGAGGGGGACGGGTCTTTTTCTCTATACAGGGAGGGGGACGGTTCTTTTCCTCTATACAGGGAGGGGGACGGGTCTTTTTCTCTATACAGGGAGGGGGACGGGTCTTTTTCTCTATACAGGGAGGGGCGGGTCTTTTTCTCTATACAGGGAGGGGGACGGGTCTTTTTCTCTATACAGGGAGGGGGACGGTTCTTTTCCTCTATACAGGGAGGGGGACGGGTCTTTTTCTCTATACAGGGAGGGGGACGGTTCTTTTCCTCTATACAGGGAGGGGGACGGTTCTTTTCCTCTATACAGGGAGGGGGACGGGTCTTTTTCTCTATACAGGGAGGGGGACGGGTCTTTTTCTCTATACAGGGAGGGGGACGGTTCTTTTCCTCTATACAGGGAGGGGGACGGGTCTTTTTCTCTATACAGGGAGGGGACGGGTCTTTTTCTCTATACAGGGAGGGGCGGGTCTTTTTCTCTATACAGGGAGGGGGACGGGTCTTTTTCTCTATACAGGGAGGGGGACGGTTCTTTTTCTCTATACAGGGAGGGGGACGGGTCTTTTTCTCTATACAGGGAGGGGGACGGTTCTTTTCCTCTATACAGGGAGGGGGCGGGTCTTTTTCTCTATACAGGGAGGGGGACGGGTCTTTTCCTCTATACAGGGAGGGGGACGGGTCTTTTTCTCTATACAGGGAGGGGGACGGGTCTTTTTCTCTATACAGGGAGGGGGACGGTTCTTTTCCTCTATACAGGGAGGGGGACGGGTCTTTTTCTCTATACAGGGAGGGGCGGGTCTTTTTCTCTATACAGGGAGGGGGCGGTCTTTTTCTCTATACAGGGAGGGGGCGTGTCTTTTTCTCTATACAGGGAGGGGGCGTGTCTTTTTCTCTATACAGGGAGTGGACGGGTCTTTTTCTCTATACAGGGAGAGGGCGGGTCTTTTTTTCTATACAGGGAGGGGGCGGGTCTTTTTCTCTATACAGGGAGGGGGCGGGTCTTTTCCTCTATACAGGGAGGGGACGGGTCTTTTTCTCTATACAGGGAGAGGGCGGGTCTTTTTCTCTATACAGGGAGGGGGCGGGTCTTTTTCTCTATACAGGGAGGGGTCGGGTCTTTTTCTCTATACAGGGAGGGGGACGGGTCCTTGTCTCTCTGCTCCTGTTCTGTCTCTCAGATGGCATACAATTATAACACAGGCAGCTTTCAGCTTTGGGCAGGCAAATCATAGAGATGGTGGCAGGAGCAATGCATTATAAAGTAAAGGAAGGTGCAGTACCTACAGTGCTGGCAGAATGCTGGGGAATAGGTTTTGTCTAAAATGAGAAGCGCTGCTTGAGTCCAAAATAAACCCAATCAGTATTTTCATGTGAGCATCCTGCACACGACACCTCACACCTCATCTTCCCGGACCCCTGTGAATATGTTTTGAAGGAAATCTGAAATGTGGCGGTTACATAAAATTGAGCATCAATTTTCTCCATCTAGTTCTAGTCCAATGTAAACCAGTGAGTTATGTCAGATGCCAAACTGGGCTCGGCTACATCAGAGCCTGTGACTGCGTAAAGCAGGACTGATAAATAAACCCTCAATTTTTGTTTTTAATATCCTGGAAGTCATAAAGGAGACGTGCGTTCGAATCGGGTCATTATGGGAACAGATTGTACCGAAATGCCGGTAAATAAACCCTCCTGGCGATTGTTTCTATATACACATATACTATGGTGTCCGCTATTAGGATGCTAATATTATGTATGAAATGCAAACAGTAACCCCGCTGTGCAAATACATCAATATCCCGGAATGTTCCCGGACTGATGTAAAATGTAGCACAGGATGGATATGAAATCCTTGTGTGTGATGGATGTGTGCGCACCGTCTGTACATAGATGCAAACGTATATGTGTAGCCCTGGTGGTAGGCACACGCAGTACCCTGGGGAGTGTATGGCGAGACGGCAGTTTAATGCTAAATATCCATTCACTCGACACACACTAGACACACCCCTAGGGTAGTGGAGTATACTCTAGAGGGAGTGGTCAAGGTAGTAGGTGTTAGAGTGATTAGTCTAGTTCCTGTCTTTGGACAGTGAGGACGTGTGGAGTAGAGTCTAGACCTCTTTGTGAGAAGACGTTTGGAGGGAGGAAAGAGTCTAGCCTGCTTATTCACCAGTTCATATCGTGGAGTCTGGTATAGGTGTTTGGAATACACCTTAGTCTAGTCAGAGCTGTATCACCTTCTCAACACATACTGAGGAAAGAAGAAGTATTAGCACGGAAAGTCTTCAGCATCCCTGTCTAAAGGACGGTATCAGGTTCAGAGACGTGCTCCTGCCTGTGATAACTGAGCATCTGTGGCTAACTTCATTGGAAGGAAAAGGAAAGAAGTGACTGCTCGACCCTTGGCTAGTTTTGAGTGCTTATGTTACCAGCGTGGACAAGGCGAAAGGCAAGTGGATTTATAGGATTAGTGCTACAGGATTGCAGAAGTCCAGCACATTGCTACCGGTCACTGGGGACCGAAGGGTCACTGTTGTTTCAGGCACGGTGATAGGAAAACCAGGAATCTACCGGACCCTAGGTCGCGGCAGACAAGCCCCTTATAGTCAGTACGTAACTGGGGTCAGGGGGAGTGAAGACTTTGGAGTTCTGCAGGACAAAATAAGAATTCAGCTCCTTCACAGGAAGGCCCCTAACACTAAGCTGACTGGGCAGGTACAGCTAAAGATTAGCTGGAGATTTGAGGGAACTACGCTTCAGGCTGGTTGTACTCGTTTTATTGGAGTTAAAGGAGGCCCCTAACTTGTCCAGCTGCCGTCTCAAGATACACTCTCCTTGGATCAGCCTCCCTGGGACCTGCCTTATCATCTTGCAAGTAAAGGTATGGAAAGACGCTGACCGTGTGAGACTGTGTTCTTTATCTGCACTCGACTTCACAACTCACATAGACTTTGAGGGACCAGTCCCACCTGTAGGGGACCCGACATCTAGCTGCCCCACCATCCCCTCAGAGATCTACAGCAGCGCTGGTACAAATTACCAGAACACTACAGGTGGCGTCACGAACTGTACATAAATCAATCCCCTGTAAATATATTCCCAACATACGCCAGACCGCCCGGGCCACAGACCGAGCCACAGCTGCCTGTGACAAAAATCCCCATAGACTTCCATGGGCTCGGCTCTGAGTACCCCATTGCCCTGGTAATCCACAATTGTGGTGGCGGGTCGATACAACTTGGCGTCACGAACAGGATGCGAAACTCGCGAAATTGCGAGCCCTGTGTGCCTAAGGACTTGTTTTTGTGAAAAGGACTGTTTGCACTTTTGGCGCCAAAATCGCCATTTTTGTCGCCATATTCGCGCCCTCAGGCGCTGGAGAAGAAGGTGGGCGTACCTTCGTGGGCGTCTACCCCCCTGTGGCGCGAAGAAAATGCCTGCCCTCTCAAAGTGCTATTACAACATGCGGTCCTGCCCTACAGCAAAGGAGGTCCGCCTCCTTTTCACCTTCCCTGCGAGGAGGAGGAGACGCAAACCCCACCTCCACGGAAGAGACCGGATGTCTCCGCAGAAAGAAGAAAGAATCTTCTGGAACATGATGGAGGCAGGACGTGTGCAGCCGAGCGGGGCAGCGGAGGAAGGCAGGCCCCGTGCCCCCGCCAAGCTGCCATCGGCATCAGAGTCTTATGCGATCCTGCACCTGCAGCAGGCGTTGCTAGAGATTCAGGAGGAGAACGCACGCCTAAAGAAGATGGTCCAACCTGGACTGGAGGAGATTGAGAGACGCCGATGTAACTTGCTGAAGTGGCAACTAACGAACACGGCGTCCTCTCCCCTCAATGAACCCCCACGATTCCAAGTACCGAAGAGTCTGCTGCCCAAGGCGAAGGAGCAACCGGAGGCTGCCCCCGAAAGTACCGTTCCCGATCCCACTGGTGAAGCGGTGGAGGCGGAGGAGGTTGAGGAGGTACAGCCAATCCCGGAACGCCCGCCCGGCCAAGAGGCCGCAGCAGATTATCGGTCCCCGGCAGGGACACCGGAGGGGTCCTGTCCGTCACTACCAGATGTGGACTGGGACGAAATGGCGCGCCTGGATGACGTCGCCTACACCGCCCAGTGGGAACAAGAATGGCGGAGTCGTGAGGGAAGAAGAGGCGTCAGCAGGAGGAAGAGCGGGAAACTCAGAAGAACCGCCAGCGACAATATGCCGAGCTGATTGCTGACAAGGAGACTGTCCGTCGCGACAAAGGTACCTTACGGGAACCGCGGCGGCAGGGGTGTGGACTGAGTTCCAGCTCCGGAAGGGCTGGGGCTTTATCCGTGAACCGGGCCTCTACCCAGCGGTCTTTGTCAGCAGGCGTGACGTAGAATCCCACCTGCCGCAAGGTCATCCCGGGAGGGACTTAGCAAACGGAGATATAGTCACCTATACGCGGCATTGGGGAATGAAGGGGTGGTATGCCCTGAATGTCACCATCGTCCGCGACCCCGTCCCGGACGCAGGTACCGTCACCATTACCGCCGCGTCCCCGGTCCCAGTTCAAGCAGCATCCGGCCGTGCCCCAGCATCGCCCCCTGCAAAGTCATCGCAACAAGCGACCCAGAGTTCATCGCAAGTTAAAGCCACCTCCACATCGCAACATGCGACCCAGTCTAGATCGCAAACCCTGACGCGGTCTATATCGTTGACTGTGATGGAGACGCAATCGGTGTCACGCGGAGAGAGTATACCCGTTGCGCCCCTAGAGGTTCGCACCAGAACTGTCGCGACCCAGACCCTGATCGCAGCACATGATTTGCTGGTCTTGGGATCTAGGGCTCATTGCATCATTCCAGCCCCCGGGGTGAAAGATGTAGTGGAAGGTGTATTATTAGAAGATGAATAGATAGTAAGAAATGTGGTGAGATCCCTATCGGATCTACCAAAAGTAAAAAGCAAAAAGTTTAAAATGTTTTGAAAAAGTTTGCACAGGTTATATATAGTGAATATATATTTCTAATTATAGAATGCCCGGCTGGGTAAATGATAGATGATAAATGATAAACAGTTGCACTTTTATAATGCGATTTAATATAATATGTCTTTCTTTACAAATGGACTTTTGAGGTTAAGGACTATGCTAACCCAGAACTTTCTTGTACATAGTTGCGCTTCGGTGCTTTATCTTGGTTTTACAAAAACCATCCATAACTACCTCTGAAAAACAAAACCCGTATGGTGTGGCACTGAGTGAGGTCTGCAATCGGACGTCCTGCAGCCCACCCAGGACCCACGTTGAAGGTTTGGTGCGGGTCCTTCACAAGTATATTGTATATTTATTTACTGAATGCTATTTGATACTATTTGTATTCTTCTATAAAAGTTTGTAACGTTCAAGATGTCCTCACCTCCCGGATGGGAAGATGTTATTGTTCAATGTTTATTGCATAAACAAAATGTCTTTTGTATTTTACAGCCCGGGAGTGCTGTCGTTTACCATGGGGGAATGTGTAGCCCTGGTGGTAGGCACACGCAGTACCCTGGAGAGTGTATGGCGAGACGGCAGTTTAATGCTAAATATCCATTCACTCGACACACACTAGACACACCCCTAGGGTAGTGGAGTATACTCTAGAGGGAGTGGTCAAGGTAGTAGGTGTTAGAGTGATTAGTCTAGTTCCTGTCTTTGGACAGTGAGGACGTGTGGAGTAGAGTCTAGACCTCTTTGTGAGAAGACGTTTGGAGGGAGGAAAGAGTCTAGCCTGCTTATTCACCAGTTCATATCGTGGAGTCTGGTATAGGTGTTTGGAATACACCTTAGTCTAGTCAGAGCTGTATCACCTTCTCAACACACACTGAGGAAAGAAGAAGTATTAGCACGGAAAGTCTTCAGCATCCCTGTCTAAAGGACGGTATCAGGTTCAGAGACGTGCTCCTGCCTGTGATAACTGAGCATCTGTGGCTAACTTCATTGGAAGGAAAAGGAAAGAAGTGACTGCTCGACCCTTGGCTAGTTTTGAGTGCTTATGTTACCAGCGTGGACAAGGCGAAAGGCAAGTGGATTTATAGGATTAGTGCTACAGGATTGCAGAAGTCCAGCACATTGCTACCGGTCACTGGGGACCGAAGGGTCACTGTTGTTTCAGGCACGGTGATAGGAAAACCAGGAATCTACCGGACCCTAGGTCGCGGCAGACAAGCCCCTTATAGTCAGTACGTAACTGGGGTCAGGGGGAGTGAAGACTTTGGAGTTCTGCAGGACAAAATAAGAATTCAGCTCCTTCACAGGAAGGCCCCTAACACTAAGCTGACTGGGCAGGTACAGCTAAAGATTAGCTGGAGATTTGAGGGAACTACGCTTCAGGCTGGTTGTACTCGTTTTATTGGAGTTAAAGGAGGCCCCTAACTTGTCCAGCTGCCGTCTCAAGATACACTCTCCTTGGATCAGCCTCCCTGGGACCTGCCTTATCATCTTGCAAGTAAAGGTATGGAAAGACGCTGACCGTGTGAGACTGTGTTCTTTATCTGCACTCGACTTCACAACTCACATAGACTTTGAGGGACCAGTCCCACCTGTAGGGGACCCGACATCTAGCTGCCCCACCATCCCCTCAGAGATCTACAGCAGCGCTGGTACAAATTACCAGAACACTACAGGTGGCGTCACAAACTGTACATAAATCAATCCCCTGTAAATATATTCCCAACATACGCCAGACCGCCCGGGCCACAGACCGAGCCACAGCTGCCTGTGACAAAAATCCCCATAGACTTCCATGGGCTCGGCTCTGAGTACCCCATTGCCCTGGTAATCCACAATTGTGGTGGCGGGTCGATACATATCACTTAAAGCCGGGGAGCAATCATTCTGCACGGTTATAGGATGACAGCACTTTACCATCATTTCCAAGGACAGCGAGGATGTATCATGTGCGGAGCAGCTATGGAGACCCATGTAGGACAGCATACTCCATCATCAAGTGATTATCGGCCTCTCTAAAGGACATTTCTTCCATAATAAATAAATAAATAAATAAATTGCCCCAGAGGAGTCTTCAGTGCATTTCTTACATACAGGATATACTTTACTTGACAACTTTTTGAAATTTTGATAAAAAAAAATGTTCTATGTCACCACTCCCGTGGTACAATCTGTACCCTAAATGTGTGTCTGGCCGTCGAAGGTCAACCGGATGATGAAGTATCTTGGCTCCAAGGACAGAAAACCTTCGACGAGCCCCGAGGAGGCTTTTTCTGTGCCGTGGAGATTTACCAACCCCTCCGGAATCCTAGAGGTCCCCCCTTCTTCTCCAGGAGAGTTGGCGACTATTGCATATCTCTATCTGGTAAAGATGAGTGACAACTAGTGATGAGTGAACGTGCTGGGATAAGGGGTTATCCGGCCATGCTCGTGTACTGAGTATTTTGGGCGTGCTCAAATAATATGTTCCAGTTTCCGCGGCTGTTCGACAGTCACAAGGTATCGGAAGTATCGGAATGCTCAACCCTAGTCACAACACATACATGGATTTCCTGTTTGTTAGGCAATCCCTGCATGTGTTGTGGCTGTCTAACAACCCGGAGACATGCAGCCGCGGGGACTCATACATATTTTTCGAGCACGACGAAGTCACTCGGTTAGCACCCAAGCATGGCGGATTTCACCTTATCCAATCAAATTCGCTCATCACTACTTGCCACAGCTTTGTCCACAACTATGGGGGAGCAGCGTTATATATCAGGCCCTGATATAGAAAAACAAAAATAGGTAGACAACTCTTTAAATGTCGTTTTCCACTTTCCAAAATGTGGTCCCCAAACGACTGGAAACCTGTTAAAGAAAGCAAAACAATTAAGATTGTTCTCACCCTCCCTTGGTCGAGCGCTGACTCTCCTCCACTGCTCCAGTTTTCTTTGTTTTGCAGTCCTGACTACAGTGGATGTCACCGCTGCAGCCAATCATTTTTTTATGTGTCTTGTGTGTGGCCCAGCTATGTCAGGCACACATAAATCCAGGAGAATGCACAGGAAGGTAACCGCAACGCTTGATATTCATTCACTTCACTCACACTTTTAGACACACCCATCAGGGGTATAAAAGGGAGTGACACGTAGCTGAGTGGGAGAGTCAGTCAACCTAGGAGGGAGAGTAGTGGAATCTGTTTCCTGTCTTCGGACAGATCAGTTCAGTGTCAGTCCAGTCGGGACTTAGAGGATACTGAGGGCTGCTCAGCGAGCCCTAGAGAAAGCTGACCTCGCCATCGAAAGCTACAAGTGCATATGTTAAGAGCGGGAAGCAGGGCGAAGGGCACAGTGGAGAAGACAGAGAGAAGTGCTTTAGGTATTAGATTACTTGCACTAAATCACCGGACACCGGGGTCCGAAGCGTTGCTAGTGTTTTAAGCATAGTAACAAGATACCCGGAGGCTATCTGGACTACAGGTCGCAGAGAGCAGCCCTAAGTGCTGATACGTAAACGGATTCAGGGAGAACAAGACGGGCAAGGCCTGATCACCCCTAACGACTTAGTTCTCTCAACATCTGAGAATCAGAGAGATAGAAGGCTCCACCACAATGTCAGCCGGGCTTGGCAGCTATTGAGAAAGCTGGAGATTGCAGAGTTAACTTCGCTTCAGGCAAGTTTGGACTCAAATACATTTGGAGTAAAGGAGGCCTCTAACCTGCTCAGCGGTTACCCGAATGTGCATTCTCCACCCCGACCAGCTCCCCGGGATCTTCTTGAACCATCTACCAGTAAAGGTATGAAAAGAAGCTGCATTGTGTGTGACTGAATTCTTAACTACACCCTGCATCATCACCATAGACTTCCAGGGACCCATCTCACCTGTGGGAGACTTACCACCCAGCTGCCCCATAACATCCCCTGTGAAGATCCTTATAGCAGCGCTGGTCCAATTGATCAGATACCACAGGTGGCGTCACGAACTACCTATCCTTATAATCCCCTGTAAATATCCCCCATTGCATGACCGCCAGGGCCACAGACCGAGTCCCGCTGCCAGTGACATCTCCCATAGAAATCAATGGGCTCGGCTCCGAGTACCCCATAGCCCTGGTATCCACCTCAGTGTGGTGCGAGTCATCTTTCTGGCGTCACGAACAGGATGCGAAGCTTGCAATTGTGAGTCCTGTGTGCCTATATTGAACTGTTTGGTGAAAAAGACTGTTTGCTGCATTTGGCGCCAAATACCGCCATTTTACCGCCAAGTTGGCGCCCTGAGGCGCTGGTGAAGAAGGTGGGCGTGCATTCGTGGGCGTATACCCCCCCTGTGGCGCGAAAGTTATGGCCGCCCTCTCAAAATGCTACTATAATGTGCGATCCTGCCCCACTGCTAAGGAAATTCACCTCCTCTTCATTTTCTATGCAAAGAGGAGGAGACGCAAATCCCGCCTCCACGGAAGAGACCAGAGAGTTCCTGATGGGAACTACAGTCTGGCCTGGGACGAGATGGCGGAAGGACAGGAGAATCTGTGCAGAGGACCGGAGGCATACAAACCCTGCTTACCGGAAGATTTACTACCTGTGCCGGAGCTGTCCCCAGATCGGGACACTGACCCCGCTATGCTGGAGCTGCAGAAGGAAAATGCGGCGCTTAAAAGAATGATCCAGCGTCATGCAGATTTGCAGGAGACGGAGAGACGCTGGCGTGCCCAGACACAGCGACTGCTGTGGGACGCAGTGCTCTCTCCCACAAGCATAACGCCGTCTCCTGATTTCCCAAATTCCCTGCTGAGGAAGGCTAAAGAGAGACTGGAGGCTGCCCCCAAGAGTGCTGTACCTGATCCCACCGATGCGGAGGTGGAGGAGAAGGAGGCTGAGGAGGTCCTGCCCGGTCCGGAGTGCCAGCCAGGCCAGGAGGCCACAGCAGAGTACAGTTCCCCGGTAAGATCACCGGAGGGGTCCCAGCCATCGTTGCCGGAAATCGACTGGGATGAGATGGAGCGTCTGGACGACGTGACTTACGACCTCCAAACCGGAAATGCCTGGCAGCACTGCGAGAAAGAGAGACAACAGCAGGAGGAAGATAGAAAGACACAGCGAGACCGACAGGAATGGCATGAAAAGTTCTTCGCTGATAAAGAAACCGTCCGCCGAGATAAAGGTACCCGACGGGAACCGCGGCGGCAGGGGTGCGTCACCGAGTTTCAGCTCCGCAAGGGCTGGGGCTTTATCCGCGAGCCGGGCCTCTATGCGGGGGTCTTTGTGAGCCGCCGGGACGTGGAGTCCCACTTGCCCATCGGTCATCCTGGGAGGGACCTGATAAATGGGGACATAGTGAGCTACACACGTCACTGGGGTTTAAAGGGGTGGTATGCCCTGAACGTCTCTATCGTCAGTGACCCCGTCCCCGACGCCGGTACCGTACACAATACCGAAGCGTCCCAGTCCCAAGCTCTCACCGCAGCAGGCCGTGCCCCTGCATCGCCCCCTGCATACTCATCG
Organism: Oophaga sylvatica; assembly: GCA_033576555.1. NCBI lineage: Eukaryota > Metazoa > Chordata > Amphibia > Anura > Dendrobatidae > Oophaga > Oophaga sylvatica. The sequence continues at coordinate 11,814,405 of JARQOD010000006.1, read as the reverse complement.
CAACCTGCGACCATTTCAGCATCACAATCTGCGACTACCTCAGCGACGCAATCGGCGTCCTACAGAAAAGAAGTACACGTTGGGTCCACCATTAGAATGAGAACTGTGGCTACTCAAACGCCGATAGCAGGCCATGACTTATTTGTTATGCGATCAAAAGAACACCGCGTCGTTCCAGCCCCAGGAGTGGAAGACGTTATTGAAGAATACAAGTAAAATGAAAGCCAGTAGGACCCAGACAGGGGTTTACTGCAACTAAAGAATGTACAAAGTTGGAAGAAGTTTTACAAGAATTTGCACTTTACTGATATGTATAGAAATGTTTACATAATGTGCATAGTATGCTTAGAATACCCGGCTGGGTACCAGGTTAATGAGTTTAAAGAGTTAATAGTATTGCAGTATTATATTTGAAATGTGATTACTTGAAATGTCTTTTAACCATGCCAATGGACTGCGTGGCTGTGGACTGTGCCAGCCCAAGAGCTTGCTTTGTAAATAGTTGCACTACGGTGCCTTATCTGGTTTTAAAACGAACCCTTATTATTACCCAAAAAAAAACCCTAGGGGTGGGCCTAGATGAGGTCTGCAGTCAAAAGCCTGCAGCCCACCAGGAAACCCCGTGGGGGTTTTTGGCGGGTCCCCACAAAATTTGCTTGATTAAGAGAAAATTTTTATCTTTTGTATATTTTCTAATGTACAAATTTTAACTTCAAGAAGCCCCCCGGGTGGGGAAAGTAAAATGTTGTGTTAAATGCAAAAAAAAAGTTTTCTTTTTCTCTTTTACAGCCCGGGGGCTGGTTCCAAGGGGGGGTGTGTGGCCCCCGCTTGCAACACAAAAACCAGGAGAATGCACAGGGAAGGGAACCGCAAAGCTTTATTTCATTCACTTTTCCCCACTTTTAGACACACCCATCGGGGTTAAAAGGGGGTACAGTACTAGTTGGGGAGTCATCAACCCGGGGGAAGTAGTGGGAAACTGTTTCCTGTCTTCGGCAGTCAGTTTTAGTGTCAGTCCATGGGACTTAGGGAATGAGGGTGCCCGCAAGCCCTAGAAATGACCCGCCATCGAAAGCACAAGGCTTTTGTAAAAAGCGGGAAAGCAGGGCGGGGCCCAAAAGGGAGAAGACAGAGAAAAGTGCTTTTGGGATTAAATTTAAATTTCACAAATACCGGCACCGGGGGGCCCAAGCTTTGCATTTTCAAGAAGTAACAATCCCCCAGGCTTCGGGAAAAAGGTGGGGGAGCGCCCTAATGAGATA
>JARQOD010000006.1:11760071-11813043 GCA_033576555.1 Oophaga sylvatica | reverse complement strand
TTATGATTAGTGAGGTCCTGTAGGCTTGCAAAACGGGTTTTTAAAGTCTGTACATCTGAAAGGATTGTATCAGTCACTCCGCAAAGTTCCTTTATGCGGGCCTCCATCTTCCAGATCTTTTAAGGCAGAAGTGCTGTAAGGAGAAGAGGAAAGGAAAAAAAAAAAAAAAACAATAGTGTTTACCTGTGGTAACACTCCAGAGTAAAATTTTAAGGGAATGCGCTCACCTGGAATGGTTGTGAGAAGTCACAACCACTGTCATCACATAAGGTATTAAATGGACATCTGATATCCACAGTCACAGCAGACACGGCTTTCCCAGACCCAGCAGACACTAAACATGGGCTCCTGAATCTTGTCATGTATAGTGTACAGTTCCTATAGCGTCTTGTGCTTGGGTGCGAGGAAAACACAGGAGACATAGGTTGAGATGAAATGACTTGTATTACTTCATACAAGCATGCTGAAAAGTTCACACAGTTTGCAGGAACAGCGACAGGAGACACAGCAGGCCAGAGTAACTTCAAGCACTACAATAAATCTCCAAAACAGGTTCAGGATCTCTTCTCTGTACCGTAATTCCTCTGCAAACATGGATTCACCAAACAGCAGGTTTCCAGAGTCCAAAAGTGTTCCAAGGTTCCTCAGTAGGGAATAGCTGGAGTACAAGTCCAAGGCTTCCAGGAGTCAGGTCACAGACTGACTGAGGCTTGATTCAGGAGCACTGATTGTTCAGCTGAGGCTGCTTAAGAAGCAAGAGGGAAGAATCAGGGCGGGAACATGAAAACTGGAAACTCCATATTAACTGAGGGCAAGAGCTGCAGAAAGACAGAAAGCAAAATGGCCGACGGAAAACTGAGTTTCAAGGAACATGTCAACAGAGACAAAGAACCTTACAGGCGGTGTTGGAGCCAGGGTCAAGGAGGATGTTTAAATACTATATCAAGTATTTTCCTTGTTACGTGTCAATTAAAAATGTCTATACTCCAAACAAGAGAAATATAACCTTTAGTACCATAAGATGATGATTTTACTTAAAAAAATATATGTAAATTAATAATTTACAAACATAAACGCATACATTAACATGTTGAAAAGCAATGTAAACCACAATTAAAATAGGTTAAATAATCTGCTATACGGTTTAAAACAAAAGCATACAAGTACATATCAGAATCCATTAATGATGGCTAAGTAACAGTATGTACACCATTTTATTGTGTAGACAATGAATGGCTGACTTAAAAACATAATCAGCATTACAAGTTATCTTTGACATTCATAAAACTTTACATTTGGTGAATAATATCACTAAAAAATTTTTAAAAATATCTAAAATTTCCATCATGTAATACTGATAATATGTGCCAATCATTTATATTAACAAACAAAAAATTTAAAAAGTGCATAGTGCATAGTGAAAACAGATATTTATGCCTGACTGTGGACTTGCAAGCATGACAACGGATAGATAAGGTATATATAGATGAGACTGCATAGCCACAGATGGTGAATGGCGATGTAATACTGTACCTCAATAAAGTGTGCGTTACTACTACATCCTTTTTTTTTATATAGCTTTATAAAAGGTTACGTGCATGTATGGTTGCGCCTTTGTTTGGATGCACAGACTGGCTTCCTGCTGTGACGCGTTGGATATTGGAGCGTCTGTACGTCTTATGACGCAGACTAACATTCACGGTGCGCATCGTTCATCATCGCAAGCGTACCGACAACACAAAGGCGTTGTCATGACTGCTTTACTCAGTAAACATGCACCTATGATGAAACATACACGCATGTGCCCTATTACATAACAAGCTACAAGAAAAACGAGTGTGAGGTGTGACACAGCTGTTTTGTTAAGGTACAGTATTATATCGACATTGTACAGGTGTCGCTATTCAGTCTGATAAATAGATATCATTCACCTATTCTATCAGTTGTCGTTCTTTCAGCACCACTTACAGGTATATTTTTGCTATTGTGACTATGCACTATTGACTTTAACAAGGTAATGCATGATTTTTGTTAGCGATTATCATGTTTACATGAAGGACCTTTATGATATGGGCTGTTAACTTTCTAATTAAATATGTATTTTTTAAAATGACACAAATATAAGTAATGTTGAAGAGGACTATTCCTACATGCATTGTTTGCACAATATTACAGGTGTACATCACGTCCCTTAATCAACATTGGATTATTATATTTACTTGTATGCTTTTATTTAAAAGGCAAGAACACTGAAGTATAACCTTCGCACTGCAGCAGTTGTCAAAGTTCAACCCACATTATGCACTTCCAACATTGCAGCATTTGAGTCATGATGTGAGTTGGATTTGTCTAAGCTATGGAGTGACAAGGTTGACCATCAGTATCCTATAGCATAAGTAGGCTTTTGTGTTTGCATTTGTTTTCGACATGTGCATATCTGTAATAATATGTCACAATTATTTTGTTACAGATTTGTGACAAAGACTAATCATTTTATGGTTTTAAAGCTGACGTTTCAAATGTTTACAGCTTAGAAATCAGGGTGTAGCCTCATATCTATGTGTAGCACTAGACACTTTGACATGTCATGTTTTTTTCACCATGATTAGGTAGCTAGCAGTAATTTTTGCCGGACACACAGCAGGGGAACAGCAGGCGTTACTGAACCCCACAAACACATCAGCGATTGTTTTCATCTGTGCATCTAACACTTCTGAGCAGCAACTGGCGGTGTTGAAGCCCAGGGTCAAGGAGGGTGTAGGCAGAGGCCTAGTATGAGATGTTTGAAGTTGAAGTTGTAGTTAGCAGCAGTAATTTTTGCCAGACACACAGCAGGGGAACAGCAGGCGTTACTGAACCCACAAACACATCAGCATTGTTTTCATCTCTGCATCTAACACTTCTGAGCAGCAACTGGCGGTGTTGAAGCCCAGGGTCAAGGAGGGTGTAGGCAGAGGCCTAGTATGAGATGTTTGAAGTTGAAGTTGTAGTTAGCAGCAGTAATTTTTGCCAGACACACAGCAGGGGAACAGCAGTCGTTACTGAACCCCACAAACACATCAGCGATTGTTTTCATCTGTGCATCTAACACTTCTGAGCAGCAACTGGCGGTGTTGAAGCCCAGGGTCAAGGAGGGTGTAGGCAGAGGCCTAGTATGAGATGTTTGAAGTTGAAGTTGTAGTTAGCAGCAGTAATTTTTGCCAGACACACAGCAGGGGAACAGCAGGCGTTACTGAACCCCACAAACACATCAGCGATTGTTTTCATCTGTGCATCTAACACTTCTGAGCAGCAACTGGCGGTGTTGAAGCCCAGGGTCAAGGAGGGTGTAGGCATAAAATATTGAGTTATTGCCTTGTTACGTGGCCATTGCAAATGTATGTACTTCAAACAAGAATAAATGAAGTTTTACTAGGACAATAAAATGATGAATTTCAATTCCAAGAATAGAAAAATATTTATACTTGAGAGTCCTCTGTGGTTGATACCGTTTAATGGCTAACTGAAAATATGGTAACAAATTCCAAGCTTTCGAGACTACTCAGGTCTCTTCATCAGGCTAAGACTAAAACAAAAAATGAAGAATCACATATTTCTACACACAACAGGACACAGGAATAGGTAAGACAAGTGAGGGAGGGACAAGTGAGGGGAGACCGGCCAAAAAATGAGAACAAGGATGAATTATCAGCGCCACACAATAAGAGAAAAAATAATGGATTTATCTGTGGCAAAACACTTTTGTATGTAACTTCAAATATGAGAAAGATACAAAGGTTTCAGAATATAAGCTCATCATGACCTTTGACACTGTTAGTGATGGAATGAATAGATCACACGGATTTATGTCATTCTATATCAATTAAGGAATCTGCGTCTCTGCCCTTCCAGGGGCATGAAAACACAAAACCAGACCCCAATCAGAGGGCAATAAAACTTTCTATCCTTATCTAGGAACTGTTCCAATATTTATGTTCATCCCTCTGTGATAATGACAGTTCTGCTACACGTCACTTACTTGTCTTACCTATTGCACTATTCCTGTGTCCTGTTGTGTATAGAAATATGTGATGCATGCTTCATTTTTTGTTTTAGTCTTTGCCTGATGAAGAGACGTGAGTAGCCTCGAAAGCTTGCAATTTGTTACCATCTTTTCAGTTATCCATTAAAAGGTATCAACCACTGCGGACTCTCAAGTCTAAATATTTTTCTATCTACTGGCTAACACGGTACGAAGATACACATGTTTCCTAACTTCAAGAATAAAAATAAAGACCCTGGAAATATAAACGCATATATGCACATGCCAACAAGAAATGGAACAACACACCACCCAAAAAATTGGTTACAAAATATAGTGTTGTAAATTTAAGAATAAAAGTCCATTTTTGTATTTATGAATAATGCTTAAGGAACGCTATGTTAAACCATAACATAGTGAAGACAATGGATTTTGGAATAGTCACTCATCATCATCACTGCAATTTAGATGTGACAGTAACAGACATTTCAATTATTTAAGTTAATAAAATCGTTACTTTGTACAGCATGTATGACATGTCCAGCATGGACTCATCAATGTGATGACACAATAATGTACGATAAAAAATAACCGTTTAAAAAAACATAATGCATTGTCACAATTTAAGTGTGTGCCTGCAAGTGTAGGTGAAACAAAGGCTACGGATAGCAAAGGTATATTCTATGTCTGTATCAGACAGTGGACAGCCTCTGATGGGTAATGGCGATGTTATACTGTACGTCAATAAAGTCTGTGGCTGCAATCATGCATTTTGCATGTCTGGTTGCGCAAGGCTTTATCCGTCAACAACACTACCCTCCTACTGTCACTCGTAGGGTAGGGTAGCGTGTGTCTATTAGATGACTCTCTATAAAATGTGACGTTACGCAGCGTTATTGTGCCCTAGGGACGCCAAAAATACGACAGCAGTAATCATTTACTGTCTAATACTCCACCTATGACCAACAAAAAAAACACGTTCCCTCTTTAACAATCTACAAGACTAACAAGCATAATGGTTGACGCTGACTTTATTGAGGTACAGTATTACATCGACATTGTCCATGACTAACTATGCACTGTGATACCTATATACCATTATTAATTTATATCTGTTGTGGTTGTTTCAACAGCACTTGCAGGTATAACTACCTATTGTCAGTATGCATGATGCACTTTCTAGATGTAACAATTTATTATTGCACATTATTACCAGGTTTAGATGCTGGCCATTTCATATATGGTGTGTGAAGTTACAGTTGGCATCAGTATGTGTATTTTATAATGTCTGTCATAAATATAACTCGTGATGATGATGATGAGGATGTTTATGATTCGTACATCCATTGACTGCATTATCTTACAGGTACAGATAAAGTTCCTTAAAAAGCATTAATTGATAAGTATGAAATGTACTTTTATGCATTAATTTCAAAAAGTGAACACTATGTTTTAGTTTTTGTTACCATTTCTAATAGACATGTGCAGATATGCGCTGTGATGACAAATTATTATTTGTCCATATTTGTTTAAAAATTTATCATTCTAGGCCTGGAAAACTTCACAATTTCCTGTTTTAAGCATAACAATCAGGGTGACGGCTCTTCCCTATTTGGAGCATGTTCGACATGGGTTTTTCTGTGCATGTGTAGGGAACAGGAGACTTCTTGCCGGACACACAGCAGGGGAACAGCTGGCGTTACTGAACCCCACTAACACTATAGCTTGTGTATTGGTCTGTGGACACGACACTTCTGAGCAGCAACTGGCAGTGTTGTAGCCCAGGGAGTAGAGTTCAGGTGGTAGAAAGATGAACATAACAGGAGACATGGATAACGTTGCGAACCAGTTATTTAATCTGAAAACGGACAGACAAATTCAGGCGAGATCCATGCCTTGTTCATTTTCAGAAAAGTAAGCCGGTCTACATTATCGGAGGATAGTCGCATGCGACGGTCTGTTAGTACACCACCTGCGGCACTAAAGACGCGCTCCGATAATACACTGGCAGCAGGGCAAGCCAGCACCTCCAATGCATACTGGCTAAGCTCTGGCCATGTATCCAGCTTAGAGACCCAAAACTTGAATGGGGAAGAGCCATCTGGGAGTACACTGAGAGGGAAAGACAAGTAGTCTGTCACCATCTTATGGAAACGTTGCCTCCTGCTGACTGGAGCCGTCTCGGATGGTGTAGACATTTGTGGCGCTGCCACAAAACTTCGCCACATTTGGAACATACTGGTCTTGCCCTGTGCAGAGGCGCTGCTTGTGCTCCCTCTTGTTGCAGAGCTGTCTCCACTGCCTCGACGCACAGAGCTGCTTTGTAAAGCAGTAGCAGCAGCAGTGCTCTCGGCTGGAATGGAGAACATTATGGATTGCACCAGTGTCTCTTTGTACTCCCGCATTTTACGCTCCCGGTTCAACGGTGTGATGAGGCTTTGTAAGTTGTCCCAGTAGCGAGGGTCTAGGAGGGTGTACACCCAATAATCAGACGTGGTGAGAATGTGGGCGATGCGGCGGTCGTTTCTCAGGCACTGCAGCATGAAATCAACCATGTGCTGCAGACTCCCAACTGGCCAACAAACGCTGTCCCCTGCAAGAGGCGTCATCTCTGCCTGCTCTGCATCACCCCACCCTCGCTCTACATACTGACTAGAGCGTTGTGTACCTCCCTCTGGAGCGATGTCTTCCTCCTCCATTGACTCCTCCTCATCCTCCTCACTAAGTGAGCCCTGCCCAGCCCTTTGTGAGGAACCACGTTGCGCTGACTTTCCAGAAGGTGATGGAATTTGTGACTCCTCATCCTCCACCTCTTCCAAAACCTCATCCCTTAGTGCTTGCAGTGTTTTTTGAAGCAGGCAGATAAGGGGGACAGTCAGGCTGACTAGTGCATCATCTGCACTCGCCATCCGCGTTGACTCATCAAACGCACGCAAAACGTGGCAGATGTCCTTCATAGAGGCCCACTCAGTAGTGGTGAAGTGTGAACGGCGCAAATTGCGAGTTATTGCGCCTGATGCAGCTGATACTCCATTACTGCTGGCTGCTGCTCACACAACCGCTCCAACATATGTAACGTGGAATTCCACCTGGTGGGTACGTCACATATGATGCGATGTTCAGGAAGGCGAAATCTGCGTTGCAGAGCTGCAATGCGCGATCTGGCCATGCTGGAACGTTGCAAGTGAGCACACTCTAGGCGGACCTTGTGCAGCAGTGCATCAAGATCCGGATAGTCCCTCAAAAAACTCTGCACGACCAAGTTGAGCACATGTGCCAGACATGGTATGTGAGTGAGGTTGCCAAGGCCCAGAGCTGCCACCAGATTTCGGCCATTGTCACACACTACCAAGCCTGGCTGGAGATTCGCTGGCAAAAACCACACGTCGCTCTCCTGCTTGATGGCATTCCAGAGCTCCTGCGCTGTGTGGCTTCGATTCCCCATGGAAATTAATTTCAGGACGGCCTGTTGACGTTTGGCCACGGCTGTGCTCATATCGGTCGCAACAGGTAAGCGTTCACGGGTCCATGTGGAGGTAGACCGTGACGGCTCCTGCAGCGATGATTCTGAGGAACTGGAGTAGGAGGAGGAGTCAATGTGGACAGACTTGATTCCTGCAATCCTTGGAGTTGGCAGAACAAGTACAGCGCCACTCGCAAGATCTGTACCCGGCTCCACAACATTGACCCAATGGGCAGTGAGGGAAAGGTATCGTCCCTGGCCATGGGTACTGGTCCACGCATTGGTGGTCAGGTGGACCTTGCTACTGACGGCGTTTAGTAGCGCATGTTTAATTTTTCCCTCAACATGCTTTTGCAGACCAGGGACGGCTTGCCTGCTGAAATAAAATCGGCTGGGCACATTGTATTGTGGGACTGCCAATGCCATTAAGTTACGGAAACTGTCAGTCTCCACCAGCCTGAATGACAGCATTTCAAGGGACAGGAGTTTTGCAATGCCAGCATTCAGAGCCTGTGCTCGTGGATGGTTTGCCGAGTATGGCCGTCTTTTATCCCATGCCTGTGCTACCGATGGCTGTTTTGTGGCCTGGGAGTGTGAGGATGACAGGGAACTTGCAGCTGTGGGTGGAATAACACTGGGTCTCTGGACAACAGTGACAGAGGTTCTTCCATGGCGATCCTGTGAGGAAGCCGAACCAGCTGTGTGTGAGCTGGAGGAAGAGGCTCCAACACGAGCTGAAGATGTAGGTGCTGCTGTAGGTTGGCCTACATCTCCAGTGTGTCTTTGTAACTCAACCACGTGCTTTGACCGCACATGTTTCCACATATTTGTGGTATTAAGGTTACTGACACTTTTACCTCTTTTTACTTTTTGATTACACAGCTTGCATTTGACATAGCAAATATCATCTGCAAGTGTGTCAAAAAAGGACCATGCAGTGCAAGTCCTGGGAGCGCCCGTTTTGGCTGTTGGAAGAGAACTGCTACGAACGGGTGCCAAACTGGAGGCTACAGGCAACCGAGTCTGCAGCCTACCTCTCCCTACAGTTTGGACCGTTGGGGCAATCTCTTCCTCAGAGCTGCTACCACCACCTTCCTGTTCCTCACGCCATGTTGGGTCTTGGACCTCATCATCTCCACTACCCTCTTCCAACACCTGCTGCTGTTGGGTGGTCTGGCCAGCACCATGCTCAACAGAAACTGGCACCTGAGTCTCATCATCATCAGATGCGTTCTGCGGTGTGCTGACCATCGGCACTGGCTCACCCGCCTCTTCAGATTCAGAGAGACACAGCTGTTGCGCATCACTGCATACTGCCTCTTCTTCACATTCCAGAATGCTGCTTGGCTGGGCCCCTGTTTGCAAGCCAACAGATTCTGAGAACAGAAGCAGAGACTCAGCTGGCTCCAGTTCAGAACTCTCTGACTGCCTGGGCAATTTGGCAGGCGGTGAAAAGACAGATGGTTGTTCAACAGTGCTGTGGTCCTGAGAGGAGGTGGAAGCAATTGAAGTCGATGCATTGGCTGCCATCCAACCAACAACGGCTTCAATTTGTTCTTCCCGCAGCAGGGGGGTACGCTGAGCTCCTACAAAAGTGCGCATAAAGGAACGCTCACGGGGAAAACTGGTGGATGCTGTGTCACTGGGTGCGGCAGCAGCCACAGAATCCCCACGTCCTCTCCCTGCTGAAACTCCACGGCCACGACCACGTGCCTTATTCCCTGCCTTCTTCATCTTGGTAGATTGATAAAGAAAGTCAGAAAAGTTATAAGGCCTAAGTGTGGTTATTCCTCAGAGACTGCAGTGAACACTGCAGACAACTGTTCAGTAGCTGTGAAAGGCCCCTTTGTGTACTTCTATAGTGTTTGCAACCAATGTATTGTATACGGATGGAAGCGCGTCACACTAATAGATTAGATTTTTTTCAAATATAATGGAGCAGCACCAATTAGAGAAAAATGTGAAGGATGAGGCAGTGACACACGCTCAGCAGACTACAACCAGCAGTGGTTGAAGAACTAACTGGAGCGTAATCTGCACTCAAAAAATGAAAAGCTCACAGACTACAGTGAACACTGCAGACAACTGTTCAGTAGCTGTGAAAGGCCCCTTTGTGTACTTCTATAGTGTTTGCAACCAATGTATTGTATACGGATGGAAGCGCGTCACACTAATAGATTAGATTTTTTCAAATATAATGGAGCAGCACCAATTAGAGAAAAATGTGAAGGATGAGGCAGTGACACACGCTCAGCAGACTACAACCAGCAGTGGTTGAAGAACTAACTGGAGCGTAATCTGCACTCAAAAAATGAAAAGCTCACAGACTACAGTGAACACTGCAGACAACTTTGCAGTAGCTGTGAAAGGCCCCTTTGTGTACTTCTATGTGTTTGCAACCAATGTATTGTATACGGATGGAAGCGCGTCACACTAATAGATTAGATTTTTTTCAAATATAATGGAGCAGCACCAATTAGAGAAAAATGTGAAGGATGAGGCAGTGACACACGCTCAGCAGACTACAACCAGCAGTGGTTGAAGAACTAACTGGAGCGTGATCTGCACTCAAAAAATCAAAACCTCACAGACTGCAGTGAACACTGAAACACAACTGTTCACTATCTGTGAAAGGCTCCTTTCTGTACTTCTATAGTGTTTGCACTATAGTGTTTTTTTTTCAAATATAATGGAGCTGCACCAATTCCACAAAATAAAATAAAAAAAAGAGTCAGTGAGTGACACGTGCAGATGCCTACAAACAGCGGTGGATGCAGAGCAAACTGCAGCGTCACCTGCACTCTCACACACACCTTGCACAGAGCTGTTAAAACAACACTGGCAAAAGGAAGCTTTACACAGCGGTTGGTAAACTAGCCTGCCTAAAGCACAGTACACAAAATCGCAATGTCTAACTGTCCCTCAAAGTCAGCAGAACAGCGTTCTGTCCCTAACTGAGTTCACAGCACAGTGACGCTAAAATGGCGGCGGCGCCTTTTATAGTGCATTCTGACATCATTTCAGCAGCCAATCACAGCCATGCCATTAGTTAAGATGACCGCAGCAGTACAGGATGTGCCCACACTTCATAAGATTCCTCATTGGCTGACTAACATCACATTGCCTCTCAAAGAATTATGGGAACTTCCGATTCCGGTATACGATATATGGAAAATATCGGAACTAAGTATCGGAATTCCGATACAGCGAATATCGGCCGATACCCGATACTTGCGGTATCGGAATGCTCAACACTATTCAAGACATAACAGACAAATTTGGATTAAAGGATGCAAAAACAGTAAAGTCTCCAATGGAAACTAATTATCTCAAAGAGATGAACAGTGAAGAAAATATGCTACCAAACAATGAAGAATACAGAACAGCAATAGGAAAACTTCTGTATCTATCGACCGTTACAAGACCAGACATCGCAGCAGCAGTAGAAATCCTGAGCAGAAAGGTATCAAAACCAAATAAAGCTGATTGGAATGCCGTGAAGAGAGTAAAGGCACTGCCACACTTAGCGATCGCACTAGCGATCACGACAACGACTTAACCTGGCGAGATCGCTAGTGCGATCGCTATGTGATCGCTAGTTAGATTCCAAACACAACTCATCAGCGATCTGTGATTCCAAACACATCTCATCAGCGATCTGTATAACGACCTCTGCGGTCGTTGGGAAAACCTAGTCCCACCTGCGACGCTGGTGAAGTCGTTCATAAAGGGTGTCACACTCAGCGATTCAGGCTCACCAGCGGGACACCAATGACCAAAAAACGGCTCAGAACGTTCATGAGCGATCAGCGACATCTCAGCAGGGGCCATATCGCCGCTACATGTCACACACAGCTAAGTCGCTAACGAGATCGCTACTGCATCATAAATGGTGACGCAGTAGCGATCTCGTTAGCGATCTCGCTTGCGATCTCGCTTAGTGTGGCATACCCTTAATACATTATTTGAAAGGAACTAGCAATGTTAAGCTGAAATTACCCACAGGTGATAATTGCATTTTAACAGGATATGTTGATGCAGATTGGGCTGGAGATCCAACTGACAGAAGATCTATCAGTGGACATATTTTTTTTCTCTCAGGTGGACCAATAAGTTGAACAAGTAAGAAACAGTCAATTGTGACACTATCTTCAACAGAAGCAGAATATGTTGCAGCAGCATATGCGAGTCAATAAGTACTGTGGTTAAGACAATTGTTAACAGGATTAGGACAACCACAGTTGGAACCAATAAAACTAAAAGAGGACAATCAAGGATGTCTTGTTCTTGCTCAGATGGAAAGAGTCAATCCAAGAACCAAGCATATTGATGTAAAATATCATTTCTTGAGAGATCATCAGGATCAAGGAGTCTTGAAGTTGGAGTATTGCCCTACTGAAGAAATGACAGCAGATATTTTCACGAAGGCGTTGAATGCTGATAAACATCAGAGACTAATAAAAAGTTGGGTTTGATTGAATAAGTCCTTACTGTTGAGAAGGGTGTTGGCATATGCAACAGATTAGGACTTATTATAAGTAAAAGGAGGACTTTATACTGACCTGACAATAGATGGCGATGTTGTGTAACGTTTCCTTCTGTTTAATGTATTGTATAAGAAATAGTCTCACTTGTAGTTTCACTTTTGTTTTGTTCCTGTTTTCCTGATGCAATGCTGAAATGACTGTGCATTTTCCTTTTACCTCATGTTGTAAGAAGTAAAAGCTTGTTATCCCATGAAGCCTGCTCTGTGAAGTTTTCTTCTGCAAAGGTGTGGATTCAGAAGCTGTGCAACAACCCCTACACAGAAATGGTGTCTCTTGGGGAGCCTCTTAGTGTCCCACACCGTTTGGCCCCCATGCAGTATGACTCCTTTATTCAGCCCATCCATTCAGTATGATGCCCAAAGATGCCCCCCACTCAATATGATAGTCCCCACAGTATGATGCTACTCACCCAATTTTAACGTATCCCCACAATGCCCCTTTCACATAGGATGTCCCCACAGTGTACCACCCACACAATGATGCTGTCACATTGTACCCCTCGCATAGTGAGGCTCACACAAAGTAAAATACTGCTCCCCACACAGTATGATACTCCGGTGCCCTCCACACTGCTCCCCACACAGTATGATACGCCGGTGCCCTCTACACACAGTATGGTGCTGTCCACACTGCTCCCCACACAGTATGATATGCCGGTGTCCTCCACACACAGTATGGTGCTCTCCACACTGCTCCACACACAGTATGATACTCCGGTGCCCTCCACACTGCTCCCCACACAGTATGATACTCCGGTGCCCTCCACACTGCTCCCCACACAGTATGATATGCCGTTGCCCTCTACACACAGTATGGTGCTCTCCACACTGCTCCCCACACAGTATGATATGCCGGTGTCCTCCACACACAGTATGGTGCTCTCCACACTGCTCCCCACACAGTATGATATGCCGTTGCCCTCTACACACAGTATCGTGCTCTCCACACTGCTCCCCACACAGTATGATATGCCGGTGTCCTCCACACACAGTATGGTGCTCTCCACACTGCTCCCCACACAGTATGATATGCCGGTGACCTCCACACACAGTATGGTGCTCTCCACACTGCTCCCCACACAGTATGATATGCCGGTGCTCTCCACACACAGTATGGTGCTCTCCACACTGCTCCCCACACAGTATGATATGCCGGTGCTCTCCACACACAGTATGGTGCTCTCCACACTGCTCCCCACACAGTATGATACGCCGGTGCTCTCCACACACAGTATGGTGCTCTCCACACTGCTCCCCACACAGTATGATATGCCGGTGCCCTCCACACACAGTATGGTGCTCTCCACACTGCTCCCCACACAGTATGATATGCCGGTGCCCTCCACACTGCTCCCTACACAGTATGATATGCCGGTGCCCTCCACACACAGTATGGTGCTCTCCACACTGCCCCACACAGTATGATACTCCCGGTGCCCTCCACACTGCTCCCCACACAGTATGATACTCCGGTGCCCTCCACACACAGTATGATGCTCTCCACACTGCTCCCCACACAGTATGATATGCAAGTGCCCTCCACACACAGTATGGTGCTCTCCACACTGCTCCCCACACAGTATGATACTCCGGTGCCCTCCACACTGCTCCCCACACAGTATTGTGTAGCCCAGCTATGCAGGCACACATAAAAGTCCAGGAGAGTGCACAGGAAGGTAACAGCAAAGCTTGATCTCTATGCACTTCACTCACACTTTTAGACACACCCATCAGGGGTATAGGAGGTGGTGACATGTAGCAGAGCTCAGTCAAGCTTCCTGTCTCAGGACAGTTCAGTCAGTTTCCTGTCTTCGGACAGTGCAGATCAGTGCCAGTGGAGTCTGGACTTAGAGAGAGAGAAGGGAGGACTGGATCCTCGCAGAGCTAACGTAGCTCACCTGACAAGCAAGTGGAGGCTAGTACGGGTGAAGTGGATCATCCTAGCCTAGTCAGAGCTACCCTTAATCAGTACCTCAACAGAAGCTGAAGTAAGGAGGATACTGAGAGCTGCTCGGCGAGCTCTAGAAGAAAGCTGACATTACCATCGAAGTTACCATTGCTTGTGCTAAGAGCGAGAGCAGGGCGAAGGGCACAGTGGAGAAGATAGAGAAGTGCTTTAGGTATTGGATTGCCTGCACTAAATTGCCGGACACCGGAGTCCGAGGTGTTGCTACAGTTTTAAGCTTAGTAACAAGAAAACCGGAGGCATCTGGACTACAGGTCACAGAGAGCAGCCCTAAGTGTCAACACGTAACTGGAGTCAGGTGGAACAGGGACTTTGAGTCAAGCGCAGACAAAAGTAAGGACTTAGTTTCATCACTTAGAAGGCTCCCTCACAACGTTGGCCGGGCAGTACAGCTATAGAGAAAGCTGGAGTTTCAGAGTTAACTTCGCTTCAGGCAAGTTGGACTCACCTACAATTGAAGTTAAGGAGGCCTCTAACCTGCTCAGCTGTTACCGGAATGTGCACTCTTCACCCCGACCAGCTCCCCGGGATCTGCTTGAACCATCATCAGTAAAAGGTATGAAAAGGAGCTACCTTGTGTGTGACTGAATTATTACTACACCCTGCATCATCTCCACCATAGACTTCCAGGGACCAGTCTCACCTGTGGGAGACTTATCACCAAGCTGCCCCATAACATCCCCTGTGAAGACCCTTACTGCAGCGCTGGTACAATTACCAGAAACCACAGGTGGCGTCACGAACTACCTACCTAATGATCCCCTGTAAATATCCCCCATTGCACGACCGCCAGGGCCACGGACCGAGCCACCGCTATCAGTGACAACTCCCATAGATGCCCATGGGCTCGGCTCCGAGTACCCCATAGCCCTGGTATCCACAATTGTGGTGCGTGGTCGCAACAACTATTCTGGCGTCACGAACAGGATGCGAAACTTGCAATTGTGAGTCCTGTTGCCTATATTGACTGTTTGTGCAGAAAAGACTGTGTGCTGTGTTGGCGCCAAATACCGCCATCTTTACCGCAATATTCGCGCCCTCAGGCGCTGGTGAAGAAGGGGGGCGTACCTGTAAAAGCGCGCTGTTGCCTGGCTCCGCACCCAGCTCTGACGCGGCGGCAGGTCCTGTGAAACAGGAAGTGAACGCTCTGACATCACAGTCCAGCGACGAAGGTCCTGTCTCCACCGCTGTGCCTGCAACGAAGGTCCTGTCTCCACCGCTGTGCCTGCGACGCTGCAGCCTGCAAAAGAGGTAGGCTCAGATTAACCAAGGGGGCACCAATATGTCGCAGCAACCGACAGACGGAGCGGCCCCCGCCGGTGGCCCCAATAACCCACCGCTTGGCGTTGTAGTGCAGGATGGAGGTGCGGGCCCCTCACCTGGTCCGGTGGTCCCGCTTATGCCCCTAGCACTCCCATACATGCCTGGAGCGAAGTGGCTCCCCCAGTACAGCGGCGAGCCAGGCACCCTGCCAGGATTTAAAAGGAAAATATGTAGCATCTTAGATATGTATTCCATGACTGAAAAGCAAAAAGCTGCTGTGGTAATAGGACAGTTAGCTGGTGCGGCTGAGAGAGAAGTAGAGACTTGGCCCATTGCAGACCAGGAGTCGGTACCTGCGATACTCTTAAAGCTACAGGCCATCTTCGAGGACCACACAGAAACGGATCTCCGGATGGCATTTTATCAGTGCTTCCAGGGACCGGGTGACAGTATTAGGGACTACGCCTGCCGACTACAGAGGGCCCTGCGAGCTCTCAAACAGGCTAACCCCACAAGTCCCATTGATGAGAGCCAAATGTTAAAAGAGCAATTCGTGCGGGGACTGAGGTCTCCAGAGGAAGGCAGGACTGTAAACTGGTGGTCTTTGGATCATCCAGATGCCACTTTTGATGCTCTAAAGGACATGGCAATAAAGGGACTGCGACCCCTGGAAAAGCCTGAGGTGGCAAATCGGTATCACCCGGGTGAAGCCACTCTTAAGCCGCAGTACCCACCTCTTCTCCGCAGGTGGCAGAAGCTAAAACGCAGGTGGCGCCCCCTAGTGAGTTGGAATGTCTGCGCTCAGAAGTGCGCCAGCTGACTAAGAACTTGGCCACTGTAATGGAGGCCCTGCAACTGCGGAAAGAGGAAGGAGGGAAGATCCAACTAGCCGACTGTCCGGAGGATGTCCCTTGGATGAACCGGAGGAAATGGAGGACGTCGCCACACCAGAGGAGGACCACGCCACCCCCAGGAGCGACTCCGGAGCAACACCATCCTCGCCGGGAGATCGTCTGCTACCGCTGCAACCAAAAAGGTCATATGGCTCAGCAATGTCCTTTAAACGAGCCGATCCTGGGTCAGAGGGCCAACACCCAGGAGTAGATTCATCAGGCCCCTTGGACTGGAACCGCAGGTTCGTGGGTGGACGGCCCTACCTGTCCATGATTCTGGACGGGATTGCAATCCCTGCACTGCTGGACACGGGATCTCAGGTGACCATCATACCTGACGTCCTTTACGATAAATTTTGGTCCATGGACAGCCTCCAGCCCCCGAACCCTGACTTGACAGTGTACGCCACCAATGGTCTCCCTGTTGAAGTAATTGGAGCCAAAAACGTGGACGTAAAAGTGGGCAGGGTGGAGCTGAAGGATCAGGGACTCCTAGTAGTCAGGACTGTAAATGAGGAAAATGGTCTAAATGTGATACTAGGTACTAACATTATCAGTAACTGTCTGGGAGAAGTTGTGTTTTTGCTCCAACAGCTCGCTGAAGTTGCCAAGCCAAAGCAGAAGGGAGTGATCCAGAGGGAGATCCGGGCCCTGATGTGCCAGCAGCAAGCGAAGCTTACAGATGGTGAAATCGGTAATGTACGGGTCACAGACTCGAACCCCATTGTAATACCCCCAATGAGTGAAATGTTAATATGGTGTAGAGCAGCCATGGGTCTGAGAGGACAGAACTACCAAGCAGTAGTAGAACCCCATCGCTCAGAACACAGACCTACACTCATGATTGCTAGAGGGGTAGTGGAAGTAGTAAATGGGAGAGTACCAGTACGACTTCTCAACTGGGGGGACGATGAAGTAAATTTGCCACGTTATGCTACAGTTGCTAAATTACATGCCGTAGATAATAATTCTATCCTCACAACCGAGTCCTTAGCCTCCCGCCAACCAGCGGAGGATAATGATCCGGCAACCCCGGTAGCGGACTGGTGTCAGCAGCTTCATATTGGGACAGACACCACTTCCGTCCACCAGAAACAGGGGGTACTACGGGTGGTACAAGAGTACGCACAAGTATTTAGCAAGCACCCACTTGATTTTGGGACAATTAAGGGAGTACAGCATCATATCCCTACAGGCAGTCATCCTCCCATCAAAGAGCGGTATAGGCCTATACCTCCAGCCCACTATCAGAAAGCTAAGGAAATGCTGCATGACATGAAGAAAGCCGGGGTGATAAGGGATAGTTGTAGCCCCTGGGCAGCACCTCTGGTTCTAGTGAAGAAAAAGGATGGTAGCATGCGAATGTGTGTAGATTATAGGCAAGTAAATCGTATAACACATAAAGATGCTTACCCATTACCACGTATAGAGGAATCCTTAGCTGCTCTGAAAACGGCTAACTACTTTTCTACCCTCGACCTTACTAGTGGGTACTGGCAAGTGGCTGTGGCTGAGGAGGACCGGGAGAAAACTGCTTTCACCACCCCAATGGGACTCTGCAAGTTCGATAGGATGCCGTTTGGTCTCAGCAGTGCCCCAGGAACATTCCAAAGGGTGATGGAGAGCTGTCTGGGACATCTCAACT
Organism: Oophaga sylvatica; assembly: GCA_033576555.1. NCBI lineage: Eukaryota > Metazoa > Chordata > Amphibia > Anura > Dendrobatidae > Oophaga > Oophaga sylvatica. The sequence continues at coordinate 11,795,246 of JARQOD010000006.1, read as the reverse complement.
TCGAAACTGTGCTGCTGTACTTGGACGACGTAATTGTGTACTCTAAGACATATGAAGATCATCTGAAGCACCTGGCGGAGGTATTTGAGTCATTGTCCAAGTTTGGGATGAAACTAAAGCCCTCTAAGTGCCACCTGCTCAAACGGAAGGTACAGTACTTGGGACACATTGTCAGTTCCGAAGGAGTAGCGCCGAACCCCGAGAAGGTCACAGCTATTCAGAAATGGCCAGAGCCGAAGAACTTAAAAGAGGTGCGTCAGTTCCTGGGATTAACAGGTTACTACAGGAGGTTTGTAAAAGATTACACTAAGAAAGCGGCACCTTTGCAGGACCTCCTGGTAGGACAACCTCTTAAGAGCAGAAACCTTCCATTCAATTGGGGAAAAGAACAAGCTGAGGCATTCAAAGAGATGAAAGAGATCCTTACCGGCGATGAAATCTTAGCCTACCCAGATTACAGCCAACCGTTCCTGCTATACACAGATGCCAGTAACGAAGGATTAGGAGCGGTCCTCAGTCAGAAGCAGAACGGCCAAGAAAAAGTCATCGCATATGCCAGCAGAAAACTCAGGCCAACTGAGAGGAATCCGGAAAACTATAGCAGCTTCAAACTGGAGTTCCTGGCGCTGGTCTGGGCCATTACCAAAAGATTTAAACATTACCTTGCCTCCAACCGGTTCACTGCGTTTACAGACAACAACCCCTTGACGCATCTGGAAACAGCCAAGCTGGGAGCCATGGAGCAACGTTGGATGGCTCGGTTATCAAACTACCAGTTTACCATCAAATACAGAGCGGGCCGTAAAAATGCTAACGCGGACGCCTTGTCCAGAATGCCGCATGAATCTGACACGGAGGAAGAATCAGACGATCTGGAAGAAATCGAGTTACCTGCGTTCCACCGAAATGGGATGGTCCAAGAGCAACGGGTCTACAGGAAGCGGTGTGGTGAGATGTTGAACCCTTTACCTCATCACAGCTGGAAAGAGACTCAGGACAGCGATCCCGTGGTCAGCCGTGTCAAGGAGCTGATAAAACAGGAAGGTTCCTCCTTGGAGAAAGATGCATCCATACCAGCAAATCTCCTGTGGAATGAGAGAAGCCGGTTATTCATTTACCGTGAGAAATTGTGCAGGAGATACGTCGACCCAAGGACCCATGAGATGGTTTGGCAAATAGTGGTCCCGAGAGCAGACATCCAAATGGTGCTGGAAGCATACCACGATCAAGCAGGACACTTTGGCTGGAGAAAGCTGGAGACCCTGTTGAGGTGCCGGTTCTACTGGGTAGGGATGCGCAGCTCCATCGAGAAGTGGTGCCGGAACTGTGGACCCTGTGGCCTCAGGCGAAAAGACTACAGTAGCCAGAAGGCACCCTTGCAGCCTATCCGGACGACTCGTCCCTTGGAGATCGTGGCATTGGATCACGTCAAGTTGTCCCCAAGCAGGTCAGGATACACATATGCCCTGACCATGGTGGATCACTATTCCAGGTTTCTGGTGGTCGCCCCTGTCAAAGATCTGACGGCAGAGACAGCAGCAAGAACCTTCCAAGCAAGTTTCTGCAGACCACACGGATATCCGGAGCAGGTACTGACTGATCGAGGTCCTGCATTCGAAGCTGAACTGTTTCAGGAATTTTGTCAATTGTATGGATGTAAAAAGATCAGAACAACACCATACCACCCTCAGACCAACGGCCTTTGTGAAAAAATGAATCACATTGTCCTCGACTTACTGAAAACTGTACCACTGGAAGAAAGAAATTGGTGGCCAGACTTGTTACCTGACCTGGTTGACTTGTACAATCATATTCCAGTAAGTTCCACCAACTGCACTCCAGCCTACCTTATGAGAGCAAGACCCGGTAGACTGCCAATGGATTTGGAACTCGGTGTGGTAGAACCAGAGGCTGATAACAATGCTGAAGATTGGGACAAAAATCGACAAGAACAGTACAAGAGAGTACAAGCCTGCGTAGAAGATAGTCTCAACAAAGTAAAGAGAAAAGCAAGAGATGAACTATAACAAAAATGCTCCCGCTAAGCCTTTAATGCCTGGAGAAATGGTGCTCAAAAGGAAAAGAAGAACACACAAGTTGGATGATCAGTGGGAAGAGGAGCCATATGTCGTGCAAAATTCCAATTTTGATAACAGCAAGGTCTGTACCATCAGCAAGGATGGAGGGAAAACGACGGCAACTGTGTCTAGAGATCATTTGAAGTTGTGTCCTGGCCCATTAAAGCTCCGTGAAGAAAACCCTGTTGTTCATCAAGAAGAGAGTGCTGAAGCGGTCATACACACGGATTTGGGAGATTTACCTGCAGATTGGCCCAGATTAGGAGACGCTGTAATTATTCCTGTGCTGCAGTTTTATCAACCGCAAGAGGAGTCTCTACAACCGGTCATACCAATTGTGCCAGTAGAGCCAGTCCCAGAGGAACCTCAACCGTTAGAACCCCAAGAAGCGGACCCGCAAGAAGCAGTTCCATAAGAAGTGGAATCCCTTGGTGAAGCTGGTGAAGCAGTACCGCCTCGTCCAGTCACTAGCACGCTTGCCAGATCCATAGAAAGGTTGAGACAGTACTATAGTTTGCCGCTACGCAGAACAGAAAGGTTAGAGAATACCATACCTGACGCTACCCCACGTAGGTCAGAACGTATCACTAAAGGTAAACTACCTATTCGCTATCAGGAGTAGTCCTAGTAGACTAGTTAGCAAGACCCAGATAGGGTTTATTGCATCTGAAAAATTGTATAAAGTTTGAAAAAGTATTAATGTAATTATTTGAAATGTGTTTTAACCATGCCAATGGACTGCGTGGCTGTGGACTATGCCAGCCCAAAAACTTTCACTTGTAAATAGTTGCGCTTCGGTGCATTATCTTGGTTTCACATGAAACCACTACTATCTACCTCTGAAGAAAAACCCGTATGGTGGGCCTAGAGTGAGGTCTGCAGTCAGAAGTCCTGCAGCCCACCCAGGACCCACGTGGAAGGTTTTTGGTGCGGGTCCTCCACAAGTATCTTGTATATATAAAAATGTCTTGATATTTTGATACTTTTGTATTTTCTTACTGTACATATTGTAACGTTCAAGAAATCCTTACCTCCCGGATGGGAAGAGTTATAATGTTGTTGTTAATGCAAAACAAAATGTTCTTTTTGTCTTTTACAGCCCGGGAGTGCTGTGTTTTACCAAGGGGGGATGTGTAGCCCAGCTATGCAGGCACACATAAAAGTCCAGGAGAGTGCACAGGAAGGTAACAGCAAAGCTTGATCTCTATGCACTTCACTCACACTTTTAGACACACCCATCAGGGGTATAGGAGGTGGTGACATGTAGCAGAGCTCAGTCAAGCTTCCTGTCTCAGGACAGTTCAGTCAGTTTCCTGTCTTCGGACAGTGCAGATCAGTGCCAGTGGAGTCTGGACTTAGAGAGAGAGAAGGGAGGACTGGATCCTCGCAGAGCTAACGTAGCTCACCTGACAAGCAAGTGGAGGCTAGTACGGGTGAAGTGGATCATCCTAGCCTAGTCAGAGCTACCCTTAATCAGTACCTCAACAGAAGCTGAAGTAAGGAGGATACTGAGAGCTGCTCGGCGAGCTCTAGAAGAAAGCTGACATTACCATCGAAGTTACCATTGCTTGTGCTAAGAGCGAGAGCAGGGCGAAGGGCACAGTGGAGAAGATAGAGAAGTGCTTTAGGTATTGGATTGCCTGCACTAAATTGCCGGACACCGGAGTCCGAGGTGTTGCTACAGTTTTAAGCTTAGTAACAAGAAAACCGGAGGCATCTGGACTACAGGTCACAGAGAGCAGCCCTAAGTGTCAACACGTAACTGGAGTCAGGTGGAACAGGGACTTTGAGTCAAGCGCAGACAAAAGTAAGGACTTAGTTTCATCAATTAGAAGGCTCCCTCACAACGTTGGCCGGGCAGTACAGCTATAGAGAAAGCTGGAGTTTCAGAGTTAACTTCGCTTCAGGCAAGTTGGACTCACCTACAATTGAAGTTAAGGAGGCCTCTAACCTGCTCAGCTGTTACCGGAATGTGCACTCTCCACCCCGACCAGCTCCCCGGGATCTGCTTGAACCATCATCAGTAAAAGGTATGAAAAGGAGCTACCTTGTGTGTGACTGAATTATTACTACACCCTGCATCATCTCCACCATAGACTTCCAGGGACCAGTCTCACCTGTGGGAGACTTATCACCAAGCTGCCCCATAACATCCCCTGTGAAGACCCTTACTGCAGCGCTGGTACAATTACCAGAAACCACAGGTGGCGTCACGAACTACCTACCTAATGATCCCCTGTAAATATCCCCCATTGCACGACCGCCAGGGCCACGGACCGAGCCACCGCTACCAGTGACAACTCCCATAGATGCCCATGGGCTCGGCTCCGAGTACCCCATAGCCCTGGTATCCACAATTGTGGTGCGTGGTCGCAACAGTATGATATGCCGGTGCCCTCCACACACAGTATGATGCTCTCCACACTGCTCCCCACACAGTATGATATGCCGGTTTCCTCCACACACAGTATGATGCTCTCCACACTGCTCCCCACACAGTATGATACGCCGGTGCCCTCCACACACAGTATGGTGCTCTCCACACTGCTCCCCACACAGTATGATATGCCGGTGTCCTCCACACACAGTATGATGCTCTCCACACTGCTCCCCACACAGTATGATATGCCGGTGTCCTCCACACACAGTATGATGCTCTCCACACTGCTCCCCACACAGTATGATACGCCGGTGCCCTCCACACACAGTATGGTGCTCTCCACACTGCTCCCCACACAGTATGATATGCCGGTGTCCTCCACACACAGTATGATGCTCTCCACACTGCTCCCCACACAGTATGATATGCCGGTGTCCTCCACACACAGTATGATGCTCTCCACACTGCTCCCCACACAGTATGATATGCCGGTGTCCTCCACACACAGTATGGTGCTCTCCACACTGCTCCCCACACAGTATGATATGCCGGTGTCCTCCACACACAGTATGATGCTCTCCACACTGCTCCCCACACAGTATGATACGCCGGTGCCCTCCACACACAGTATGGTGCTCTCCACACTGCTCCCCACACAGTATGATATGCCGGTGTCCTCCACACACAGTATGATGCTCTCCACACTGCTCCCCACACAGTATGATATGCCGGTGTCCTCCACACACAGTATGGTGCTCTCCACACTGCTCCCCACACAGTATGATACGCCGGTGTCCTCCACACACAGTATGATGCTCTCCACACTGCTCCCCACACAGTATGATATGCCGGTGTCCTCCACACACAGTATGATGCTCTCCACACTGCTCCCCACACAGTATGATATGCCGGTGCCCTCCACACACAGTATGATGCTCTCCACACTGCTCCCCACACAGTATGATATGCCGGTGTCCTCCACACACAGTATGATGCTCTCCACACTGCTCCCCACACAGTATGATACGCCGGTGTCCTCCACACACAGTATGATGCTCTCCACACTGCTCCCCACACAGTATGATATGCCGGTGTCCTCCACACACAGTATGATGCTCTCCACACTGCTCCCCACACAGTATGATACGCCGGTGTCCTCCACACACAGTATGATGCTCTCCACACTGCTCCCCACACAGTATGATACGCCGGTGTCCTCCACACACAGTATGATGCTCTCCACACTGCTCCCCACACAGTATGATATGCCGGTGTCCTCCACACACAGTTTGATGCTCTCCACACTGCTCCCCACACAGTATGATATGCCGGTGTCCTCCACACACAGTATGATGCTCTCCATACTCCTCCCCACACAGTATGATACGCTGGTGTCCTCCACACACAGTATGATGCTCTCCACACTGCTCCCCACCAGTATGATACGCCGGTGTCCTCCACACACAGTATGATACGCCGGTGTCCTCCACACACAGTATGATGCTCTCCACACTACTCCCCACACATGCCGGTGCCCTCCACACACAGTATGGTGCTCTCCACACTGCTCCCCACACAGTATGATATGCCGGTGCCCTCCACACACAGTATGATGCTCTCCACACTGCTCCCCACACAGTATGATATGCCGGGCCCTCCACACACAGTATGGTGCTCTCCACACTGCTCCCCACACAGTATGATATGCCGGTGCCCTCCACACACAGTATGGTGCTCTCCACACTGCTCCCCACACAGTATGATATGCCGGTGCCCTCCACACACAGTATGGTGCTCTCCACACTGCTCCCCACACAGTATGATATGCCGGTGTCCTCCACACACAGTATGATGCTCTCCACACTGCTCCCCACACAGTATGATACGCCAGTGCCCTCCACACACAGTTTGATGCTCTCCACACTGCTCCCCACACAGTATGATATGCCGGTGTCCTCCACACACAGTATGATACGCCGGTGTCCTCCACACACAGTATGATGCTCTCCACACTGCTCCCCACACAGTATGATATGCCGGTGTCCTCCACACACAGTATGATGCTCTCCACACTGCTCCCCACACAGTATGATACGCCAGTGCCCTCCACACACAGTTTGATGCTCTCCACACTGCTCCCCACACAGTATGATATGCCGGTGTCCTCCACACACAGTATGATGCTCTCCATACTCCTCCCCACACAGTATGATATGCCGGTGTCCTCCACACACAGTATGATGCTCTCCACACTGCTCCCCACACAGTATGATACGCCGGTGTCCTCCACACACAGTATGATGCTCTCCACACTGCTCCCCACACAGTATGATATGCCGGTGCCCTCCACACACAGTATGGTGCTCTCCACACTGCTCCCCACACAGTATGATATGCCGGTGCCCTCCACACACAGTATGATGCTCTCCACACTGCTCCCCACACAGTATGATATGCCGGTGCCCTCCACACACAGTATGGTGCTCTCCACACTGCTCCCCACACAGTATGATACGCCGGTGTCCTCCACACACAGTATGATGCTCTCCACACTGCTCCCCACACAGTATGATATGCCGGTGTCCTCCAAACACAGTATGATACGCCGGTGTCCTCCACACACAGTATGATGCTCTCCACACTGCTCCCCACACAGTATGATATGCCGGTGTCCTCCACACACAGTATGATACGCCGGTGTCCTCCACACACAGTATGATGCTCTCCACACTGCTCCCCACACAGTATGATATGCCGGTGTCCTCCAAACACAGTATGATACGCCGGTGTCCTCCAAACACAGTATGATATGCCGTTGCCCTCCACACACAGTATGATATGCCGGTGCCCTCCACACACAGTATGGTGCTCTCCACACTGCTCCCCACACAGTATGATATGCCGGTGTCCTCCACACACAGTATGATACGCCGGTGTCCTCCACACACAGTATGATGCTCTCCACACTGCTCCCCACACAGTATGATATGCCGGTGTCCTCCACACACAGTATGGTGCTCTCCACACTGCTCCCCACACAGTATGATACGCCGGTGCTCTCCACACACAGTATGGTGCTCTCCACACTGCTCACCAAGTTCAAATCACCCCCCTTTCGCCCCATTCAAAATAATACAATTAAAAAAAAAAAAAAATACTCATATTTGGTATCACCGCGTTCAGAATCGCCCGATCTATCAATATAAAAAAGAATTAATCTGATCGGTAAACGTCGAAGTGAAAAAAAAGTCAATATGCCAGAATTATGTTTTTCTGGTCGCCGAAACATTGCATTAAAATGCAATAACGGGTTGATCAAAAGATCGTATCTGCGTCAAAATAGTATCATTAAAAACATCAGCTCGCCGCGTAAAAAATAAGCCCCTCACCCAGCCCCAGATCACTAAAAATGGAGACGCTACGGGGCTCAGAAAATTACGCAATTTTTTTTTTTTTTTTAACAATTAAATAAAAAATAACCTACTGTATACATTTTTGGTGTCTACAAACTCATAATGACCTTGAGAATCATAATGGCAGGTCAGTTTTAGCATTTGTTGAACATGGTAAAAAAAAATTCCAAAAAAACAGTTGTGGAATTGCACTTTTTTGCAGTTTCAATGCACTGGGAATTTGTTTCCCATTTTCGAGTACACGATATGGTAAAACCAATGGTGTTGTTCAAAAGTACCACTCATCAGAGCGAGTGCTGACACCGCGAGAACGGTGGTATGACACCGGCACGGGAGGTGAGTAAAGGGGTAGAGGGGTATGTCTACTACTTGGACAACGTCTTTAGGAAAACCATAGATATAAAATACTGTGCAAAAGTTTTAGGCAGGTGTGGAAAAATGAGCTAAGTAAGAAAGCTTTCAAAAATAGAAGTCTTAATAGTTTAGTTTCATCAATTAACAAAAAGCAAAGTGAGAGAACAAAGAGAAATGTAAATCAGATCAATATTTGGTGACAGGTTTTTGCCTTCATCAATTCTTCTAGGTACACTTGTACAAAATCAAGGACTTTGTAGAACTATAATCAGGTGTCTGAGTAACCAATTCTTCCAAACAGGTGATAATGATCATAGTTTTCATATGCAGATTGTAACCCAACTGTTAACTGAAACAAAAACAGCTGTGCAGGAGGCTTAAAATGTGTTGAGGGACAGCGAATCTCTGCTACAAAGGTGAGGTGGTGGAAGACCGTTTCATGCCAGAGCTCATACATCATGGCAAGACTGAGCATAGTAGCAAGACACAAGGTAGTTATACTGCATCAGCCAGATATGTACCAGGCAAGGATTTCAAAGCAGACTGGGGTTTAAAGCTGTACTGTTCAAGCATCTTCCCGTATTCTACAAAGACATCAAGGTCATATCATCATACCATTACTTTAGATAAGCATTTTAACCCATGCTGTGTAATTGCTCAGTAAGCTACACGCAGATAAGAGAACCTCATCTTTCCATCTTGACTGAAGATATACGACTGCCAGAGCTTTTATCTAGCTCTTAAGATAATGTTTTGTGCTCCAGGAACTCATGACGACAAACATAAATGTACCTGGATATTTATATCAGCAATTAAGCAATTGATCTAGATGGATCCATTATAACTTTGGGAAAATGTTCAGCTCGATATCTTGAAAGGCAGAAAGATTAAATAACTAATGACCCATGTCAAAGACAGGACATCAAGAAGAGTGATCTTCAATATGTGGATCATTAGAATCGTTATAGATGAGACAAAATTCCCACAATCAGCTCCAAATTCTTGTAGAAATCCTTCCCAGAAGAGTGGGGGCTGTTATATCTTCAGACCCACCAACGCCATATTAAAGAAGCCCTCCCTTGTAAGCTTTTATCCTCTTAATACGTTGCAATCATCATATTATATAGCACTGTGTACTTATTATTGCTCATTTTTACTTTCTACCCAACTAATTCTTCTCTTTTCTCTGTTGTATGTAGAAACAGGAAGTGTCTTGTGCCAGCAGAAATCATTCCCCTCTTCACCTTCTGACCCCGCTGCTCCATTCCTGCCATTGACTTTTGCAGTGTCTCATGAGTCATATAGGAAAAACTGACCTTCTGTTTCTACATAGATCTCAAAACGATTCATAGTCAGTTATTAATCATGTGATATTATGGACCTAATAGAAAAGAGAAGAATTCACTGAGTAGAGCGGCAAAATGAGCAATTGTAAGTACACAGTGCTGTATAATATGACGGCTGCAGTATATTAAGAGGATAAAAACGTTGATGGCAGTGCTTCTTTAACCCCTTTCTGACCTTGGATGGGATAGTACATCCAAGGTCAGATCCCTCGCTTTGATGAGGGCTCCGGCTGTGAGCCCGCATCAAAGCTGGGACAAGTCAGCTGTTTTCAATGACAGCGGGATTTACCCAGCGCTTCCGGCCACTGGGCCGGAAATACGATCATCGCCGACCCCCGTCACGTGATCGGGGGTCAGCGATTGGTTGCCATAACAACCTGAGGTCTCATAGAGACCGCTATGGTTGTTGATGAGGCATTGCTATGAGCGCCACCCTGTGGTCGGTGCTAATAGCAATGCTGTTATTCTGCTGCAATAGGCGATCTGCTCATCGCCTATATATGTATCAGAGCCAATAAAGTAGTGGATGCTTCTAGCCTCCCATGGACACTATTGAAGCATGCCAAAATTTAAAAAAATGTTTTAAAAAATATGAAAAAAAAAATAAATAAAAGTTTAAATCAGCCCCCTTTCGCCCCATTCAAAATAAAAAAAAAATCACACATACACATATTTGGTATCGCCGTGTTCAGAATCGCCCGATCTATCAATAAAAAAAAGGATTAAACGGCGTAGTGAGTCGCACGTACCAGGGCACTGGGGTACTCAGCACCGAGCCCGTTCACTTCAATGGGGATGTCACGGGTAGCACGACTCGGTCCGTTGCCCTGGGCGATCACTAAAGGGGGAATATTTACAGGGGATTTAGAAATGTTCGTGACGCCACCTGTGGTTTCTGATCAGGGTGACCAGCGCTGCAGGGTGAATCCTCTGAGGGGTTGTTACTGGGCAGCGAGGTGTTAAGTCTTCCACAGGTAAGACTGATACCTCGAGGTATATGGCGGTGCAGGGGTGAAGGAGCAATAATCCAGACACACACAAGACAGTCTCTTTCTGTACCTTTACTGGTGATGAAGTTGCAGGCACGTCCCGGGAGGCCGTCAGGGTTGAGGATGCACGTCCAGTAATCACTGAGTAGGTGTAGGGCCTCCTTACTTCTTTATGTGTCTGAGTCTCTAACTTGCATAAAACAAAGTTTAACTCCGCGTGAAACAGCTACGCCCGGCTGACATTGTGGTAGAGCCTTCTTGCGGACAGAACTAAGTCCTCTATGGCTGATCAGGCCTGACTCCTGTTCTTCCTGACCCCGGTTACGTATCAGCACTGAAGGGCCCCTCTGCGACCTGAAGTCCAGCAGGGTCTCCGGTTTCTCCCACTAGCCGTGAAGGTACTAGCAAGCTCGGACCCGGTGTCCGGTGGTGCAGAGTGGAGGTAAGCCATCATTGCTATTCATCCTCAGTCACTGTCTTTCCCTTTTTCCACTTGCCTGTCATCCTACTCACACCTTTAACATAAGCACAAGCAGCAGTAGATGTCAGCTTCCTTCTCTTCACCGCTCTCCAAGCGTCGGCACGCTCGCTCTCTAACAATACCTCAGTTGACTCGATGTTACAAATACTGCAGTTCCCTTTCCTTCACTTCTTTCTTAGGCTCTGTCCAAAGTAGCTATCAGGACCTTCCGTCAGACCGATTTTATGCTCACTTCGAGAGTCACTTTCCACTTCCCTAGGGAACTATCAGTCAGCACGTTCTGAGGTAACAGCTTGTTTCTCTGCTTCTGTCTCATCTGACAGGAATCTCCGTCTGTCTGAACTCTGCTCTGAGCTCTGCTCTGACAGGAAATCAACTCCAAGAGCACTACTAACGTTCAGCTAGAATGTCTACTGCTGCGTCTCTCCACACCCTTATATACCTGAATCTAAAGGGCTCCCTCTGGTGGCACCTGGGAAATGTGAAGTGTGAATGAATATCGGGTGATTGTGAATTACCTTTCTGTGCATCCTCCAGGGTACATGTGGCACCAAGCGCAGCTGGGCTACACATCCCCCCCTAGTTATATTCAGCACTCCCGGGCTGAAAAAGAAAACAATTTTTATAATAACAATAAACATAACTCATCCCTTGCGGGAGGTAAGGATACTTCAGACGTTACAATGTATACAAATGGCAAATAGAAAATATCAAAATACTTTCACACAATAAATACAGGATTCTTGTGGAGGACCCGTACCAAACCTCCCACGGTGGTCCTGGGTGGGCTGCAGGACTTCTCTGCTGCAAACCTCACTCAAGGCCACACCATACGGGTTTTTCTTCTGAGGTAGAATGGCTTTACGTAAAACCAAGATGGAGCACCGAAGTGCCAACTATTTACAATTCAGTTCTGTGCTGCAAGAGTCCTCAGCACGCAATCCTTCAAAACAGCATTTATAGAAAAATCACATTTCTATCATATCCACTTTATACGACACATTACCCAACTGGGGTATACTGTTGTGAATGGGTTTGAGATGAGTTCTGAGCAGAGGCTCCCTCTGGTGGTTACAAGCGGTGCTAGTCTGTCCAGTGAAGATTGTGAGGACTGGGAATCAGGTGTTACTGACTGGTCTTATATAAGGGAGTCACCTTCCCATCAGGGTTGCCGGTGATCAATTGTTCTGGTCTGAATCCTTTATTCCAGTTTCCCTTGTAGCCTGCTGTGTCGTGTCTGCATCTCCTGCTAACAGATAAGACATTTTCTTCTTTTGTGTTTGTGCTATATTTTTGCATTTTGTCCTGCACTTCTGTGGGGGCCTTCAGGGTCCCCTCCGGGGGCTTCTGCCCTCTCAGTTTTGTTCAGCCACTGATGTTTGTACTTTTGCTTTTTCCAGTTTTTTCAGTGGCTGCTGTTTTGATTTTGTTACACCAGAGAACTAATTTAGGTGGAAGAGGTCGTGTGATCTCAGGTGTTTTTGAAATTAGTAGAGTTGGTGCTTTTCAGGGTTTTCTGGGATTGCAGTAAGTACCCTTCCTATCCTTTTCTATTTAGTTAGTTTGGGCCCCAGCGTTTGCTCATACTATTTTCTTTCTGTGTCAGTATTTCATCTTGTCTAACCGCCATTACATGTTTGGGGGCTTTCTATTATCTTTGGGGTTCTGCTCCGCGGCAGATAGCTTTCCTATATCTATCTTTAGGTGTAGTTAGTTTCTCAGGCTGTGACGAGGCGTCTAGGACCAACGTAGGAACGCTCCACGGCTGCCTCTAGTTGTGGTGGTTAGTCAGGGTACTGCAATCTCATAGATTCCAACTGCTCTGGTGTATTGCCTTTTTTACCTGCACTCCTCAGCTACCGAAACATAACAGTATCACCGGCCTAAAAATTGAAAATTGTATGGTACTCACAGAAGGGAAAAAATATTGTCAGAGTTGTCAGAGATATTTTTCTGTTTGTTGCATTTTTTTTTTTTCTCCTCTGTATCTCTGGGTGCTGGGAGGATTTTTTCTCTCAATGGAGTTTGCACAGTTGTCTGGCCGTGTGGATCAGCTTGCCACTGAGGTTCGGAGTATTGCTATCTATCTTGCTGGGTTGCCTGTTGTGGAACCTAGGATTCCCATGCCAGATTTGTTTTTAGGGGATCGAGCTAAGTTTCAGAATTTCAAAAATAATTGTAAATTGTTTTTTGCCTTAAAATCTAAGTCCTCAGGGAACGCAGCGCAGCAGGTTCAAATTATCATCTCTCTCCTGCGCGGCGATCCTCAGGATTGGGCTTTTTCCCTGATACCTGGGGATCCTGTTTTGAGTGATGTTGATGCATTTTTTCAGGCCTTGGGGTTATTGTACGATGAGCCTAATGTCACTGATCAAGCTGAAAAAGCCTTGTTGGCATTAAATCAGGGGCTTGATGACGCTGAGTTATACTGTCAGAGATTCCGTAGGTGGGCAGTCCTGACCAAATGGAATGACGACGCTTTGGCAGCCCTTTTCGGAAGGGTCTGTCAGATAATGTAAAGGATGTTATGGTGGGATTCCCTGTCCCCTCTGGTCTCAATGATTCTATGTCATTAGCGATTCAAATTGACAGACGTTTGCGTGAGCGGAGAAGTATGCGTGGAATGGTGTTGCCTTGTGAACCAGCTTCTGACCCATGCAGTTGATGGAGTGGTGTCTGGGCACAGCGTCATGAGTTTCGAAAGCGCAATGGGTTATGTTTCTACTGTGGTGATGCCTCTCATGCTATTTCAGTCTGCCCTAAGCGGGGAAGACGTTTTGCACGCTCAGTTGTCTTGGGTAGTGTTCAGACTAAGTTTTTATTAACTGTCACTCTGATATGCTCTCTGTCCTCATTTTCTGCTCAGGCTTTCGTTGATTCTGGAGCAGCTATTAACCTGATGGATTATGATTTTGCTAAACATTGTGGATTTCCCTTGATACCCCTACAGAAGTCTATTCCCCTACTGGGGATTGATTCTACCCCTTTGGCTGAGAATAAACCTCAGTTCTCTACTCAGGTGATAATGAGGGTAGAACCTGATCACCAGGAGTGCTGCAAATTTTTGGTTCTATATAATCTGCATGACATTATCGTGCTGGGTTTTCCTTGGTTACAGTCTCATAATCCTGTTTTGGATTGGAAATCTGTGTCTGTAACCAGTTGGGGCTGCCAATGTGTTAATACCAACACTCCTGTTTTTTCTGCCTCCCCCAGGCTCAGGATGTTCCTGACTTTTTGATTGATTTTTCTGATGTGTTTAGCAAAAGTAAATCTGCATCCTTGCCTCCCCATAGGAGCTATGACTGCGCTATTGAATTAGTGCCGGGTAGTAAATTCCCTAAAGGTCGCCTTTTTAACTTGTCTGTACCTGAACATGACGCTATGCGGTCTTATATCAAGGAATCATTGGAGAAGGGTCATATCAGACCATCCTCTTCACCCTTTGGTGCCGGTTTTTTCTTTGTGGCCAAAAAGGATGGTTCATTAAGGCCGTGTATTGATTATCGTCTCTTGAACAATATTACTGTGAAATATCAATACCCGTTACCCTTGATTTCTGACCTGTTTTCCAGGGTGAAAAATGCTACTTGGTTTACCAAGCTTGACCTCAGGGGGGGGTATAACCTTATTCGCATTAAGCATGGATGAATGGAAGACGGCATTCAATACCCCTGAAGGGCATTTTGAGTACCTGGTGATGCCCTTTGGGCTCACTAATGCTCCTTCCGTCTTCCAGTCCTTCATGAATGACATTTTCAGGGATTTTGTGGACAAATTTCTGATTGTTTATTTGGATGATATCTTGATTTTTTCTAATGACTGGGACTCTCATGTGAAACATGTTCGAACTGTATTCCAGATTTTGAGAGAGAATGCTCTGTATGTGAAGGGATCAAAGTGTCTTTTTGGCGTACAGAGGATCTCATTTCTGGGATTCATTTTGTCCCCATCTGTTATTGAAATGGACCCGGTCAAGGTTCAGGCCATCTGTGATTGGGTCCAACCTACTTCATTAAAGGCTCTTCAGAGATTTTTGGGTTTTGCCAATTTTTATCGTAAATTTATTGGTAATTTCTCGGTTATTGTTAAACCATTAACTGATTTGACCAGAAAGGGTTCTGATGTGGTGAATTGGCCTCCTGAGGCAGTCTCTGCATTTCAGGAACTTAAGCAGAGATTCACTTCTGCTCCTGTTCTACGGCAGCCTGATGTTTCTCTGCCATTTCAGGTGGAGGTTGATGCCTCTGAAATTGGGGCAGGTGCCGTTTTGTCCCAAAAAGATCCAGAGACCTCTAAAAGTAACCCTTGTGCCTTTTTCTCTCGAAAATTTTCTCCTACTGAACGTAATTATGACGTGGGTAATCGGGAGTTATTGGCCATGAAGTGGGCTTTTGAAGAGTGGAGACATTGGCTGGAGGGAGCCAAACATCAGGTGGTGGTCCTTACGGACCATAAGAATCTGGTCTATCTGGAATCTGCCAAGCGACTCAATCCTAGACAGGCCAGGTGGGCCTTGTTTTTCACACGTTTTAATTTTGTGGTTTCCTTTCTTCCTGGCACTAAGAATGTTAAGGCGGATGCCCTCTCGAGGAGTTTCCTTGCGGACTCTCCTGAGTTATCTGATCCTTCTGTTATTTTGAAAGAGGGTGTAGTTCTTTCCGCCATCTCGCCCAATTTGAGACTTGCTCTGGAGGGGTGTCAGGAGGATAGGCCCGAGTGCTGCCCTGTTGGAAAATTGTTTGTCCCGGACCAGTGGAAAAAGAGTGTGATGTCTGAGATTCATTGTTCCGCGTTGGCTGGGCATCCCGGAATTTTTGGTACCAGAGACTTGGTTAGTCGGTCCTTTTGGTGGCCTACCTTGTCTCGTGATGTCAGGGAATTTGTGCAGTCCTGCGGGACTTGCTCTCGCTCTAAGCCTTGCTCTCGCTCTAGTGGTTTGTTGATGCCATTGCCTATGCCCAAGAGACCATGGACCCATATCTCTATGGATTTCATTTCCGACCTTCCTGTTTCTCAGAGAATGACCACCATCTGGGTAATTTGTGATAGGTTTTCCAAGATGATACATCTTGTGCCATTACCTAAGTTGCCTTCCTCCTCTGAATTGGTGCCGTTGTTCCTTCAGCACGTGGTTCGTTTACACGGCATTCCTGAGAACATTGTGTCTGACAGAGGAGTCCAGTTTGTTTCCAGATTTTGGAGGACTTTTTG
Organism: Oophaga sylvatica; assembly: GCA_033576555.1. Classification (NCBI taxonomy): domain Eukaryota; kingdom Metazoa; phylum Chordata; class Amphibia; order Anura; family Dendrobatidae; genus Oophaga; species Oophaga sylvatica. The sequence goes on along the minus strand of JARQOD010000006.1, from coordinate 11,778,991 downwards.
TTCTAAACTGGGTGTTCAATTGTCTTTCTCCTCGGCATTTCATCCTCAGACCAATGGTCAAACTGAGAGAACAAACCAGACATTGGAGACTTATCTAAGATGCTTTGTGTCTGCTGATCAGGATGACTGGGTCTCTTTTTTGCCTTTGGCTGAGTTTGCTCTTAATAATAGGGCTAGCTCTGCTACTTTATGTCTCCGTTTTTCTGTAATTCTGGGTTTCACCCTCGATTTTCTTCAGGACAGACGGAGGCTTCTGTCTGTCCAGGTGTTGACTCTGTTGTGGAGCGTATGCAACTGATTTGGGACCAGGTAGTGGAGAGGTTGTCCCTCTCTCAGGAGAGGGCCCAGCGGTTTGCTAACCGGCATAGGACTGATGGTCCTCGGTTTAAAGTGGGGGACTTGGTCTGGTTGTCCTCAAAGAATATTCCTATGAGAGTAGCATCTCCTAAATTTAAGCCTAGGTTCATTGGACCTTATAAGATCATGGAGATTATTAATCCTGTTTCTTTTCGTTTGCTTCTTCCAGGGACATTTAAGATCCATAACGTGTTCCACAAGTCCTTGTTGAAGAGGTTTGTTGAGCCAGTGGTTCCTGCTGCTGTGCCTCCTGACCCTGTTTTGGTTGAGGGAAATCTGGAGTATGTGGTTGAGAAAATATTAGATTCTCGTTTTTCTAGACGGAAACTCCAGTATTTGGTTAAATGGAGAGGTTATGGTCAGGAAGACAATTCTTGGGTGTTTGCTTCGGACATCCATGCTAGGAGACTTATCCGTGCGTATCATAGAACTCATCCTGACCGACCTGGTTGCTCAAATGAGGGTTCGGTGACCCCTCCTCAAGGGGGGGGTACTGTTGTGAATGGGTTTGAGATGAGTTCTGAGCAGAGGCTCCCTCTGGTGGTTACAAGCGGTGCTAGTCTGTCCAGTGAAGATTGTGAGGACTGGGAATCAGGTGTTACTGACTGGTCTTATATAAGGGAGTCACCTTCCCATCAGGGCTGCCGGTGATCAATTGTTCTGGTCTGAATCCTTTATTCCAGTTTCCCTTGTAGCCTGCTGTGTCGTGTCTGCATCTCCTGCTAACAGATAAGACATTTTCTTCTTTTGTGTTTGTGCTATATTTTTGCATTTTGTCCTGCACTTCTGTGGGGGCCTTCAGGGTCCCCTCCGGGGGCTTCTGCCCTCTCAGTTTTGTTCAGCCACTGATGTTTGTACTTTTGCTTTTTCCAGTTTTTTCAGTGGCTGCTGTTTTGATTTTGTTACACCAGAGAACTAATTTAGGTGGAAGAGGTCGTGTGATCTCAGGTGTTTTTGAAATTAGTAGAGTTGGTGCTTTTCAGGGTTTTCTGGGATTGCAGTAAGTACCCTTCCTATCCTTTTCTATTTAGTTAGTTTGGGCCCCAGCGTTTGCTCATACTATTTTCTTTCTGTGTCAGTATTTCATCTTGTCTAACCGCCATTACATGTTTGGGGGCTTTCTATTATCTTTGGGGTTCTGCTCCGGGGCAGATAGCTTTCCTATATCTATCTTTAGGTGTAGTTAGTTTCTCAGGCTGTGACGAGGCGTCTAGGACCAACGTAGGAACGCTCCACGGCTGCCTCTAGTTGTGGTGGTTAGTCAGGGTACTGCAATCTCATAGATTCCAACTGCTCTGGTGTATTGCCTTTTATACCTGCACTCCTCAGCTACCGAAACATAACAGTATACTACTTCAGACATTATCAACATATTCAATAAAGTGCAATTCTTCTTTAAACTTTTTACAGTTCAGTAAACCCTGTCTGGGTCCTACTGTTCTTCTTGAAACATAGTGGCACCTTCCACACCTGGGGCTGGAAGTATACGGTGCGCTCTGGAACGCATCACTAAGAGATCGTGTCCTGCTACCAGTGTCTGAGTAGCCACAGTCCTCTTTTCAATTTTGCGATTTGCTGGAGGCCTTACAGGTGCCTCTTTTAAGTACAGGTTTGGCTCAATAGGGGTCGCTGTTGCAGTCGCTACGCTCTGCAGCGTTTCCAATTGGGACGCAGGTGCACGCAGTGGCTCAGTTGGGGGCGCACTAGCAGTCGCTGCGCTCTGTTGCATTGCAGAATAGGACGCAGGATAAGATGCAGGTGCGCGACCGGACGCTGATGTGGCTGGGGCTTGGGACGCTGAGACACGGGGTACGTTTCCGGCTTCAGGGACTGGGTCGCTGACTCGGGAGACATTCAGGGCATAATACCCCTTAAGACCCCAGTGCCACGTGTAGGTGACAACATCCCCAATAAGCAGATCCCTTCAGGGGCACCCGGCCCCTCTGGCAGGTGAGACTCCACATCCCTGCGATTAACAAAGACCTCCTGGTACAGGCCTGGTTCATGGATGAATCCCCAGCCTCCCTGTAGTTTGAAGTCTCTAATGGCCCCGTGGCACCGCGGTTCCCGGAGCATACCTTTGTCTCGCCTGACGTTCTCTTTGTCAGCAAGATCTTTCTCCCGGTACCTCTGGCGAAGCTGCTGCGCCTCTCGCTGCTTCCGCTGCTGTCGCTGCTCATACTCCCGGCGTCGCCACTCGTTCTCCTTCTGGGCGGCATATTCCACGTCGTCCAGGTACTCCATCTCCTCCCAATCAATCTCCATTGCATCAGGCTGGATTCCTTCCGTCGTCCCTACCGGGGGACTGCATTCCGCTGCGGCCTCTGGTTCCAGGCCTGGCTGGCATTTCGGTCCGGGCAGGGTCTCCTCAGCCTCCTTCCCTCCCGCCTCGTCCTCGGCGGAGTCAGGATCAGCTCTTTTGGGGCCGGCCTCCGGTTCTTCATCAGCCGCTGGGTCCAGTGGTGGCGCGGGTGGCATTTGCGCATCTTGAGGGGAGAGCAGTGGGTCCCACAGCAGCCGCTGTTTCAGGGCACGCCAGCTTTGCTCCATCGCCTCCATCTCTGCGCGGTGTCGGGCTATATCTCTCAGCACCGCATCCACTTCTTCCACACGGTAGTTCATTTCTTCGTCCTCCCGACCTGGGGAAGGTTCGAGTACAGGCTGCACTTCTTCAGGGGAACGGGGTCTGCGCACCGCCATTCCCCCACACAGTGACTCCTGTCCTTCCGCCATCTCACTCCAGGCCAGACTGTATGTTTCATCTGGGACACTCTGGATTTTTCCGTGGAGGCGGGACTTTCGCTTTCTCTTCTTAGCATAGAGGATGAAGAGGAGGCGGATCTATCTTGCAGTGGGGCAGGCTCGGACATTATAGAAGCATTTAGACAGGGCGCCCATCACTTTCGCGCCACAGGTGGGGGTACGCCCATGATACACGCCCCTCTTCTTCACCAGCGCCTCAGGGCGCGAATATGGCAGAAAAATGGCGGAAAATGGTGCCAAAATCAAACAACAGCAACACAGTCTTTTTGCACAAAAACAGTCCACTTTAGGCACACAGGACTCACATATTGCGAGCTTCGGATCCTGTTCGTGACGCCAAAGAGATGAGTCGCACGTACCAGGGCACTGGGGTACTCGGCACCGAGCCCGTTCACTTCAATGGGGATGTCACGGGTAGCACGACTCGGTCCGTTGCCCTGGGCGATCACTAAAGGGGGAATATTTACAGGGGATTTAGAAATGTTCGTGACGCCACCTGTGGTTTCTGATCAGGGTGACCAGCGCTGCAGGGTGAATCCTCTGAGGGGTTGTTACTGGGCAGCGAGGTGTTAAGTCTTCCACAGGTAAGACTGATCCCTCGAGGTATATGGCGGTGCAGGGGTGAAGGAGCAATAATCCAGACACACACAAGACAGTCTCTTTCTGTACCTTTACTGGTGATGAAGTTGCAGGCACGTCCCGGGAGGCCGTTAGGGTGGAGGATGCACGTCCAGTAATCATTGAGTAGGTGTAGGGCCTCCTTACTTCTTTATGTGTCTGAGTCTCTAACTTGCATAAAACAAAGTTTAACTCCGTGTGAAACAGCTACGCCCGGCTGACATTGTGGTAGAGCCTTCTTGCGGACAGAACTAAGTCCTCTATGGCTGATCAGGCCTGACTCCTGTTCTTCCTGACCCGGTTACGTATCAGCACTGAAGGGCCCCTATGCGACCTGAAGTCCAGCAGGGTCTCCGGTTTCTCCCACTAGCCGTGAAGGTACTAGCAAGCTCGGACCGGTGTCCGGTGGTGCAGAGTGGAGGTAAGCCATCATTGCTATTCATCCTCAGTCACTCTCTTTCCCTTTTTCCACTTGCCTGTCGTCCTACTCACACCTTTAACATAAGCACAAGCAGCAGTAGATGTCAGCTTCCTTCTCTTCACCGCTCTCCAAGCGTCGGCACGCTCGCTCTCTAACAATACCTCAGTTGACTCTATGTTACAAATACTGCAGTTCCCTTTCCTTCACTTCTTTCTTAGGCTCTGTCCAAAGTAGCTATCAGGACCTTCCGTCAGACTGATTTTATGCTCACTTCGAGAGTCACTTTCCACTTCCCTAGGGAACTATCAGTCAGCACGTTCTGAGGTAACAGCTTGTTTCTCTGCTTCTGTCTCATCTGAAAGGAATCTCCGTCTGTCTGAACTCTGCTCTGAGCTCTGCTCTGACAGGAAATCAACTCCAAGAGCACTACTAACGTTCAGCTAGAATGTCTACTGCTGCGTCTCTCCACACCCTTATATACCTGAATCTAAAGGGCTCCCTCTGGTGGCACCTGGGAAATGTGAAGTGTGAATGAATATCGGGTGATTGTGAATTACCTTTCTGTGCATCCTCCAGGGTACATGTGGCACCAAGCGCAGCTGGGCTACACAGTAGCGTGAAAAAAATCGAAACGAGAGAATTACTTTTTTTGGTTGCCACGACATTGCATTAACATGCAATAACGGGCGATCAAAAGATCGTATCTGCACATACATGGTATCCTTAAAAACTTCAGCTCGGCGCGCAAAAAATAAGCCCTCACTCAGCCCCATATCACGAAAAATGGAGACGCTACGGGTATCGGAAAATGGCGAAATTTTTTTTTTTTTTTAGCAAACTGAATTTTTTTTTCACCACTTAGATAAAAAGAACCTAGACATGTTTGGTGTCTATGAACTCATAATGACCTGGACAATTATAATGGCAGGTCAGATTTAGCATTTAGTGAACCTAGTAAAAAACATGTGTGGGATTGCACTTTTTTTGCAATTTCACCGCAATTGGAATTGTTTTCCCGTTTTCGAGTATCCGACATGCTAAATCCAATGATGTATTTGAAAAGTGCAACTCGTCCTGCAAGAAATAAGCCCTCACATGGCCATATTGACGGAAAAATAAAAAAATTATGGGTCTGGGAAGAAGAGGAGCGAAATACGAAAACGCAAAGCCGAAAAAAGCTAGGGTCATTAAGGGGTTAATGTCCATGGATGTAGAATGGGAGATCAGAAAAGTTCCTCTAGGTGTAATTTGTAGGCTCTCCAATACTTTTCTTCATATAGTGTACTTTTAATGAGTTTTTTTTTTTTGCTGATACCTCTGGTGGTGTTTTTTTTACAATACATAAACCACCAAGTCTCTTCGAAGTAATAAACAATCACAAAAGTTCAAAGGATGGTGACGTTCCCCAACAAAGCCTAATTAAGCCTTTCTATTCATCCTCATGAACAATTAACTGGTAAATGTACAGGTCCTCCCCGTGCTAATTAAACATGTAACTATTTAGAAAATGTTTAAGAGAAGTCAAAAAGTTAATTGGCGAGTGGTTGGCGGAACGTTTTGTTTAATTCGAAAAAAAACAACAAAACAATGTATTTGACTAATGTAAATTGCTTTGATGCTCGGGGACTGATGTACTGAGGGGGCACTTCAGGAGAATACTATAGGAATATCATTGGCACCTGACAACGAAAGGTTGGGCATGTGCGCATGAGATGTGTATTCTCAGGAGGAGCAGTCGTAGGTTCTAATTAGTAGTATTCACAATGATAACAGGCTTGACTTCAACAATACATGTTCTCTTTAGTTTAGATAAGTTTATATTTGCTATAGTTTGAGTGCAATGCCACTAAACATTTATAACAGTCCCGTAACTATCTCTATATATGTATTGTAGGATAAGCACCCGGCAAATCAAGGCAAGTGCCGGGGCCCACTCTGGCCAGGTTTCAATTTGCAACATTGCACACTGTATGTATGGAGTGGACTTTGGAACTGAGCTCACTCCACACAGCGTGGGTGCCAGCTGGGTTATACAGGCAGCATCCAAGTCCAACAGGACAATGAACCTAAAACATCCAGCCAATGTTATTAAGAATGATCTTCAGTGTAAAGAAGAACGAGGAGTCCTGGAAGTAATGATCCGGGCCCCCACAAAGCCTTGATCTCACATGATCCAGTCTGTTTGGGATCACATGAAGGATTTTCACAAGCCTCCTACACAGAAGATCTGTGGTCAGGTCTCCAGGATGTTTGGAACAACATCCCTGCGAAGTTCCTTTAAAACCTGTGTGCAAGTGACGAGTACCTAGAAGAAGTGATTTGAAAGCAAAATTTGTTCACAGCAAATAATGATTTACTTTAGATTTCTCTTTTTTTCCAATCACTTTTCATTTTCTTAATTGATAAAAATAAACTAACGCTTTTATTTTTTTTTTAAAGCATTGTTACTCTGCAGCATTTTTCCACACATGCCTACAAAATTCTAATTAACAAGAATGACATCATAGGTAAGCCTCTAATTATCAATTAAACAGTTTTACAGCAGTCCAGTGACTGTAAAAGGGTGAAAAGAAAACCCCTAACCGTTTGATGCTGTCAGCAATGGCACCACATGGAAAAGAAATATCAGAAGAACTGACAAAGAAAACAATTTCTTTACACAAGAAAGGTGAAGGCAACAAGAAGATCAGCAAAGTTTTACTTATCAGATACTGTTGAGAAGAAACACAAGAGTGTAGCAAAGATGGAACTGCAGCATCTTATAGAGACGTCGAGGTCGACCATGGAAGGTAACAACTAAACAGGAGCGTGTTCTGATGAGAAGGCTTGAAGAAAATCGACTTGAAAGTTCACTGCACTTAACTAAAGAAGTAAAAAGCCAAATTGGGGTGAGTGTTTCCCATGATACAATTCGGTGCACCGTCATGCGTGGGGGTCATCCACGAAGGAACCTTCTCCTAAAGCCCGTGCACAAAAAAGCTGAATACAATTTCCCACCAAAGCTGACAAATCTGAAGACTACTGGGACTCTGTCCTCTGAAGAGATGAGACCAAAATAAATGTTTTTGGAACTGATGGCTTCAAAACTGTATGGTGTCACAAAGGTGAGGAGTACAAGGAAAAATGCCCGATACCTACAGTGAAACATGGTGGTGGCAGTGTCCTGATAATGTATTAAACTTGTATCATGAGAAATTTGGAGTCTTTAACGGGAATCTGTCAGTAAAATCAACCCATGTAAGCAGTCATAGGGAGTTGAATAAAATGATACCTTGATATTTGTGATTCAATTACTTATTTTAGAGAATTCCATGTTTTTCTTAATTGTAAATAAACTGTTGAGATCTATGGGCCGGACATAGATCTCCCTGAGAATCTGCCTCTAGATTATATAAAGATCTACAAGGGGGGGGGGTGTCAACAGCTTCTCCTCTCCTTTACATATGTAGCATAGTAGTGTGTGTATATAGCAGAGCTGAGTGTGTGTTTTTGTGTTGTGACAGAGTCACTGGTGAAGTCATGGAGGGGAGATACATGTCACTGCGCATGATGGCGTCAGTGATGTAACACCGAAGTAGTTTCCTCCAGCACACTACGTGTTGGGAGGAGTAAATGAAAATTACGTTATGGGCTAGTTTTAGTGGACATTCATAGAGCGGGTGGGAGGATGTCCACCATATCTCCACCTGCAGAGACCTGACAGGACCTGTGTAATGTCAGGATCATGTGGTCAGTCACATGAAGGAGGAGTCACGTGGTCTGGGCTTAAAGGGAATCTGTCACCCTAAATTGGCGGGATATTTAAATGATGGCAGTCAGGTCAGATGGGCGGTGTTTTGGGTACTTGCCTTAACATGTTGCTCGCCGCTGTCTCCATTATTTCTGGGAATTGTAGTCGTTGCCCTCCATATAATGCACCTGCGCATTGCAATCTGCGGGCAAAGCATACTGCGCGTGCGCAATTCAAGATTGCAATGCGCAGGTGCGTTATATGGAGGGCAACGACTACAATTCCCAGAAATAATGGAGACAGCGGCGAACAACATGTTAAGGCAAGTACCCAAAACACCGCCATCTGACCTGACTGCCATCATTTAAATATCCGCCAATTTAGGGTGACAGATTCCCTTTAAATGGCTGCTGTCCAGAGCATTCAGTGTTCAGTGTGTGCCTGGAGAGGGAGCACTTCAGGAAGGTGTGTGTTAAACCTGAACCGTGATCATTGCTACCTGTGATCGGGATGATCCCCCATAGGAAAATGACTATGTTCGTTCATCTCTTATCTTGAAGACCTTGGACCAAAAAATTCTCCAAAAAGGATACGAGACCATCAAGTCGATGGATAATGTTGACAATTTCTGCATATTTATAGTATTCTACTAGTTAGAAATTGCTGTATCTTCCTTGTTCCCTCCACAATTCTTGTCCTATTTTCTATATTTTTTTTTACTGTACTGGTACATTAGTTTTGTAACTGATTTTGCGAAATAAATCAAGCAAAAAAAAAAAAAGTATCTGGCACCACGCAGCTCACGCACAGCAATGAATTGTAATATCACTTTGCTGATAACATTCATCTGAGCTGCAGATGGTATAATACCTCTCCGCTTTTCATTTTCTTGTTTTGTTAAGGGCGAGTTTCATTATTCGGGAAAGCTGCTCTTATTATTTGATACGGCTAAGCAATCGTCCTTCTCTATCTGATATTTATGCGCTTATAGCCCTCCATTGTCCAATCTTTATATTCGCCTTGACCTTAAAGGACTAGAAAATATTAAATAAAAGTTGGTGCAATAACAAAAGAAAACTTTTCACAGTTATTTATTCTCTTAAAAGGTTTCGACGCAGCTCAAACTATTGGCAATTTTACCGGAGGAGTTGTAGCAAAATTAAAGCAGCATTTCACCACAATGCCGTAGTTTCCGAGCTCTTGGGTCCCATTCTAAGCGACAATAATGGCTGCAGTACGTTGACGGAATTGTGGAAATTCTGAACCACGTCTTCCTTGTTTTTCTACTGCCATAGAATAGAGCCATCTAACAGGAGACCCCGGACAATTGATTTTCGAGTGACGTAAGAAAAGCCTTTTGCAGACATGCCCGACACCTGTGACTGCATGGTTTGCGGCTGTTAGACAGCCCCAACAAGGGTGAGGGTTGCCTGTTTGTTAGGGAAATCCCAAATGTGTTGAGGCTGTCTAACAGCCACAAATCATGCAGCCGGAGACTTGAACATAATATACGAGCACTCCCAGATGCTTGGATAACACCCGAGCATTCTCTTATACGATGTTATTCGAGCATGTTTGCTCATCACTAGATGCTACCAATCGGTGTCGTACTGGGGTGCCAAGGGCCCACCAGTAACAGTGACTTTGGGGGTGGCACTTTTCACCTGCATACAAATATTACACTACCCTCATTCACAAATTTACCTCTATCTCTATATATTAATAAACTGGGTAGTTTGGGAAATGAATGATGAGATGCAGCTTTTTTCTGTACAGAGTAAATCAAGCATACAGTCTAGATCACGTGAAGTCATTATTGCCCTCTACTCCTCTTTGGTCAGACCTCATCTGGAATACTGTGTCCAGTTTTGGAAACCACATTTTAAAAAAGACATCAACAAACTGGAGCAAGTTCAGAGAAGAGCCACCAGAATGGTGACCGGTCTGCAAACCATGTCCTATGAGGAACGGTTACAGGATTTGGGAATGTTTAGCTTGCAAAAAAGAAGACTGAGAGGAGACTTAATAGCTGTCTACAAATATCTCAAGGGCTGTCACATTATAGAAGGATCATCTTTATTCTCATTTGCGCAAGGAAAGACTAGAAGCAATGGGATGAAACTGAATGGGAGGAGACACAGATTAGATATTAGAAAAAAACTTTTTGACAGTTAGAGTGATCAATGAGTGGAACAGGCTGCCACAAGAGGTGGTGAGTTCTCCTTCAATGGAAGTCTTCAAACAGAGGCTGGACAGTCATCTGTCTGAGATGATTTAGTGAATCCAGCTTTGAGCAGGGGGTTGGACCAGATGACCCAGGAGGTCCCTTCCAACTCTACCATTCTATGATTCTATGATTCTATGATTCAAGTGAATTATGCCAAGTACTGCCCATACAGTGGGGTTGGGGGCCCAGATCTTCACAGGGGCCCACCTGGGGATTCCCCTGTTCACCTATGGGCCAGTCCGAGCCTGCTACAAATTAGTGGCACCAGCAGACAAATTGATTAAAGATCGATTCCTATGACAGATAGAATGATAACTACTAGTAAAGGGCTTAACTTTCATGCCGTGAAATGACACGGTGAGAGGTGCCCTTTAACTTGTTTAGTCCACTATTGATTATACGTGATTCCTAATTAAATTGATCTATAATACAGCAGCAAGATTTTATTTGTTTACTATGGAAATATTAGATAAAAAAAAAATCTCGTGTTTCCCTGACTCTGAACATAGTTAAAATGTCAAGCGCAAAGCAAATTAAATGTTCTCTGCAGATGAGAGTACATACACACAGTAATAGTGTGAGTCATGGCTGAAATTTACATCAACTTCTTGTTTGTTCATTTTCTCTCTATTAATAATATATGTCTCCTCAGTACACCGGAGTCGGTGTGAGATGTAATGCAACTTAGAAGAATATTCACATTCTGCGGTCATTCTCTTTGTTGCAGTATATAACGGCTGCAGGCTTATGCTATAGGGGGACAAGCAGTGGATGGCGCTGGGTTAATTGTTAGCATTTCTTAATTTTGTACTCTGTGACCTCTGCTCTTCGGGCCAATTGTGTCCGTTCTCTTCATGTGTCTTCCATGTTACGATGAAGTAGATAATGATTTTTGATAATGAAAATGATAATGATAATGATAATGAAAATGATAATGATAATGATAATGAAATGATAATGATAATGAAATCTGCAACACTTTTTATTAGCCGCACCCTTTGATGTCCAGTATTGTTATATCTGCAAATTAAACCCTCGGCCTAAATTGTCATAAATGTATTGATAAAATAGGACCAATCTCTTAAACCATCCCTAGAGAGGGGACGTGTCACCCTCATATTAAGCATACAAGTCTGGCTTCATTATACATATATCTGATGGAGAGCAGTCATTGAATCTTTACACAGAGAAAACAACAGATTGTGGGGTGAAACTTTTCTCTCCGGTGTAAATACCAGTAAGTATTTTTGACTTGAAAGCACATTTAGCCAATGATGCCAGACTCTTTGGAGTCGGACACCAAATATGAACACTGGGGTTTTTGTGACCGGTGCAGGTCCTATAGTTATGATGGACGTATTTTCAGCCTCATGACACAGTTGCAAACACAACGCATTTACTTGCATTGCTGTGCGTTCTGAGCATCAGCCGAGAATTAATATCGGTAGGATGGATAATGTTGTATATGCTAAGTCTCATATCTATAGAAAGCTAAAATCATGATTGGAAATATGGTATTAATATCTTCCACCTGGGACCTCGATGGGGGCAGAGATCCTTAAGATGGGGGATCCTAATTTTTGGTACTTGAGCCGCATCTCATTTATTGGCCTGCAACTGAGGTGACCAATGAGAATGACTTTTACCTCTTAAAAGGGATCCAAGAAGTAACGGTTCTCCTTGCGGAGAGTGACATGTTAAGCATGCCGAGATGAGGAGACTTAAAGCCACAATGCTCCACTGGGAAATACGCAAATAGTCTCTTCAGAGAGGAAGAGGACTGGAACTCTAGTGCCACCTATAGGAAGTAGCAATCCTAGAAGTCAATGTTGACCCTTTAACGAGCCTTCTTACATGACTTAGGATAAAAGCCAAAACCAGAATCTCAATTCTGGTATATATATATAACCACAGACCACAGTGGTGAACACTAGCAGCTTGGTGCCTCTGTGCAAGAAATGTGTTTTGGCCCCACTCCTTTGATGGGGAGCAAGCTGCAGAAAATATATATATATATTAGAGTCTCCATTATGTACATTACCGTCCCTTATTACGTAGTGCCCTCTCTTATTATGTACAGCTCCATCCCTTAGATATCGGATTCTCATTATTTTTGTAATTTATAGCGTCCTGTTCTTTATTACATACCATTCTCTCTTGTTAGATATATATGGACTGCTGATGAAGCATGGGAATGCTTTTCTGATGGAGGCAGATGATGAACTGGTCTTCTGGTCAGATGCTGCTTGGTCAACAGCCATTTTATATTTAACAAGAGAGGACTATTTAAGAAAGAGAGGGCGCTGTGACTAACACAAACAAAAAAATACTCTATGCAAGAAACTGTGCTATGCACAACATGATTTGAGTCTATGTAATAATGGATTGCGCTGTACATAACAGAGGGCACTATATAATAAGGGACAGTGCTATATATACCAGCAGAGGACACTATAATAAGGGATGGTGCTATACATAACAATAGTGGACGCTATGTAATAAGGGACAGTGCTATACATAACAACAGAGGGCACTATATAATAAGGGATGGTGCTATACATAACAATAGTGGACACTATGTAATAAGGGACAGTGCTATACATAACAACAGAGGGCACTATATAATAAGGGACAGTGCTATACATAACAACAGAGGGCACTATATAATAAGGGACAGCGCCATAAATAACTAGAGAGGAAGGAACGTAATAAGTGATAGTTTTATATATTGTAAAATAGGAAACTATGTAATTAAGAGCGATAAAATATATAACAAGAACGTACACTAAATACTAAGCGATGGCACTTTGCATAATAAGAAAGTACATTATATACTAAGGGAGGGGCTATACATGCCTGATTTTTTTCTCGGACAGTACACAGTCCAAATGAGTATGTCCTAGTTTGATCCTCAAAATATGGACATGCTCCGAGTCTTGCGGATCTCAATCTCTTATCTGTGATTTCCATGAAATACTATGAGTCCGTGTACTGTCCAATGAAAAAAATCGGGCAGCACACTGACATATCACTGAAATGTGAGAATGTGAGTTAAGGCAAGTAGTTTTACAAAAAACAGAATTGCTTCAAGTCATACAGTATAAAGAATAAATATTTACATCCAGTGACCGCTGATGTCTCGTCTGATTAGAGCCGTTTTCTGTTGTTTCTTCTCCATCTGGTCAGACCTTCATGTCGACATCTCCGAGCCACGACTTGTCTTGACAGACTGGTTACTGCAGCCCTAAAAATAACAAGGTCACATACTGTAGCTTTGTGAACAGCACCTGCACTCCTGCTGACGATGATATCCCATGTGCACAGAGCAATTATTTTAATGATCGCTCTGAGTGCGTAGAATTTTTCCATGTGAGATTGTTTTTTTGTGCCAGCAAGCACTGGCTCTGATCAGCGGTAATTTTACTGATGTTACTGCCGGTCACAGAGCTGCGGTTCCTACGCTGTCACGCAGAGAACAGCATGTGAGCCAGCAGCTGTGATAAGTACTACTCTCATCAGCGTATATCTGGTCTCGGTGATAGCAGCAAGAGCAGGCGACGATGATGAGAGCATAGTAATAAAGATGTCAGTCTGATATATAATTAGTGCAGTGCATGTGTAGTTTTCTTTACTTGTATTTCTTCAATAAATAATTTAAAAAATGGCTTGGGGTCACCCTTATTTTACTATCCAGCTGAGGGCAAGCAGCCAGCTAGAGGCTTGTTATTATTCTGGGAAGGGGAAAATATCCATGAAGCTTCCCAGGCTATTAATATCAGCTTACAGCTGTCTGCATAGCTTTTACTGGTTATTAAAAAGAGGGAGCCCCCCAAAAAATGATTTGGTGTCCTCCCTGTTTTTAATAACCAGCAAAGGCTAAGCAGACAGCTGGAACTGATCTTATTAGGTTGAGACGGAACCATGGATATTGGCTCCCGCTCAGACTATTAACATCAGCCCTCAGCTGCCTCATAATTTGCTCATCCATTAGATGCAACAATTCTGGAGCTTGGCCTCAGCTCTTCCCACTTGCCTTGGTACGTTGGCAAATGGGGTAATGGTTTTACGGTTGATGTCAGCTGTGTAATGTCCACTGATATTAAGCCTAGGGGTTAGTAATGGAGATGCATCTATCAGACACCCCCATTACTAACCCCGTAGTCAAAAGTAAGTAAGACACACACACAAAAAAAGTCCTTTAGTTAAGCAAAACACTCTGTTTGGTTCAATTAAGGACTTTTTTCCGTGTGTGTCTTTATTACTTTTTACTTACTGGCTTATTCTCCATTCTCCCCTCCTATTGATGTAATTGACATCCGGAAGAACTAAGACTACAACAGCAGCTATCACTACCTCCACATATCTTGATTTGTCCAGTGGAGATGAGAGTGAAGCCAGTGCTGATTGGCCGCATGCTCAATGTCAAACGAGCCCTGAAAGAGCCAGTGCCTACTCCGCTGGAACATCACTGGCAAAAGAGGTGAGTATAAGTGTTATTATGTTACTCGGGGGAAACAAAGGGATTGGGATTAACTACTATAGATGAGGAAATCAATTTGATGCAAATCAAACTGGTGTTGAATTTTTGGAAATTCATTGGACCTGGCAAATTTGAACAATTTGCAATTCGCTTTGTGCAAATCACCGAAAATTCCCACTACTGCTGTACACAAAAAAAAACAAAACATAAGATTGAATCAGCCAGAGAAGACACAGCCACACATCATAGCCTTTATAAAAGTCAAAGCAGGAAACGCAGCAATATTTTATGGTGAATCTTGATAGGGAAAGGACATCACAGTTCGCAGCCTAGCCAAATAGATCAGGATAGAAAGCCATAGAACTGAAGAAACTGTACAGTTGGTTTGTGACAGCACAGAAGTGAGAAACAGTTGCCAACCCTTTATCCACAGCCATATTTATTGAGGTCACTTTTACATTACTAAAGAACTTGAAAGGAAGAAGCTGACGGCGAAACGCGCGTCTGGGTGGGGAGACGCCACCGCAGTATATTTGCCAGGTAAATTGTTGGTCTGAATACCTTATTTATTTATATTACCCCTTTGCACTGTCAGATAGGGGTTTCCTATTCATTGGGCTTATTTGTCATTCACTGATCTCCTTTATACAGTGTCTATATTAGACTCCTTTTGCCTGGCTCTCACTATTACTATTCATGAGATGGACCTTACCTATGTGTGATCCGGACTAATGTTATGGTATTTTGAAGTATTTGATCTTCTGAATTTTGATATAGTGGGTACGGATCATTAATTTTGAATATATAAGTGAAAACAATTTGTTTTCAGGTGATTAGTATAACATGCCTATGATCTTATGATTAGACTACCTTACTTAAATGTTTGATATATATATTCTATATATTTTCTATGTACTCATGACCAATATATTGCTTTTGTTGCCGTATTTAAATTTACCTTTAGTCCATCTTGGTATGATCCATATTGTGACGTCTCCTTCTTTCCTAGAGATATCTTGTTTTTTATTGTACGTTTCTGTATTTTAAATGTTGAAATAAAATTATATTTATCTTACTTTTGGATCGCTTTTTTCTGGAATTGATATATATTCTGGTTTGGGTATATATGCTATAAGAAGTGCCATTTTTTTATTTTTGGGAAAATTTTTGATTAATTTATCTTGCAGATTTCAGCAGAATCAACAGCACTCAGACATTGTGGGAGAATGAACTGTTATACTTATCCCATTCCAGATGATTATTCTGTGGTTTCTCCGTGGTAATAACCTCTCACCAGTCTTGACTTTATACTTCCAACCATGGCACATTAATAATCAGGAATGGGACAAGTAAAACACTTCTTTCCCCCACAGTATCTGAGTGCTCATGATTCTGCTGAAAGCTGCAGTCTGCAACAACTTCAAGGATTTCATCAGTAGGATGCAAACTAGTATACAGTGGGGAAAAAAAGTATTTAGTCAGCCACCAATTGTACAAGTTCTCACACTATAAAGATGAGAGAGGCCTGTAATTGACATCATAGGTAGATCACAACTATGAGAGTCAGAATGAGAAAACAAATCCAGAAAATCACCTTGTCTGATTTGGCAAGATTTATTTTGCAAATTATAAACTTAAGGGTATGCCACACTGAACAATATCGCTAACGGGATTGCTAAAAAACGTCACTATTTAGCGATCCCGTTAGCGATGTTGTTCAGTGAGGCAGCTGCCAGCGACGAGCTTCCTGCTGTGATCTCGCTCGTCGCTGGAATCGTTCCGGACCCTATTTTCTCGTCGGCGCTCCCGCTGGGTAAGTATATATCGCTAGTGTGGCACCTTTTCTTAGCGATTTAGCGGTACTTTTGTACCGCTAAAGTCGTTAAGAAGATCGCTAACGGCGATAGCGCCGTTAACTATATCGCTAAATGTGGCCGCACTTAGCGATATAGAAACAATCCCGCTAGCGATCGCATTAGTATGCGTCGTTATCGTGATCGCTAGCGGGATTGTTTAGTGTGGCAGTACCTTTAGTCTGTAATATTGTCTTGTAAGTTGACATTTGATGTAGCATTGTGCTGTTATCCTTGATGACTAGTGATGTTTACTGATATGCTAATTAAGCATTATCTAGGCGAGAGAGTTTGTTGACTTTTAAAATTTAGGAGGAAAATGTATGCAAATAGATTACATAATCAAACAATGTGAATTGGTCTAATCAG
Source organism: Oophaga sylvatica (assembly GCA_033576555.1). NCBI lineage: Eukaryota > Metazoa > Chordata > Amphibia > Anura > Dendrobatidae > Oophaga > Oophaga sylvatica. Next base: position 11,762,173 of record JARQOD010000006.1, on the reverse strand, counting down.
CACGACCTGTAGATACTGAATGAATGACACTTGTTTAATATAAAAAGAGGTGATACGATTCTGTAAGAGAGAGACAGACAGAGATTCAGCCAAGACATCCAGAGAGTCTTTACAGGACTGGACTGTAGCCAAGATATCATGACTCCATCACGAGGGACACAAATTTGTCATTCTACAGGATACCAGTTTAGGAGACCTCGGCCCTGGTTGGGACCAACCGGTCACCTGAACCATAGATACGTTTGGAGAAAGCTAGGATTGGGACCCGCTGGTTGCCTGGCTCCATGGAGATGTTCGGAGAAGCCAGGTTGTGACCCTCCGGACAACTGGCCATGTACCCCAATGAACTGTCATCTTCCTAAGCTTGTTGTTACCTTCTATCTGTGGGTGCCACAGGTGGGATAGTCGGCACTGGAAGATGAAGCCAAGTTGTGACCCTCCAGTCCACTGCCCTTATATCTGAATGGACTGTCATCTTCCTACGCTTGTTGATACCTCCTCTCTGCTTACGTGTGACAGGTAGGGAAATTGGCCCTGGAAGATCTGAAGTCACAGCTGCTCTTATCCTGGCAAGTCAGCGGAAGGGTGAGACTTTGTAATGTGCGCCATCTTAGAGTATTTTGTTGGGACTGTTCTACGTGTTTTCTGTCTGTTTTGTTGTTCAATAAAGTATTGCCACATTGTTTTACCCTCACCTTGTGTTGTTGGAGTAGCATTATGCCCACGTTAAAAGGAGAGCGGGCGTTCAGTGGGATGATCCCTTGTCCCCAGGTTCATGCGGTTTTGGCTAGTGGACCGGGAGCCCACCATTCCCCATGTCTCTACATTATGAAGGCAGCAGTGGGATACTACTCAGCCTGGCAGAATTGGGGAGCTGCAGGGGCCTGGTGTTCCCAGACATTGTCCGGGGCTCCACAACCAGGGAGATATACAGACAGACCCAGCAGACCATTTATGAGGCACATTACACGAGGAGACATGGGGGGGGTTAGCGGGTGCCCCGATCCACTAGCCGAAACAGCATGGACCAGGGATCATCCCACCGAACACAGATTGGTCATCTACAGGGGACCATGGCAAAAGGCTGGAAGAATACAGATCTGCTCCATTGACCATTGCTGAACCATGGATACGTTTATGAAACACAGATTGAGACCATCTGGTCACCTGGAAACTATGGATGTTTGGAGAAACTAGGTTGGGACTATCTGGTCACCTGGTACCTATTGATACGTTTGAAGAAAGCCAGGATTGGGACCCGCTGTTCGCCTGGCTCTATGAAGAGGTTCGGAGAAGCCAGGTTGTGACTCTCCGGTCAACTGGCCTTGTACCTCAATGAACTGTCACCTTCCTAAGCTTGTCGTTACCTTCTCTCTGTGCGGATGTGTCTACCTTTTTCCACAAAATTTCGTTAAGACTCCTATCATACGATCCAACCCCAATATAATGTTGCGACACGCCAGCAAAACCTTCGACAGGCTGCAATTCACATCACAGCCACTGGGTGGCCACATATGACAAAAACATCTCCCAACAGAGTATCATGTAATAATGCTCTGTTTCAAAGCTGCTCATCTCGGGATATGTCCATCCTAGCGGAAAGGGCTGTAACCCAAGGGTTTGTTACACCCATCATGGTCATGGGATACCCATAGGTTCCCATAACTGGGCTGTTATCTCGGCCGATGTATTCTTCTTTTATTCTATTTTTATTATGATCAGAACAGTCATTATATGAAGGTTATTTTATTATTTTTCTATTAATTTTTTTTAGAAAGTAAACTCACTTTCTGAGTGCGGTTCAGCACGTAGGTTGAGAATTTAATAAACAGGTCGCTGCGGGTTATATTTTAATATGACAGTAAAATAACTAAGAGGAGAACATAAAATCTAACGGAACAAAGCCAATCCACACAACGGGGTCGGAATTTCCTCCCACATCCAAAATGTATACTGGCAGGTTGATTGGTTCACAATATAATTAGCCGATGCATATGCATGCACATGGGGGAGGGGGACAACATAAGGTCGAGTGAGGGCAAGGAAGGATGAGACGGAATAAGTACTGCATAATATGTTGGCATGAGAAAATAATTAGAATT
>JARQOD010000006.1:11740921-11759971 GCA_033576555.1 Oophaga sylvatica | reverse complement strand
CAGCTCTGGAGTATAATACAGGATGTAACTCAGGATCAGTAATGTAATGTATGTACACAGTGACTGCACCAGCAGAATAGTGAGTGCAGCTCTGGGGTATAATACAAGATGTAACTCAGGATCAGTAATGTAATGTATGTACACAGTGACTGCCCAGCAGAATAGTGAGTGCAGCTCTGGAGAATAATACAGGATGTAACTCAGGATCAGTACAGGATCAGTAATGTAATGTATGTACACAGTGACTGCACCAGCAGAATAGTGAGTGCAGCTCTGGAGTATAATACAGGATGTAACTCAGGATCAGTAATGTAATGTATGTACACAGTGACTGCACCAGCAGAATAGTGAGTGCAGCTCTAGGGTATAATACAGGATGTAACTCAGGATCAGTACAGGATCAGTAATGTAATGTATGTACACAGTGACTGCACCAGCAGAATAGTGAGTGCAGCTCTGGAGTATAATACAGGATGTAACTCAGGATCAGTAATGTAATGTATGTACACAGTGACTGTACCAGCAGAATAGTGAGTGCAGCTCTGGAGTATAATACAGGATGTAACTCAGGATCAGTAATGTAATGTATGTACACAGTGACTGTACCAGCAGAATAGTGAGTGCAGCTCTGGGGTATAATACAGGATGTAACTCAGGATCAGTATTGTAATGTATGTACACAGTGACTGCACCAGCAGAATAGTGAGTGCAGCTCTGGAGTATAATACAGGATGTAACTCAGGATCAGTAATGTAATGTATGTACACAGTGACTGCACCAGCAGAATAGTGAGTGCAGCTCTGGAGTATAATACAGGAGGTAACTCAGGATCAGTAATGTAATGTATGTACACAGTGACTGCACCAGCAGAATAGTGAGTGCAGCTCTGGGGTATAATACAGGATGTAACTCAGGATCAGTAATGTAATGTATGTACACAGTGACTGCACCAGCAGAATAGTGAGTGCAGCTCTGGGGTATAATACAGGATGTAACTCAGGATCAGTAATGTAATGTATGTACACAGTGACTGCACCAGCAGAATAGTGAGTGCAGCTCTGGAGTATAATACAGGAGGTAACTCAGGATCAGTAATGTATGTACACAGTGACTGCACCAGCAGAATAGTGAGTGCAGCTCTGGAGTATAATACAGGAGGTAACTCAGGATCAGTAATGTAATGTATGTACACAGTGACTGCACCAGCAGAATAGTGAGTGCAGCTCTGGGGTATAATACAGGATGTAACTCAGGATCAGTAATGTAATGTATGTACACAGTGACTGCACCAGCAGAATAGTGAGTGCAGCTCTGGAGTATAATACAGGATGTAACTCAGGATCAGTAATGTATGTACACAGTGACTGCACCAGCAGAATAGTGAGAGCAGCTCTGGAGTATAATACAGGATGTAACTCAGGATCAGTAATGTAATGTATGTACACAGTGACTGCACCAGCAGAATAATGAGTGCAGCTCGGGGGTATAATACAGGATGCATCTCAATATAAATATTGTAATATACTGTATGAACACAGTGACTAAAATGTTTATGTAAATTATAGATTTGTATTTTCTATAAAATTATCATTGGTGAAGATACTTAATATTTTGGATTCTAATATACAGCATAATAATATTTATTTGTCTCATTCGTTATAATTTATGATGGAAAAGAGATTTTCCGTTTTATAAAAAGTATTATTTTGCCAACATCATGAACATCGGCATGTTATGTGTACAAGTCCCTGCGAGCTCGGTAGCTCTCTAGAAAATTGCCTCCAGACAGGAGGAAGTTACAGATGTGAAAATAATTGTCTGTCACCTCCTCCTCAATACAAAGGTAAAGTGATAGCACCTCGGTCCTCCCACATCCTGAAATTTGGAAGGTGAGACAGTAGATAATATTATCATACTACATACACAATTATTGAAGGGTCGGTAAATTACCATCCATGTTATCACATAGGTCTACAATATGAGATGTGGGCCAGCGCTGCCATGCTGATGCCAATGTGGTGGTGCGTCCAGCTTGCATTTTCAATAGTTTGAAGTTTCTGATAATCCACCACCTCTCCAGTTTCAGGGATATCAGATTATCAGAATTTTATGGTACTTTTAAATGCCATCATAACTGATTTGTTGATCATGCGATCAGTTTCCCTACAGCGCCCTCTGCAGGGGTGTGGCACCCCAGGAGTCTGGTTGCCACAATGGCCTTGCCTCCCTCCAGGGGAGAGTGATATCATGCCTGGAAGCTAAGAAGGAATCCCTTACCAGGTAGCTCCAGCATACAACACAGTTCCTGCTCCAGGCCAGCAGGGGGAGCTCTAAACCTGACTTCAGGGGAGCTGCTCTCTCTGGTCAGGAGGAGGAAGTTAGTGAAGAGTTAGAGCCTGAACAAGATTGAGAGAGGACGTGTGAAGAGGTCCTGGGAGCAGAGCTGTAGCTGAGCTCACCCCAGGCTTGAGCACCAGTGACTGGGCACCGGAGCCCGAGGCTGTGTGGGTACTAAAGCCACGGCAGCAGAATCCGGAGGGCAGAAGACCACAGATCCTCTGGCCCCAACTGATACTCGGCGACACAGCAGCACGTGTGAGCCAGAGACGCCAAACAGGAGCGACCCCTGAAGCAGGCTCCAGCTGCCTGTCATAAGAGTGGAGTTCTACCTAAGCATCAGACAGAGAGAGGGACTTGAATGGAGTTTACAGCAGCAAGTACCTCAGAGAATAGCGCTTGAAAGGAGGCCTCACAGCCCACCTGACTAGGGAAATTCCCAAATTGCTTCCAGACTGACCGGCTCCAGAACCTTCTGTACCTGCTCTGCTCAGTAAAAGGTAAAGGAAACTGCACCGTGCTGTGTCCTCACGCGTCACATGCCCTGCACCACACTCACCACCAACATCACCGTTAATATCCTAACTGCCCTGGGACACAGCTCTACCCGTGGAGAGCTTAACCATCTTTGCTGCCCTATCATCATTCCAGAGGATCTGCATTGCAGCTTCGGTCCCCTGACCGAATACCACGGGTGGCATCACGAACACTTTATTACAAACTTTATTATCCCTTTTTCACCATCCCTTTTATTGGACTCTTAGGGCCACAGACCGGGTCACTGCTGCTGTGACACTTCCCTTTAAGAAGTGGCCCAGTACCGAGTATCCCACTGCCCTGGCGGGTGCTCCAGGGCGAACTACACAGTGTAAGGATTAGTGGGCTGTATATGTAATGCAGGACAGGACAGGTCCTGCAGAAAGCGACACTCTTTGTACCCTCTATACACTTTGGCCAAGAAATAAGGATCATGAGAAATAAGGAGCAGAGAATTCACTGATATGTTATATAAAATGGGTTGCCTAAACTAGATTATCCCTTTAAGCTGGGGCGAACCAATAATGGGTGCAGGGGTTGCAGTCACGCCCAGATCCTCGAGCCAGTTCGTTCATATGAAAAGACTAATACTATTAAGCCCTTTCTCAACATAGGATGTATTGGTATGTGGGCTTTGAGTTAATGAAGCAAAACAGCAGCAACCAGAGCTGGCTCAGATTTCTGCTGTTTTTACCATTTAAATGCCACCATCCTGATGTTCCCATGAAGCCCAGACTGTGCCTCAGCTTCATAAAAGATCAGTAATTTGACTAGTCTCAGCAATAATTAAATATTGCAATATATTGCACAAATCCCCTAGAGCAGATACGATACGATATGATACACTTTTTTGATCCCGGGGGGAAATTACAGTATTACAGCAGCAATACAAACAGCAGTACATAAAATATTAGGACACAAATCTTGCACAGGTATACCAAAATTACATAATAAATAAATAAATAATAAAAGTGTGTAGTTCAGGTGTATATAAGACAATGTTAATTGACATTAGTACACCAGCCATCAGTCATTATTTTCCACCACCCTTAGGAAATTATTATACATCCCCATAGCACTAGGTACAAACGATTTCCTGAATTTCTCCTTCTTGCACCTTAGTAGGATTAGACGGCTGCTGAATGTGCTCTTCTGCTTCAAGAACAGCTCGTATAGATGTGGGTAAAGTGCGGGCCGAGGGCCATATGCTGCCCTTTGGCTGTTCTGGTTTGGCCCACAGACCGAGACAGCCACAGTTCTTGATACAGTGGTGTCACACATCACTTGGCCGTCCCCTGCCTGGAATCTCACTCTCATCAGCATCTGCATATTCAGAATGCTGACACCGGTGAATACATTGATGGAGCAGTAAGCCTTCGGCTCCTTGTTCCATAATTCAGCCTGTGCGACTGTGTCTCTACTTGGTGCGATGATGTCAACAGATCACGCCTGCTGTACAGAGATTCAGTGCAGGGTGTACAGAGATTCAGTGCAGGGTGTACAGAGATTCAGTGCAGGGTGTACAGAGCAGAACAGCGCATCAGAGGGACCGGGATGAGGTGAGGAATTTTATTGGTTAGCACTTGTGTGGAGGGGAAATGTGGGAGCCATAAAACTGTAGGAGGTGTTGTGGGGACATCATACTTGTATGTGGGGGGCTATAATACTATGTGAGGGGCTGTGAGGACATCATACTTGTAAGCGGGGCATAATACCATGTGATTGGCTGTGGGGACATCATACTCGCATAGAGAGCCATAATGCTTTTTGAGGGCCTGTGGGGACATCATACTGTGTGAGGGGCTGTGGCACCATTGTACTGTGTGGGGGAATGTGGGGACATCATATTGTGTGAGGTGCTGTGGCAACATCATAATGTGTGGGGGGCACCATAATGTCATACAGTGTGGGAGGCTGTGATGCCATTATATTGTGTGAGGGGCTGTGGGGACATCATACTGTCTAAAGTGCTGTGGGGCATCATACAGTGTTTGGATTTGTGGGGGCATCATACTGGGTAAGAGGTTGTGGGAACATCATACTGTGTGATGGACTGTGGGAACATCATACTGTGTGATGGACTGTGGGAACATCATGCTGTGTGTGGATTTGTGGAGACACCATACTGTGTAAAGGGCTGCAGGGACATCATACTGTGTGTGAGGGGGTTGTGGGGACATCATACTGTGTGTGAGGGGGTTGTGGGGACATCATACTGTGCATGGGGGGCTGTGGGGACATCATACTGTTTGTAGTTCTGTGGGACATCATACAGTGTTTGGATTTGTGGGGGCATCATACTGGGTAAGAGGTTGTGAGAACATCATACTGTGTGTGAGGGGGCTGTGGGGACATCATACTGTGTGAAGGGCTGCAGGGACATTATACTGTGTGTGAGGGGGCTGTGGGGACATCATACTGTGTGAAGGGTTGCAGGGACATTATACTGTGTGTGAGGGGGCTGTGGGGACATCATTCTGTGCATGGGGGGTTGTGGGGACATCATACTGTGCATGGGGGGCTGTGGGGACATCATACTGTGTGGGAGGAGCTGTTCATTATCTATACTTATTAAATATACTTAAGGCTGAATAACTGGAGCAGGATGATTTATAAACCTTATAAGAAGCAGGAAATTATGTGGTTTTGATTAACTGCTACAGGTAAGAATAATTGTTATAATAAGCCCTATTGTAACATATATTAATATGCATTGCTGGCGTCACCATCCGCGCACCTGGGCAAGTGCCAAGGCCCTGGACGAGCAGGGGTGCCCACTCGCCGTTGGGGATGCCAGCATGTTATTGAGCCTGCAACCCCTCAAATACTCAGCTCTCCTCTTCACGCTGCTCTGGTCTCTTCAGCGTCTTCTGACTCTCTGTGACGTCTCACGGCAGATGGCGCGATGACATCACTACAGAGCACCCTCTTCAGAGAATCAGAATATGCTGAGGCAACAGCAGTAGCGGGAATGAGGAGAGGTGAATATTTGATTATTTATTTTTTATGTATGAAGCAATATATGGGGCCATTATACTGTATGGCGCAATATATGGGGCCATTATACTGTATGGATCAATATATGGGACCCATTATACTGTATTGAGCAAAATATGGGGCCCATTATAATGTATGGAGCATTGTATGGGGCCATTATTTACTATACAAAGCACTATATGGGGCCCATTATACTGTATGAAGCACTATGTGGAGCCCGTTATACTTTTTGGATCCATATATGGGACCCATTGTACTGTATGGAGCAATATATGGGGCCCATTATTCTGTATAAAGCATTATATGGGGCCAATATACTGTATGGAGCATTATTTGGGGCCCATAAAAGTGAATTGAGCAATATATGGTGCCCATAATACTGTATGGAGGACTATGTGGTGCCCATAATACTGTATGGAGGACTATGTGGGACCCATAACACTGTATGGAGGACTATGTGGTGTCCATTATACTGTATAGAGGACTATGTGGTGCTCATAATACTTTATGGAGGACTATGTAGTGCCTATAATACTGTATGGAGGACTATGTGGTGCCCCTAATACTGTATGGAGGACTATGTGGTGCCCCTAATACTGTATGGAGGACTAAGTGGTGCTCAGAATACTGTATGGAGGACTATGTGGTGCCTATAATACTGTATGGAGGACTATGTGGTGCTATAATAATGTATGGAGGACTATGTGGTGCCTATAATACTGTATGGAGGACTATGTGGTGCCTATAATACTGTATGGAGGACTATGTGGTGCCTATAATACTGTATGGAGAACTATGTGGTGCCTATAATACTGTATGGAGGACTATGTGGTGCCTATATAATACTGTATGGAGGACTATGTGGTGCCTATAATACTGTATGGAGGACTATGTTTTGCCCATAAAACTGTATGGAGGACTATACTAAAATGATAAGTCAGCAGTCACTTTGCTGTGCGCTATGAGGATCCGCTGGTTTCTGAGCTATTGTAGAATTTACAATAGATATTACTCATGTAATGTAAGAAGTCAGTGAAATCTTTGGCCTTGTACTATACCTAGATTTCTTATCTGTGCATCATTGCAGATCTACCTCTCTGGCCCAGATGTCACCTCTCTGCTGTCCAGAATCCCGGAGTGTCTATCAGCCATATCCTCCTTCTTCACCTCTCGTTTCTTAAAACTCAATGTAGACAAAACCGAACTCATCATCTTTCCTCCATCTCACGTATCTTCCCTACCCGATCTATCTATTATGGTAAATGGCATCACGATCTCTCCTGCACCTGAAATCCGCTGCCTCGGAGTAACTCTCGACTCTGCCCTGTCCTTCAAACCACACATCCAAACTCTTGCCACCTCCTGTCGCCTCCAACTTAAAAACATTTCCAGAATCCGTCCCTTCCTCAGCCCTCAATCTACTAAAACTCTTGTGCATGCCCTCATCATCTCCCGCCTTGATTACTGCAACACCCTCCTCTGTGGCCTCCCCGTCAACTCTCTTGCACCACTCCAATCTGTCCTCAATTATGCTGCCCGACTAATCCACCTCTCCCCTCGCTACTCCCTGCTTCTCCCCTCTGCAAATCCCTCCACTGGCTCCCAATTCCCCAACGAATCCAGTTCAAACTACTAACACTGACCAACAAAGCCGTCCACAACCTGTCTCCTCCCTATATCTCTGAACTAATCTCCCAATATCTTCCTTCACGTAATCTTCGATCCTCCCAAGACCTCCTACTATCCTCCACACTTATTCGTTCCTCACACAACCGCCTCCAAAATTTCTCCCGAATATCCCCCATCCTCTGGAATTCCTCAACATGTACGATTATCCACCACCCTTGGATCCTTCAGACGGAACCTGAAAACCCATCTCTTCAGGAAAGCCTACAGCCTGCAATAACCATTCCGCCTCGCCGCCACCACCCGAGCTTCCGCCTCGCTGCCACCACCAGAGCTGCCGCCTCGCCGCCACCACTACCAGAGCTGCCGCCACCACCAGAGCTGCCGCACCCCGACCTTCTGTTTCTTCCCCATTATCCCGTAGAATGTAAGTCCGCAAGGACAGGGTCCTCTCCCCTCTGTACCAGTCTGTCATTGTAAATTTGTTTACTGTAAACGATATCTATAACTTTGTATGTAACCCCTCTCATGTACAGCACCATGGAATTAATGGCGCTATATAAATAAATAATAATAATAATCATGGTAAGCATTAAAGGGGCCCACGGAGACTCTTCTGCCCGAGGACCATGAAAACCTGGAGCCGGCCCTGGTAATATGAACTTCTAGTCAACGTACTTACATCTGCTATATTAAGTTCTAAAAGTATAAAATAATAATCAGAATTAAGTTCGGCCTTCTGGTTCGGCCCTGCTCAACAGTCAGCGTCTCTCATGTGGCCCTTTGGGAAAATTAATTGTTCACGCCCTCCCTAAAGGAACTAAAAAATATAAATAATAAATATATATAAGGGTTCGCTCACACTAGCCTATAAAAAAATCGGTCCCATTCTCATCCAGAAGAGTGGGACAATTTTTTTCTCACTTGTCATCCGTTTGCTGTCCGTGAATAATGTTTTTTTTACTCAGCAGCTATTAATCTGTACAGGACCATTTACTGTTCCCATCTACGGAATTGTAATGTATCCGTAAAAATCGGATGCCGTACTGACGGTCCGTTTGGCATGCGATTTTGCACTGCCTCATTGAATAACATTGTTCCGAGTGCAAGCCGACGTTTTTAACGATTTATTCTCTAGTGTGAACGAGCCTAAGAGATTAAATTACTCAGCTTTTCAGAATTAAAAATAATAATGAAATTAAAAAAAATAAATACACATAATGGGTATCGAAAATAATCTATCAAAATATAAAATTACTTAAGCCGTATGATAAACACCGACAAGGAAAAAATAAAATAACATTTCAGAAGTGCAGTTTGCAGTTTTTGGTTGCTGCACTTCTCTCAAAAAATGCAACCAAATAGTGACCAAAATGTGAATGTACCCCAAAATGGCATAAGCAAAAGTTATGGCTTTTGAAAGAAGAGGAGGAAAAAAACGGAGTTCAAAAACAAGAAAAACGCTTGGTTGAAGGGGTTCATGACCCATATTTGGGGACCAGTGATGGAGATTTCGCTTTGTTTCCCACAAGATTCAAGTTACATTGTTGCCTTTAAGGACATGTTCACACATCGGACATAAGAATCTGACAACAGCCTTGGATTTCCACTGCGTATTTGGGGGTGCAGCAGATTTACACAAGGATTTACCATATTGTGAATTCTTAGTCTCTGTCTGAAATAAGGGGCATGATAAATAAGGTGAATGATGCTTATTTTTGTTTTTTGTCACAGTCAGAAATCTGCATGAAAATTTGCCATTTTACGTAGACCCCATTCACATGTATGCAACGTGGATTTTTAGCAGATTTAGACACTGGGTCCACTACATTCAGTACAGCTATAAAACACCAAATAACAGGATGCATAAATATTCATACCCCTCAGTTATTACCATGAGCCACTTTTGTTTAAATCTCAAGTTAGTTTTGGTAAATTTTTACTAATTCTTCTTTGCAAAAAGTGCTGCCCCCCAATCCATGGGCACTAGTGATGAGCGAACGTGGTCGGATAAGGTGTTATCTGAGCATGCTCAGGTGCTAACCGAGTGACTTCGGCGTGCTTGAAAAGTATGTCCGGGGACTGTTGGACAGCCGCAACACATACATGAATGAAACCTTATCCGAGCACATTCGCTCATCACTATTGGCCACCATAAAGGATCGCTAATTTCTAGTCTCCAAGTCTCATTTGGATACAGAGAGAACTCCAGGACATAAATGTACGTATGAAACGACCGGAGGCAATAGAGGGGAGCAGTATTTTTTTTTAAAATAAGCTTTACATTGCATTATATAATATAGTATTATAGACAGGGAAGACTTTAGTTACTTAGATGGAGAAGGCAAGGAGAAACACTGCGGGTCCATATAAAAGGAAAGCACTAATATTCAGACGTCTAACGTGTCCAACAAATCTGAAAACCACATGTAATTGCGGCTCCTGACTCCGAGCAAACTGTACTTGTGGCAGACATTACTGAGACGATGACTACACAGGGAAAAAATCTGCTGTAAAAAAAAATAGACATAAAAGGCAAGAGCTGGGGTGTGACTGCGGTAAATGAAATGTTACGGATGTATGAAGTTAGTCAATTAATAAATGCACTAAAATAGATTCAAGTTATCAGATTTATCAACACATTGTTACTGATTCATTAAGATATTTTTCCCCATAAGCAAATAAAAAGCTCATACACCTATATATATATATATATACACTATATACTAGTGTTCAGTGCCCAAATAGTACCACCATACTGCGCTCAAGTAATACAATCCATACAGTGCTCAAATAAGACCACCAAACATTGTCCAAATAATACTGCATAACATATGGCTATACAGTGTCCATAAGATACAGTCAACCAGCATGGGAATAATACTAATAATATTAACAGTGCCTAAGGCTCTAATAATGTGCCCGTGTAAAACCACTATAGAGTGCTTCAAAATACCACAATAGAGTGCTCGAATAATACTGTAATACAGTGCCCAAATATTACCAACATACAGTGTCCAAATACTGCTCTCATGGATTGCTCAAATAATACCACCACAGAGTGCAAAGTAATACTACTAAACAGTGTTCAAATATTACCGCCATGCAGTGCCTAAATAGTCCCTACATGCAATGCCCAAATATTACCGCCATACAGTGCCTAAATAGTCCCAACATGCAATGCCCAAATATTACCACCATACAGTGTTAAATATGACCATAGGTTGCTCCAATTATACCACTATACAATGTTAAATAATGCCACAATACTGTGCTCAAAGAAGAATGTTTTAAAGATACTATCATAAGCATTTTTTTAAATTATATCAACATACAGTGCTCAAATAATCCCTCCATACAGTGTCCAAATAAAACTGCTATACAGTGGAAAAAAATACCACCACACAGTGCTTAAATAATACTGTCTAAACAGTAAAAACACAGCAAATTTCTTCCTTCCCTCCTAAATATGCTTATATGAACTGTCAGCGATATTATTGAAAAGTGGAAGGATGGTGGAGGAGGATAATGCTATGTGCTGTTATCAGGGGGTGGACTCGGACCCTTAGTTTCAGGGAAGGAAAATCTTAATGTTTCAGCACAAGACATTGTGGACAATTGTATGTTCAGCTTTGTGGGAACAGTTTGGGGGAGACCCTTATCTGTCCCCCGTGACTGCGCCCACAGCACAAGCTCCATACAGACATGAGCGGCCGCACAGAGCCCGGACCTCATCCAACACCTTTGGCATAAACTAGCACAGAGAGCCTCATCCCAACATCAGGGTTTGACCCCACAAATGATCTTCTGGATGAAAGGGCAAACATTTCCCACAGATACCTCCTTGTAAAAAAAAATCCCAGAAGAGCGGGAGCCGTTATCTGCAGAGGGTCCGACCCCATATTACTGTCTTTGGTTATAGAATGAGAGGTCAGAAAAGCTCCTGTAGGTGCAATGCGGAGGTGTCCTGATACCGTTATCCTTATAGTCAGAGCTGGGTAATCTGCGGCCTACGGACCAGGAGAGCCAAATGCTCTGGATGCCTCCCTTGTCTGGCATCTTGATTTCTATGGTGTCTACATCCTCAGGCTACAGATACAATTGAATGCAATGGTGGAGAAGAGAACAGACTGAATCATGTTAGTAGATTGCGCCTGTTGTGCGAAGCTTTAGTCCACGCATTGGAGTGAGTGCAGCAGGGAATGGGGGGAACAGGGCGAGCTGAGTATTTTTTTATTTTGACAGTCATTACTTGTGGAAGGCTGTGCAGAGCATCATACTGTGTGGGAGGCTGTGGGGGCATTATACTATGTGGGAGCAACATATGCTATGGAAGGCTGTGGAGCGTCATACTGTGTTGAGGGCTGCAGGGGCATCATACTGTGAGGGGTATGTGGGGGCATTATACTGTGTGAAAGGAGCTGTGGGCCATCATACTTTGTGGGGGGGCTGTGGGGAGCCATCATGGTGGGTAGGGTTTGCTGTGGGGGTATTATACTATGAGGGGGATGTGGTTGCATCATACTGTGTGAGGGGGCTGAGGTTGCATCATACTGTGGTACTCTGGGGGCATCATAATGTGTGGGGAGCTGTAGGAGCATCATACTGTTTGAGGGGCTGTGGGATCATATTGTGTTGCAGGTCTATGGTAAACTTTATGCCATGTGGGGGCATCATGTTGAATGGGGGGCGCTGTGGGGGCATCATACTGTGTTAGGGCATTATACTGTGTGGGTGCCATCATACCGTGTGGGGGGACATCATACTGTGTGCCTGCTATCATACTGTATGGGGGGACATCATACTGTGTGGGTGCCATCATACTGTGTAAGGGGACATCATACTGTGTGGGTGCTATCATACTGTGTGGGGGGCATCATACTGTGTGGGTGCCATCATACTGTGTGGGTGCTATCATACTGTTTGGGGGCATCATACTGTGTGTGGGGCATCATATTGTGTGGGTCCCATCATACTGTGTGGCGGGCTGTGGGGGCATCATACTGTGTGGGGGGCATCATACTGTGTGGGTGCTATCATACTGTGTGGGGGGCATCATACTGTGTGAGTGCCATCACACTGTGTGGGGGGCTGTGGGGGCATCATACTGTGTGAGGGGCATCATACTGTGTGGGTGCTATCATACTGTGTGGGGGGCATCATACTGTGTGAGTGCCATCACACTGTGTGGGGGGCTGTGGGGGCATCATACTGTGTGAGGGGCATCATACTGTGTGGGTGCCAACATACTGTGTAGGGGACTTTGCTCATGTTAATGTGTTAGGGCATCATACTATGTGTGGGGTGGGGAAGCTGTGAGGTGCCATCATACTATGAGGGTGATATAAGGGGATCTGTTGTGAACGTTTTGGAGATGACTTCGGAGCTGGGGCTCTCTCTGGTGGTTGCTGAGGGTATTGAACCTATGTTGAACGGCAAAAGTCCACCACCTGCAATTGATGAATGGTTATCAGGTGGGACGGACTGAACTGATATAAGTGAGCTGACCTCCCATGATCCTCGCCGGTGATCAATTGTTATTCCTGGTCTAGGTTGGAAATCAGCTTGCTTTTCTGCTGTCTCCTGCTATCATTCAGATAAGTTACTTTCCGTTTTTTTTTCTGTGGTTTGATTTTCCTTGTTTTTTGCTGCCTTGTTTTTGAGTTTAGCCGGGTCCCCTTTGGGGGCTTGTGCTGGTCTCTGTTCTCTTTTTGTATTTGTTCATTTGCTCTGTTCTTGTGATTTTTTACTGCTGGGTAGCTGTGTGTTCACACCAGAGATCTGATATAGGTGGTCAAGACCGTGTGGTCTCAGCATTTTTGGAATCAGAAGTGTTGGAGTTTTTCCTAGGGTTTTTCTGGGTTGCAGACAGTGTTCTCTCCTGTACTATCCTATCTAGTCAGCTTGGGCCCCAGCGTTTGCTCAATCTATTTTCTGTCTGTGTTCGTGTTTTCATCTTGTCTAACCGCCATTATATGTTTGGGGGCTTCCTATTTCTTTGGGGCTCTACTCTGGAGCAGTTAGCTTTCCTCTTTCCATCTTCAGGGGTAGCTAATCTCTCAGGCTGTGACGAGGCGTCTAGGACACCGTAGGAACGTTCCACGGCTGCTTCTAGTTGTGCGGTTAGTTTAGGGGTCTGCAACCTATTAGATCCCAACCTCTCTGGTGTTTGGCTGCCTTTGCGTTTTTTTGCTCCTGCCCTCCTCAGCTAGCAAAACATAACAGGGATCATCCTGACTGGGAGGAGCTGTGGGACATTATACTGTGCTGGAGACTGTGGGGGACTCGTACTGTGTGTGGGCCTATGGTAGTGGGGACATCATACTGTGTGGGTATTACACTGTGTAAGAGCATCACACTATGTGACGGGAGCTGGTGATGAATGTACTATACACCTTTGCTTGTATATACTTGAGCGTGAATAGCAGGAGCAAAATTAAGCTTGTCCTGTTGGATCAGCCCTCAACAAGTCACCTTCTCTCATGTGGCCCCTTAGGAAAATGGATTGCCCACGCCCGGTCTAGATAGATAGATAAATAGAAGAATAAGCAGAACTTTATTAGCCCATGTGCCAACATTTCAATTCCATAACAGAACCTTTCTCATGTTATGGAACGGAAACATTGCCACATGGGCTAATAAGAAGTCCTCCACTTTTTTCAGATCAATAGCGGATCTGCTTATTTCTCTATTTATATAGTATTGGACTAAAAGTGTAACTGTCCAAAAAGCTTTACCCCTGTATTTTAATATTGTAGCCGCTGCATCTTTTCCAGGCAGATGGATAATGTGCATTTAAAAATATATAAAAATTGATAGAACTTACGAAACCAATTCTAATTGTCTAATAATGTAAATAACAGTAACATCATAAATACAAATCCGATTACAGGACGACATTAATATTTTATACTTTCTCTTTAAAAAAAAAAAAAAAAACCTTCCTAATGACTCCCAGCTGTTCTCCTTTTATGTCTCTGTTCTGGCACCGCTCGCAGACAAAATGTTGGATCAGTTTAGTAGGACGCTGGAAACAAAATTCCACGCAGAGTAACAAACAGCAGAACCACACGAGCCGTGTATAATGTACAGTCAGGCCTAAAAGGTTTGAGACTAATGCAAATCTTGGTTTTCACGTTACACTGCTTCATTACTTTTTTATCATTTAGTCAAATGTTTCTCTTGTTACTGAAGGAAAATTAAAAACATTTCATAAGTTTTTAAACTTTTATTGACAGGAGGTGAGCTGTGACATCACCTATTGTGAATGGTGGATCCCGTGTTATCTACTGTATATAGAGGTGTTATCAGTCATTGTACAGGAGGAGGAGGAGGTGAGCTGTGACATAACCTATTGTGAATGGTGGATCCTGTGTTATCTACTGTATATAGAGGTGTTATCAGTCATTGTACAGGAGGAGGAGGTGAGCTGTGACATAACCTATTGTGAATGGTGGATCCTGTGTTATCTACTGTATATAGAGGTGTTATCAGTCATTGTACAGGAGGAGGAGGTGAGCTGTGACATCACCTATTGTGAATGGTGGATCCTGTGTTATCTACTGTATATAGAGGTGTTATCAGTCATTGTACAGGAGGAGGTGAGCTGTGACATCTATTGTGAATGGTGGATCCTGTGTTATCTACTGTATATAGAGGTGTTATCAGTCATTGTACAGGAGGAGGAGGTGAGCTGTGACATCACTATTGTGAATGGTGGATCTGTGTTATCTACTGTATATAGAGGTGTTATCAGTCATTGTACGGGAGGGGTGAGCTTGTGAATCATATTGGAATGGTGGATCCTGTGTTATCTATGTATAGGGTGTTATCAGTCATTGTACAGGAGGAGGAGGTGAGCTGTGACTCACTATTGTGATGGTGGATCTGTGTTATCTATGTTTGAGGTGTTATCAGTCATGTAGGGGAGGAGGTGGCTGTACATCACTATTGTGAATGGTGGATCTGTGTTATTCTGTTATAGAGGTGTTATCAGTCATTGTAAGGGGAGGAGGTGAGCTGTGACATCACTATTGTGAATGGTGGATCTTACTGTATATAGAGGTGTTATCAGTATTGTACGGAGGAGGAGGTGAGCTGTGACACTATTGTGAATGGTGGATCCTGTGTTATTACTGTATATAGAGGTGTTATCAGTCATTGTACAGGAGGAGGAGGTGAGCTGTGACATACCTATTGTGAATGGTGGATCCTGTGTTATCTACTGTTATAGAGGTGTTATCAGTCTGTAAGGAGGAGGAGGTGAGCTGTGACATCACCTATTGTGAATGGTGGTCCTGTGTTATCTACTGTATATAGAGGTGTTATCAGTCATTGTACAGGGAGGAGGAGTGGCTGTGAATCACTATGTGAATGGTGGATCTGTGTTATCTATGTATATAGAGGTGTTATCAGTCATTGTACAGGAGGAGGAGGTGAGCTGTGACATCACTATTGTGAATGGTGGATCTGTGTTATTCTGTATTGAGGTGTTATCAGTCATTGTACAGGAGGAGGAGGTGAGCTGTGACATCACCTATTGTGAATGGTGGATCCTGTGTTTATTATGTATAGAGGTGTTATCAGTCATTGTACAGGAGGAGGAGGTGAGCTGTGAATACCTATTGTGAATGGTGGATCCTGTGTTATCTATGTATATAGAGGTGTTATCAGTCATTGTACAGGAGGAGGAGGTGAGCTGTGACATCACTATTGTGAATGGTGGATCCTGTGTTATCTACTGTATATAGAGGTGTTATCAGTCATGTACAGGAGGGAGGTGAGCTGTGAATCCCTATTGTGAATGGTGGATCCTGTGTTATTACTGTATATAGAGGTGTTATCAGTCATTGTACGGAGGAGGAGGTGAGCTGTGACATCACTATTGTGAATGGTGGATCCTGTGTTATCTACTGTATATAGAGTGTTATCAGTCATTGTACGGAGGAGGAGGTGAGCTGTGACATCACTATTGTGAATGGTGGATCCTGTGTTATTATGTATATAGAGGTGTTATCAGTCATTGTACAGGAGGAGGAGGTGAGCTGTGAATCACTATTGTGAATGGTGGATCTGTGTTATCTACTGTATATAGAGGTGTTATCAGTCATTGTACAGGAGGAGGAGGTGAGCTGTGACATCACTATTGTGAATGGTGGATCTGTGTTATCTACTGTATTAGAGGTGTTATCAGTCATTGTACAGGAGGAGGAGGTGAGCTGTGACATCACTATTGTGAATGGTGGATCCTGTGTTATCTATGTATATAGAGGTGTTATCAGTCATTGTACAGGAGGAGGAGGTGAGCTGTGACATCACTATTGTGAATGGTGGATCCTGTGTTATTACTGTATATAGAGGTGTTATCAGTCATTTAGGGGGGAGCTGTGATCTGTAGGCTGTGTATTAGTATTGGTTCAGTCTGTAGGGGGGCTGGACATATATGTGAATGGGGCGTGTTTGTATATAGGGTGTATCAGTTACGGGGGGTGCTGTGATCACTGTGATGTGGACGTGTATTAGTTAGAGGTTTCATTGACGGAGGGGTGAGAATTGTGAATGTGGATGTGTTTTATGTTAAGTATGTATGTAGGAGGGGTGACTGTGAATGTGATGGATCTGTTTTGTATAGAGGTGTTGTCATTGTGGGAGGGTGTGTAATGATGGTGGTCTTGTTATTACTGTTGAGTGTATCTCTTGTCAGAGGGGAGGAGTGTATATATGTGATGTGACTGTGTTATGTATAGAGTTTTCTCATTAAGGGGAGGTGATGGACTTGTGATGGTATGTGTTACTGTTAGAGGTGTTCAGTTTGTAAGGAGGAGGTGAGCTGTGAATCTATGTGAATGGTGGTGTTTACTGTTATGGTATCGTTTTAGGGGAGGAGTGGAATCACTTTGTGATGGGGATCTGTGTTATTATGTTAAGAGGTGTTCGTATTGTACAGGAGGAGGTGGCGTGAACACTATTGTGATGGGGATCTGTGTTATCTTGTTTAGAGGTGTTATCAGTATTTAAGGAGGAGGGGTGAGTGTGATCACTATTGTGAATGTGGATCTGTTTATCTATGTATATAGAGGTGTTATCGTCATTGTACAGGGGAGGAGGTGAGCTGTGAATCCTTGTGAGGTGGATCTGTGTATCTACGTATATAGAGGTGTTATCAGTCATTGTACAGGAGGGGAGGTGAGCTGTGACTCACCTATTGTGAATGTGGATCTGTGTTATTATGTATATAGAGGTGTTATCGTCATTGTAAGGAGGGGAGGTGGCTGTGACATCACTATTGTGAATGGTGGATCTGTGTTTTACTGTATATAGAGGTGTTATCAGTCATTGTACAGGGGAGGAGGTGAGCTGTGACTCACCTATTGTGAATGGTGGATCCTGTGTTATCTACTGTATATAGAGGTGTTATCAGTCATTGTACAGGAGGAGGAGGTGAGCTGTGACATCACCTATGTGAATGGTGGATCCTGTGTTATCTACTGTATATAGAGGTGTTATCAGTCATTGTACAGGAGGAGGAGGTGAGCTGTGACATCACCTATTGTGAATGGTGGATCCTGTGTTTATCTACTGTATATAGAGGTGTTATCAGTCATTGTACAGGAGGAGGAGGTGAGCTGTGACATCACCTATTGTGAATGGTGGATCCTGTGTTATTACTGTATATAGAGGTGTATCAGTCATTGTACAGGAGGAGGAGGGGGAGCTGTGAATTCACCTATTGTGAATGGTGGATCCTGTGTTATCTACTGTATATAGAGGTGTTATCAGTCATTGTACAGGAGGAGGGGGTGAGCTGTGACATCACCTATTGTGAATGGTGGATCCTGTGTTATCTACTGTATATAGAGGTGTTTATCAGTCATTGTACAGGAGGAGGAGGTGAGCTGTGACATCACCTATTGTGAATGGTGGATCCTGTGTTATCTACTGTATATAGAGGTGTTATCAGTCATTGTACAGGAGGAGGGAGGTGAGCTGTGACATCACCTATTGTGAATGGTGGATCCTGTGTTATTACTGTATATAGAGGTGTTATCAGTCATTGTACAGGAGGAGGAGGTGAGCTGTGACATCACCTATTGTGAATGGTGGATCCTGTGTGATCTACTGTATATAGAGGTGTTATCAGTCATTGTACAGGAGGAGGAGGTGAGCTGTGAACACCTATTGTGAATGGTGGATCCGTGTTATCTACTGTATATAGAGGTGTTATCAGTCATTGTACAGGAGGAGGAGGTGAGCTGTGATATCACCTATTGTGAATGGTGGATCCTGTGTTATCTACTGTATATAGAGGTGTTATCAGTCATTATACAGGAGGAGGTGAGCTGTGACATCACCTATTGTGAATGGTGGATCCTGTGTTATCTACTGTATATAGAGGTGTTATCAGTCATTATACAGGAGGAGGTGAGCTGTGACATCACCTATTGTGAATGGTGGATCCTGTGTTATCTACTGTATATAGAGGTGTTATCAGTCATTGTACAGGAGAAGGAGGGGGAGGTGAGCTGTGATATCACGTATTGTGAATGGTGGATC
>JARQOD010000006.1:11706462-11740821 GCA_033576555.1 Oophaga sylvatica | reverse complement strand
GCTGTGACATCACCTATTGTGAATGGCTGACCCTGTGTTATCTACTGTAATAGAGTGTTATCAGCCATTGTACAGGAGGAGGAGGTGAGCTGTGATATCACCTATTGTGAATGGTGGTTCCTGTGTTATCTACTGTATATAGAGGTGTTATCAGTCATTGTACAGGAGGAGGAGGTATGACTGTGATATCACCTATTGTGAATGGTGGATCCTGTTTTATCTACTGTATATAGATGTGTTATCAGTCATTGTAACAAGAGGAGGAGGTGAGCTGTGACATCATCTATTGTGAATGGTGGATCCTGTGTTATCTACTGTATATAGATGTGTTATCAGTCATTGTACAGGAGGAGGAGGTGAGCTGTGACATCATCTATTGTGAATGGAGGATCCTGTTTCTACTGTATATAGAGGTGTTATCAGTCATTGTACAGGAGGAGGAGGTGAGCTGTGACATCATCTATTGTGAATGGTGGATCCTGTGTTATCTACTTTATATAGAGGTGTTATCAGTCATTGTAGAGGAGGAGGTGAGCTGTGATATCACCTATTGTGAATGGTGGATCCTGTGTTATCTACTGTATATAGAGGTGTTATCAGTCATTGTACAGGAGGAGGAGGTGAGCTGTGACATCACCTATTGTGAATGGTGGATCCTGTGTTATCTACTGTATATAGAGGTGTTATCAGTCATTGTACAGGAGGAGGAGGTGAGCTGTGACATCACCTATTGTGAATGGTGGATCCGTGTTATCTACTGTATATAGAGGTGTTATCAGTCATTGTACAGGAGGAGGTGAGCTGTGACATCACCTATTGTGAATGGCGGATCCTGTGTTATCTACTGTATACAGAGGTGTTATCAGTTATTGTACAGGAGGAGGAGGTGAGCTGTGACATCATCTATTGTGAATGGTGGATCCTGTGTTATCTACTGTATATAGAGGTGTTATCAGTCATTGTACAGGAGGAGGAGGTGAGCTGTGACATCACCTATTGTGAATGGTGGATCCTGTGTTATCTACTGTATATAGAGGTGTTATCAGTCATTGTACAGGAGGAGGAGGTGAGTTGTGACATGCGCCATGCCACACAGCAAGGTCAATCAATGTGTGGATGAAGGACTACCACATCAAATCCCTGTCATGGCTGCCCAATCTCCAACCTGAACCCCATTGAAAACCTATGTAGGCAAGGAAAAGAGAATAGCAGAAAATAGTCAGCTCACCAGTCTCAGCAGTAGTCCAGAAGATTTTCAATGTCAGTCTTCAGCAGTGATTCAGAATCCTCATGCGCACGGAGCCACCTTGATTAGAGGCGTTGGCTGCAGCAAAACATGTAGAAAAAATCTCCAGTGCAAAAATGAATAAAAATACAATATTTATTTGATAAAATTAAAATCCATCTTGATAGGAAAAAGACATAGACAAGTGGGGTCCCTGGTGGTCTGAAACCGACGCGTTTCGACCTAGCAGGTCTTATTCATGGTTAACCTATCAAGATGGATTTTAATTTTATCAAATAAATATTGTATTTTTATTCATTTTTGCACTGGAGATTTTTTTCTACATTGAAAACCTCTGGAATGTAATCAAGAGGAAGATGGATGTCACAAGCCATCAAACAAAGAAGAACTGCTTACATTTTTGTACCAGGAGTGGCATAAGGTCACCCAAAAGCGGTGTGACAGACTGGTGGAAAGCATGCCAAGATGCATGAAAGCTGTGATTAACAATCATGGTTATTCCACAAAATATTGATTTCTGAACTCTTCCTGAGTTAAAACATGAGTATTATTGTTTCTAAATGATTATGAACTTGTTTTCTTAGCATTATTTGAGGTCTGCAAGCAGTGCAACTTTTTATTTGGACCATTTCTCATTTTCTGAAAATAAATACAAAATTTATTGCTTGGAAATTTGGAGACATGTTGTCAGTAGTTTATAGAATAAAAGAGCAATTTACATTTTACTCAAAAATATAAAGAGAAAAATCAGATAAACTGAACATTTTGCAGAGGTCTCTTAATTTTTGCCAGAGCTGTATATGTTATCCGTTAGCAGTATTATTTGTATACTATCTGGTACAGTCACTTTGGAAATTATTTTATTTACACACATCATCGTTTAGCGATTTGATTGCTGTGTAGTAACATAGTATGACACTATTATTTATATCATATGTGGTATGTTTTGTTTTGGATACTTTATGGTAACATTGTTTCTTGTATGCTTGTTAGTATTTTTTGGAGTGTATACGAATTGTATTTAGACAATGTGTGGTTACGGTGATTGGGAAATGTTACAATGTGTGATTCTCTATTTTGCGCTCTGCATAGCAGTATTATTTGAACACTGCTGTTATTTGTGCCTTGCATGATGGTAGGTGTTTAGTAATTAAAATCTGGCTTAATTGTAAAACTAGGTTATTTGTCACATTTATTAAACATTTTATAAAAGGAAGGAAGGAATGATTGATCGGTCCGCATTGCACGTTCAACTGTGTCGGCATTCTTCCTCTGTGTCTGACATCTCAGCGCAGCGGACGCGATGTCGTCACTACATGTCGTCCGCTGTTTTGAGATGTGCGGGTCCTTTGTAACGCCAGAGCAGCAGGTAAATGAAGAGGAGAGGCGAGTATTTTTTTGTTTGTTTGTTTTTTTAATCAGTGAGTTTATTGTGGTAGCAATGATATTGTATAGAGGACTATGGGGAGTGCAGTATACTGTATGGGGGACTATGGGGAGGGCAGTATACTATATGGGGGACTATGGGAAGGGCAGTATACTATATGGGGGACTATGGGGAGGGCAGTATACTATATGGGGGACTATGGGGAGTGCAATTTACTGTATGGGGGACTATGGGGAGGGCAGTATACTATATGGGGGACTATGGGGAGGGCAGTATACTGTATGGAGTAATATGGGGAGTGCAGTATACTGTATGGAGGACTATGGGGAGGGCAATATACTGTATGGAGGATTGGGGAGAGCAGTGTACTGTATGGAGGACTATGGTGAGTGCAGTATACTATATGGGGAGAGCAGTATACTGTATAGAGGACTAAGGGGAGGGCAGTATACTGTAGAGGGGACTATGGGGAGGGCATTGTACTGTATGGAGGACTATGGAGAGTGCATTATACTGTATGGAGGACTATGGGAGTGGATTATACTATGGACTATGCGGCCCACTATACTATGTGCAAGGCAATGTGGGTCCCAGTATACTATATGGAAGTCTATTTGAGGCCCATTATACTATATTGAAGGCTATGTGGGGTCCATTATAATATTTGGAGGGCTTTGTGAGGACCATTATACTATATAGAAAACTATGTTGGAGCCTTTATACTTTATGGAGGGCTATGTGGAGGAGATGATATTGATTATACTGTATGCAAGTAGTTATACAGTGTGAAGGGTTTGTGTGGGGTCCATCATACTGTGTGGGGGTGATTATACTGTTTGGTGAGATAGTGTGGGTCATTATACCGTGTGGAGAGATGTGGGGTCATTATATCTTACGTAGGCCCATTATACTACATAGAGGGCTGCGTGGGGGTCACAGTTGAGGGATCATACTGTGTTTGTGTGTCGACCCGCCACCACAATTGTGGATTACCAGGGCAATGGGGTACTCAGAGCCGAGCCCGTAGAAGTCTATGGGGATTTTGTCACAGGTAGCTGTGGCTCGGTCTGTGGCCCGGGCGGTCTGGCGTATGTTGGGGATATATTTACAGGGGATAGATTTATGTACAGTTCGTGACGCCACCTGTAGTATTCTGGTAATTTGTACCAGCGCTGCTATAGATCTCTGAGGGGATGGTGAGGCAGCTAGATGTCGGGTCCCCTACAGGTGGGACTGGTCCCTCAAAGTCTATGGGATTTGTGAAGTCGGGTGCAGATAAAGAACACAGTCTCACACGGTCAGCGTCTTTCCATACCTTTACTTGTAAGATGTTCAGGCAGGTCCCAGGGAGGCTGATCCAAGGAGAGTGTATCTTGAGACAGCAGCTGGACAAGTTAGGGGCCTCCTTTACTTCCAATACAACGAGTACAACTAGCCTGAAGCGTAGTTCCCTCAAAATCTCCAGCTAATCTATAGCTGTACCTGCCCAGTCAGCTTTGTGTTAGGAGCCTTCCTGCGAAGAAGCTGAATTCTTATCTTGTCGTGCACTGACTCAAAGTCTTCACTTCCCCTGACCCCAGTTACGTACTGACTATATGGGGCTTGTTTGCCGCGACCTGAGGTCCGGTAAATTCCTGGTTTTCTTATCACTCTGCTTGAAACAGTAGTGATCCTTCGGTCCCCAGTGACCGGTAGCAATGTGCAGGACTTCTTCAATCCGTAAGCACTATTCCAATAAACCACTGTGCCTTTCGCCTTGTCCACGCTGGTAACATAAGCACTCAAACTAGCCAAGGGTCGAGCAGTCACTTCTTTCTTTTCCTTACTTCAAAGTTAGCTACAGATGCTCAGTTATCAATAGGCAGGAGCACGTCTCTGAACCTTATACCGTCCTTTAGACAGGATGCTGAAGACTTTCTGCACTAAACTTCTTCTTTCCTTCCAGTGTATGCTGATGAGGTACAGCTCTGACTAGGCTAAGGTGAATGAGACCACCTGTACCAGCCTCCACGATCTGAACTGATGATAGAGCCGGCTGGACTCCTTCCTCCCTCCAGACGTCTTCTCTCTCTGAAGTCCAGACACAGACTTCACGACCTCCCTCTCTGAAGTCTGGACACTGACTGACTAAATCACTCTAACACATACCTTGACCACTCCCTCAAGAGCAAACTCCACTACCCTAAGGGTGTGTCTAGTATATGTTGAGTGAATGAATATTTAGCATTAAACTGCTGTCTCGCCATACACTCTCCAGGGTACTGCGTGTGCCTAACACCAGGGCTACACATTCCCCCATGGTAAAAGACAGCACTCCCGGGCTGTAAAATACAAAAGAGACATTTTGTTTATGCAATAAACATTAAACAATAACTTCTTCCCATCCGGGAGGTGAGAACATCTTGAACGTTGCGAACAATAACATTTTACATATAGAAATACAAAAGTATCAAATAGCATTTAATAAATATACGGTATACTTGTGAAGGACCCGCACCAAACCTTCAACGTAGGTCCTGGGTGGGCTGCAGGACATCCGATTGCAGACCTCACTCAGTGCCACACCACACGGGTTTTGTTTTCAGAGGTAGTTGTGACTGGTTTATGTAAAACCAAGAGAAAGCACCGAAGCGCAACTATTTACAAGTAAGTTCTGGGTTGGCACAGTCCTCAACCTCCAAGTCCAATGTAAAACCAAAGACATATTATATCAAATCACATAATACGAAAGTGCAACTTTTCTGGTTACTGTTTATCATTTACCCAGCCGGGCATTCTACAGTAGAAATATATATATTCACTATATAATTTTGTGCAAAACTTTATAAAACATTTCAAACTTTCTACAATATGGTAGACCCGATATGGATCTCACCACTTTTTCCTCACTATCTATTCATTCTCTGCAAATACACTTTCCACCCCGGGGGCTGGAACAATGCAATGGGCCCTAGATCCCAGGACTAGCAAATCATGTGCTGCGATTAGGGTCTGGGTCGCCACAGTTCTGGTGCGAACCTCTAGGGGCGCAACGGGTACATTTTCTTCACGTGACACCGATTGCGTTTCAATCACAGTTAGCGATATGGACCGCGTCAGGGATTGCGATTGAGACTGGGTCGCATGTTGCGATGTAGAGGTGGCTTTAATTTGCGATGAAATCTGGGTCGCTTGTTGCGATGAATTTGCAGGGGGCGATGCTGGGGCACGGCCGGATGCTGCTTGAGCTGGAGACGGGGACGCTGCGGTAATGGTGACGGTACCTGCGTCTGGGACGGGGTCACGGACGATGGTGACGTTAAGGGCATACCATCCCTTCATTCCCCAGTGCCGCGTATATGTGACGATATCTCCATTTGCTAAGTCCCTCCCGGGATGGCCTTGCGGCAGGTGGGATTCTACGTCACGCCTGCTGACAAAGACCCCTGGGTAGAGGCCCGGTTCACGGATAAAGCCCCAGCCCTTCCGGAGCTGGAACTCAGTCACACACCCCTGCCGCCGCGGTTCCCTCAGGGTACCTTTATCTCTCCGGACACTCTCTTTGTCCGCGATCAGCTCGGCATATTGTCGCTGACGGTCCCGCTGAGTTTCCCGCTCTTCCTCCTGCTGGCGTTTCTTCTTCTCCTCACGACTCTGCCATTCATGTTCCCACTGGGCGGTGTAGGCGACGTCATCCAGGCGCGCCATCTCGTCCCAGTCCACATCTGGTAGTGACGGACAGGACCCCTCCGGTGTCCCTGCCGGGGACCGATCATCTGCTGCGGCCTCTTGGCCGGGCGGGCGTTCCGGGATTGGCTGTACCTCCTCAACCTCCTTCGCTTCCACCGCTTCACCGGTGGGATCGGGATCGGTACTTTCGGGGGCAGCCTCCGGTTGCTCCTTCGCCTTGGGCAGCAGACTCTTCGGTATCTGGAATCGTGGGGGTTCGTTGAGGGGAGAGATCACCGTGTCCCACAGCCTCCGCTGTTCCAGGGTACGCCGGCGTCTCTCGATTTCTTCAAAGCCAGGTTGATGCTGGACCATCTTCTTCAGGCGTGCATTTTCTTCTCTTGTCTCTAGCAACGCCTGTTGCAGGTGCAGGATTACGGATAACTCCGGTGTTGGTGGCAGCTTGGCTGGGGCACGGGGCCTGCCTTCCTCCGCTTCCTGCTCGGCTGCACACGTCCTGCCTCCATGATGTTCCAGAAGATTCTCTCTTCTTTCTGCGGAGACATCCGGTCTCTTCCGTGGAGGTGGGATTTGCGTCTCCTCCTCCTCGCAGGGAAGGTGAAGAGGAGGCGGACCTCCTTTGCTGTAGGGCAGGATCGCATATTGTAATAGCACTTTGAGAGGGCAGGCATTTTCTTCGCGCCACAGGGGGTAGACGCCCACGAAGGTACGCCCACCTTCTTCTCCAGCGCCTTAGGGCGCGAATATGGCGACAAAAATGGCGATTTTGGCGCCAAAAGTACAAACAGTCCTTTTTCACAAAAACAATTCCTTAGGCACACAGGGCTCGCAATTCTGCGAGTTTCGCATCCTGTTCGTGACGCCAAAGTTGTGTCGACCCGCCACCACAATTGTGGATTACCAGGGCAATGGGGTACTCAGAGCCGAGCCCGTAGAAGTCTATGGGGATTTTGTCACAGGTAGCTGTGGCTCGGTCTGTGGCCCGGGCGGTCTGGCGTATGTTGGGGATATATTTACAGGGGATAGATTTATGTACAGTTCGTGACGCCACCTGTAGTATTCTGGTAATTTGTACCAGCGCTGCTATAGATCTCTGAGGGGATGGTGAGGCAGCTAGATGTCGGGTCCCCTACAGGTGGGACTGGTCCCTCAAAGTCTATGGGATTTGTGAAGTCGGGTGCAGATAAAGAACACAGTCTCACACGGTCAGCGTCTTTCCATACCTTTACTTGTAAGATGTTCAGGCAGGTCCCAGGGAGGCTGATCCAAGGAGAGTGTATCTTGAGACAGCAGCTGGACAAGTTAGGGCCTCCTTTACTTCCAATACAACGAGTACAACTAGCCTGAAGCGTAGTTCCCTCAAAATCTCCAGCTAATCTATAGCTGTACCTGCCCAGTCAGCTTTGTGTTAGGAGCCTTCCTGCGAAGAAGCTGAATTCTTATCTTGTCGTGCACTGACTCAAAGTCTTCACTTCCCTGACCCCAGTTACGTACTGACTATATGGGGCTTGTTTGCCGCGACCTGAGGTCCGGTAAATTCCTGGTTTTCTTATCACTCTGCTTGAAACAGTAGTGATCCTTCGGTCCCCAGTGACCGGTAGCAATGTGCAGGACTTCTTCAATCCGTAAGCACTATTCCAATAAACCACTGTGCCTTTCGCCTTGTCCACGCTGGTAACATAAGCACTCAAACTAGCCAAGGGTCGAGCAGTCACTTCTTTCTTTTCCTTACTTCAAAGTTAGCTACAGATGCTCAGTTATCAATAGGCAGGAGCACGTCTCTGAACCTTATACCGTCCTTTAGACAGGATGCTGAAGACTTTCTGCACTAAACTTCTTCTTTCCTTCCAGTGTATGCTGATGAGGTACAGCTCTGACTAGGCTAAGGTGAATGAGACCACCTGTACCAGCCTCCACGATCTGAACTGATGATAGAGCCGGCTGGACTCCTTCCTCCCTCCAGACGTCTTCTCTCTCTGAAGTCCAGACACAGACTTCACGACCTCCCTCTCTGAAGTCTGGACACTGACTGACTAAATCACTCTAACACATACCTTGACCACTCCCTCAAGAGCAAACTCCACTACCCTAAGGGTGTGTCTAGTATATGTTGAGTGAATGAATATTTAGCATTAAACTGCTGTCTCGCCAT
This sequence comes from Oophaga sylvatica, assembly GCA_033576555.1. NCBI lineage: Eukaryota > Metazoa > Chordata > Amphibia > Anura > Dendrobatidae > Oophaga > Oophaga sylvatica. Next base: position 11,732,367 of record JARQOD010000006.1, on the reverse strand, counting down.
ACACTCTCCAGGGTACTGCGTGTGCCTAACACCAGGGCTACACATTTGGGTCACCATACTTTGCCAGGGAGTTAAAGTGGGGTATGGTAGGATTATCATACAGTGCATGTGGAGGCTAATGTGGAGAAATGCACCATGGGTGTATCATACTGTAGTGTTTGTGGGGCACTTTTGTTGGCATTATACTTTATGGGGGGCAGTTAAAGGGGAATCTAGGGGCTTCAGTAGGAGGAATATTACCTTGTAAAGTTTGTAACGTTGTGAGATATGCCATTGCTCTTCTGTGACCTTGCTGAATATTAATATATCTTTTTTTTTGAGGGGGTGGGGGACTTCTGCCATGGAGCCCCATGTTTTCTATGTACGCCCCTGGCTGTACCCATGAGCCCCATCCCATCAGCAGGGCAGGTTCTGGTTGAGGTTCGCTGTCCATACATGGTTCACATCAGCGCTGAGACTTTCTCCCGCAGCATTATTCCACGTGGACATGTCACCAGCTACACAATTCACTCCCTGCAGAATCATTTGTAGTCAGGAGGCCCAATAATCTTCGGTTTTAAGGCTCGGACTCACATTCCTGAGGATTTGCATCTGTTGTACACATGAAGATGCACGATTCTGCAGCCAATCATTCTCCGCAATCTGCTCGACCTTCAAAGGCTGCATTATTGCTTCTATATGTGCTCTATACATTGGATTTATACCGGGAGATGCTGGTTTGTTACTGACGTGGATCTGAAATTTAGCCGCTACATCATCTACACATATCACCTATACCATAGGCAAGAGCAGAGAAAATGAAGCACCAGCCAGGGCCGTGGGGTACTCGGTACCGAGCAGTTCTTTAAGAGGTTGTGTCACGACAGCGGTGACCCGGTCCGTTGCCCTGGACGTCCAATGAAAATGATGATAAGGGGATGATAAAGTTTATGAAAGCTAGTTTGTGATGCCACCTGTGGTATTCGGTAAATAAGGTGTTAGCTGACGCTGCAGATTCAGTCCACTGGGGCAGTTGTTGATGCAGCAGAGTTGGTTCAGCTCTCCACAGGCAGAGCTATTCCCCAGGGCAGTGAAAGTGTAAAATGATGATGATGATTGTTGTGCAGGGCTGAGGTGACGCAGCAAAGAAACAGGAGGACACAGCAGTGTGCAGTCTTCACAGGTTTTACTCACAGTTCTGATGTTACAATCCCCAGCTGGGGTGCTGTGTCCTCAAGGTCTGTGGTCCAGTCAGCTCTCAGGTAGCTTGGGTTGCACATTGCCAGGGCTCCCTTAGATGTTCCTTTCCTGGCCGTCTCACTATGCTGGCTACTGTCTCTCCTGCCCTGCTTCTTGACACACAATGTCCTGAGCCAGTAAACTCGGATCTTGTCGGGCAACGTTGGTCAGATCCTATATGTCTGCCTTTTCAGCGTATATGTTGGATGTGGCTGCAGCACATACAGATACTGCAGTCTCCGGTTTTCTAGCTGAGTCCTTAGTTTCTCCACTAGTTTTGGGGCCGGTCCCCTAACTGCGACCTGGTCCCTACACCGACCACGCCGGTGAATACGAGCCCCACGGATGGATTTCTCACTATCCGTGCCATCTTTCCTGCTTACTCTTTCACTCCTTCTCATCCTCTGGAGCCTCTCTTTCTCTCTATCTGTCGTCTGGGGACAAGCTGTTCTCAGCTTCAGCCCCCCATGTAGACTCTGTCTGTCTTTCCTTCAGGAGCTACTCTCTGCTCCTCACTCCTCCCACCTTCCTACCTTCCCCACCCACTCCCCAACACCCTTTCCTACCCAGCCTGGGATGAGGCCATTCTCCCAAAGGGTACACCCAGGTGCCTCGACTGAACTGGTGTTTGCCAGGTGTGAGTGTTAGAGTCCTCGGTAGTGCCCCCTCCTTACCTGAGATGGGGATACCACACCTCTTGATGAGCTGCAACATATTTGTATTACTTTGTATTGTTTATATTAATTACAAAATAATTACCTGAGAGTGGGATACCACACCTCTGGATGAGGTGCAGTACCTCTGTGGCGACTGGACCCCAGGGGCGCCACATACCCCCCTCCCCCGTTAAACACAGCACATCCGCCGGCTGGAACAAAGCAAAATTGATGTTACTGGAAGACATGCAAACAATTTTTGGACATGCATGTTAACAGGCAAACTCTTCTTCCCTTTATGGGAGGCACTTTTTCTTTAACGTTGCGTAACAATAACAGCAATAAAATATAAAATTACTCTCTATAAAATATTAGCATTTACTTTCAGTAAACATTCTCTGTTAAGTGCTATAAGACATCTTCATATTAAGTGCAATAAAACCTTCTCTTTCAAGTTCAACAGGGTTCAACAAAATCCCGAACCCAGGTATTCTTCTTCTTTTAGTGCAAACCCCCAACGTAGGCCTTGGGCGTGACTACAAGGCATAGCTGGTCTCTAAGTTGGACCACTTCTTCGGCCAGGCCAGACGGTTTTTGTTCTTTGGTCAGCTGTGCAAAATAGAGTGTCCCATTCACACTCTAAAAGGTATTTGTAAAACCAAGAAGGAGCACATAAGGTGCTAACTATATACAATAAAAGTTTTTGGATTACTTATTGTTCACAATCACATTGTCTCTGTATTAACAGGAACTAAACCTTACCAGGTTAACATAACTATTTGCAGTCACATTTGGCTAATTATTCACATTTACTGCTTTTGCCTCTAGGGTAATACCTGGGGCTGGCCATTCCCTGGCAGGGAAAGTTCCTGATGCATAACAATACCTGCAATCACTAGCTGTTCAGGTCCTGCTACCAGGGTTTGGGTAGCCTGATCGCGCATTGTTGGTCTAGTTGGAACTGCAGGGACTGGTGCAGAGACTGGTGTTACCGGGGCAGGGTTGGTCACAGTACCTGCATCCGCTGCATCTCCTGTTCCAGACTCCTCCTTCTTTACTCCTTTCAGCAAGCCCGCCTTCCATGCCGACACCGCGGTGATCTGTGACTGCAGGAGCTGGCTGTTGAGCTCCTCTACTTCCGCTTCCAGGAGCCCCGTGTCCGCTGCAGGTAGCTGACGATGATCTTCCTCCGGTAAGCTGGGGGAGTCCTCGGCTGCCACCCCACACTCCGGGCATCCACCACTCCCCATCTTGCCTGCCGGGTCCTTTTCTGCACCCAGGTGCTGTTCCCGCTATCTCCTTGAGGGCGGGGTTTCTTTTTCTTTCTTTTCCCGCCATCCAAGATCAGGAGGCGGATCTCGCTGGCCAACTGACAGGTTCTTAGGGCACAGAAGTACTTAGAGTGGGAGGCCATTATTTTCACGCCCTCACTCCGGTGCCGCCCACGACAACACGCCTCCCAGCGCGCCGCGTGTTACCGCAATGGCGGTGATTTTACAGTTCACTTGTCTCTGGCACACAGGACCCAGCTATGCCGGGGTACGTATCCTGTTCGTGATGCAAAAATTAAGCACCCGCCAGGGCCGTGGGGTACTCGTACCGGGCAGTTCTTTAAGGGGGAGTGTCACAACAGTGATGACCCGGCCCATGGCCCTGGGCGTCCAATGAAAATGATGATAAGGGATGATAAAGTTTATGAAAGATAATTTGTGACGCCACCTGTGGTATTCGGCAAATAAGGTGTTGGCCGACACTGCAGATTCAGTCCACTGGGGCAATTGTTGATGCAGCAGAGTTGGTTCAGCTCTCCACAGGCAGAGCTATTCCCCAGGGCAGGGAAAGTATAAAATGATGATGATGATGATTGTTGTAGTGCAGTGCTGAGGTGACGCAGCAAAGAAACAGGAGGACACAGCAGAGTGCAGTCTTCACAGGTTTTACTCACAGTTCTGATTTTACAATCCCCAGCCGGGGTGCAGTGTCCTCAGGGTCTGTGGTCCAGTCAGCTTTCAGGTAGCTTGAGTTGCACATTGTCAGGGCTCACTTAGATGTTCCTTTTCTGGCCGTCTCACTACGCTGGCTACCGCCTCTCCTGTCCTGCGTCTTCGCACAGTGTCCTGAGCCAGTAGACTCTGATATTGTCGGGCGATGTTGGTCAGACCCCTGGATCCTATTTGTCTGCCTTTTCAGCGAATGTGTTGCATGTGGCTGCAGCACATGTAGATAATGCAGTCTCCGGTTTTCTAGCTGAGTCCTTAGTTTCTCCACTAGTTTTGGGGCCAGTCCCTTAACTGCGACCTGGTCCCTATACCGACCACGCCAGTGAATACGGGCCCCACGGATGGATTCCTCACTATCTCTGCCCCTAGGAAACCTTCTGTCCTCCCAGGAGCTTCCTTCTGTCTCTCCCTCTCAATTCTCTCTCCTGCTTTCTCTTTCACTCCTTCTCCTCCTCTGGAGTCTTTCTTTCTTTCTTTCTATCTGTCATCTGGGGACAAGCTGCTCTCAGCTTCAGCCCCCCCTGTAGACTCTCTGTCTGTCTTTCCTTCAGGAGCTACTCTCTGCTCCTCACTCCTCCGCCTTCCTACCTTCCCCACCCACTCCCCAACACCCTTTCCTACCCAGCCTGGGATGAGGCCATCCTCCCAAAGGGTACACCCAGGTGACTCGACTGAACTGGTGTTTGCTGGGTGTGAGTGTTAGAGTCCTGGGTAGTGCCTCCTCCTTACCTGAGAGTGGGATACCACACCTCTTGATGAGCTGCAACATATTTGTATTGCTTTGTATTGTTTATATTAATTACAAAATGCATATTCTGATCCCTGGAAACCATCAACAAGCAGGTCAAGTCCTCTTGAAAACAGACACAGAAATGTATGATCATGAGTGCAGGAAACCAGAGAAATTCTTGTTTAGATTAAATCCATAAAAGCAATAAAAACAGAAAATTAGAGAGAAGCGCTGTATGTAGGCGGTGAGCGTTCCGTGTCATTCAGACTTCTATGGGCCAGAAAAGGAAATTATTATTATTATTATTATACATTTATAGAGCGCCATTTATTCCATGGCGCTTTACATATGAAAAGGGAAAAATATAGACAGGTACAATAAACATGTGCTGGACAAGGGACACACAAGTACAGAAGGAGAGAGGACCCTGCCCGCGAGGGCTCACAGTCTACAGGGATGGGTGAGAATACACTAGGAAAGGGTAGAGCTGGTCGTACGATGGTTCAGTACACTGAGGATCATTGCAGGTTGTAGGCTTGTCGGAACAGGTGGGTCTTCAGGTTTTTCTTGAAGGTCTCCGTTGTTGGTGAAAGTCTGATGTTTTGCGGCAGGGAGTTCCAGAGTATGGGGGAAGCCCGGGAGAAGTCTTGTATGCGGTTGTGGGAAGAAGAGATGAGGGGGGAGTCGAGAAGGAGATCTTGAGAGGATCGAAGGTTGCGTGTGGGTAGGTAGCGGGAGACCATGTCACAGATGTATGGAGGAGAAAGGTTGTGGATGGCTTTGTATGTCATGGTTAGGGTTTTGAACTGGAGCCTCTGGGCAATAGAAAGCCAGTAAAGGGCCTGGCATAGGGGGGAGTCTGGGAATATCGGGGAGATAGGTGGATTAGTCGTGCAGCAGAGTGTAGGATGGACTGGAGTGGTGCCAGAGTGCTAGAGGAAATGAACATTTTATTACAAATGAAGCCACTTACCTTTTGGAAACTTAAAAAAATTATTGTCCATTACATTTTATACTCAATAGAGAAACATAAGAAGCATAGCACCAACTTGTTGACGGTTTCCATGGAACAGCAACTCTTTGATCTTTTCTCTTTCAGTCAATTTAACAAAATACATATACAGTACAGACCAAAAGTTTGGACACATCTTCTCATTTAAAGATTTTTCTGTATTTTCATGACTATGAAAATTGTACATTCACACTGAAGGCATCAAAACACGGATTTTGGTAAGAACTTACCTGTAAAATCCTTTTCAGCGAAGAAGGAAGGGAGACACAGTCATTACTTGTGGGTAGGCGGAGCCCACATAGGATAAACACACCTCAGATTAAAAAAGTGTTGACCGGCCCCTCCAGCTTATAGGGCTCCTCCTACTCCAGCTCTCCAGTCGTACCCAAGCTTAAGGAAGAGCAAATATCACCAGCGTAGCAACATAACCCCTTCTGAAGGACTTCAGAGAAAAAACAAGAAGACAGGTTATGCATATAGCCGAAACAACCACACAGTCCAGGTACTACTCACTGAACCTGACCACTGCGATGAGCTGGCAATGCTGGAACAGAGCCTTAGCGCGCCGACCTCAGCCCAGATAATCGCTATCAGAGAAGGGTCACGCCGCATCTGAAAACACAACAACACACTTCTGCCATGGGAGGGATGTGTGTCTCCCTTCCTTCTTCGCTGAAAAGGATTTTACAGGTAAGTTCTTACCAAAATCCGTGTTTCAGCTGCAGATGAAGGAAGGGAGACACAGTCATTACTAGTGGGACGTCCCAAAGCAGTCCAAAAATAAGGGTGGGCAAAAAAACCAAAAGAGGCAGATACCCAACAACCTAAATAAATGTGCAACTAGTGCTAACTACAAGTTCACAAGAACTTTAAACTACAGCCGCCTGCAGGACCCTACGTCCTACGGCCGCATCAGCGGAAGCACTGACGTCCACCTTATAAAATTTTGTAAATGTGTGGACAGAGCGCCAGGTCGCCGCCCGGCAGAGCTGAGCTGCCGAGGTTCCTTGATGAAAAGCCCACGATGAACCCACATGCTTCGTGGAGTGAGCTCGAATCTTAATCGGGCAAGGTTAGCCCTTAAGTCGGTAAGCCTCTAAAATGGCCAACCGAATTCAATGAGCTAAAGAATCCTTGAAAGCTTGTTGCCCACGTCGACGTCCTGCTGGAATCACAAACAGAGAAACCGACTTCCGAAAACTTTGAGTAATAGACAAATAGAACTTCAAAGCCCGCACCAAATCCAATGTGTGCAAGGCCCGTTCCTTCGCATTCCTTGGCTCCGGACAAAGCGAGGGCAACACAATATCCTGGTTAACATGACAACTGTGACACCACTTTAGGTAGAAAGTCGCCCCGTGTGCGAAGCACTACACGATCTGGGTGAAACCCAGAAAAGGAGGCGAGCAAGAAAAAAGCCGTCAACTCAGAAACCCTTCTCAAAAAAGTGACCGCCACTAGGAAGGCAACTTTCCAAGAGAGAAAGGAAAGATTAGCAGAGTCCATAGACTCAAAAGGCCCATGTTGAAGAGCCTCCAAGACAAGATTGAGCCGCCAAGGAGACACAAGCGCCTTCTGCGGCGGAAATTGACGGGTTACCCCGCGAAAAAAGGAACGTACGTCCCTACGCGAGGCGATAGCCTTCCGAAACAGCAAGGACAGAGCAGAAAACTGTCCTTTCAGAGTGCTAACTGCCAAACCCTTGTCCAGCCTGTACTGCAAAAAGGCCAACAAATTGGGAATGGAAAAAATCCTCGTAGTAGCCGGACCTCTGGCAGCTCGCAGAGTGGCAATGACTTCGGCTAAAAAACCTTGACGGGTCAAGATTTCGGTCTCAAGCGCCACGCCATCAAACGCAGAAACTTCAGGTCCGGGTGACGAACGAGCCCTTGGGTTAACAGGTCCGGGCGAAGAGGGAGTGGAAGTGGAGGCGCTGCCAAAAGCGACACCAGTGTCGAGAACCACGTCCTCTTTGGCCAATCTGGGGCTATCAATATAGCCGGGACTCTCTCCAGTCTGATCCGATGCAACACCAGAGGAAGTAAGGATATCGGCGGGAACACATAAATTAGCTCGAATTGGTCCCAAGGAGCCACCAGAGCATCCACTGCCACAGCCTTCGGGTCCTTGTATCTGGACATGAACGTCGGTAACTTGGCATTGAACCTGGATGCCATCAAATCCACTTGGGAAGTTCCCCAACGGGAGCACAGAGTGCAAAAAAATTTTCGGATGAAGACTCCATTCTCCGGAATCCATCTTTTCGCGACTGAGGGAGTCCGCTGTGATATTCTGAACTCCTGGAATGTGAATCGCAGAGATGGCTGGCACTCTGGCCTCGGCCCATACCAGAATTCGAGACACTTCCATCATGAGCCTGAAGCTCCTCGTCCCACCTTGATGATTGATATACGCGACCGCCGTCGCGTTGTCTGTCTGCACTCGGACTGGTAGACCGCTTAAAGGGACCGTCCAGTGTTGGAGGCAAAGGAAAATTGCCCTCAATTCCAGGATGTTGATCGACAGGACAGACTCTTCCAACGACCATACTCCCTGAATCCAGAGATCGTTCCAGACACCCCCCCCAGCCCGTCAGGCTGGCATCGGTGGTTACGACCGACCACCTCGGAGGGAGGAAGGACTTCCCCAGGGATAACACTTCCGGACGTAACCACCATCCTAGAGACTCTCGCACCCTGTGGGAGATGATGACACTGCAATCCAGTGAAGACTGCGATCGATCCCAACGGTTCAAAATGAGCATTTGGAGAGCCCTGGAATGAAATTGGGCAAACGGAATTGTCTCCATCGACGCCATCTTCAAACCCAGAAGGCGCATACACCTTCGAAGGGACATTGCTGTCGAAGACTTCATTACATGTCAAAGAAGACTCGCTTGCTTGTCTGGAGCAGAGACACCACTGCTCGTACCGTGTCGAATGCATTCCCAAAAACAGGATTGACTGTGACGGTTCCAGAGACGACTTCTCCTAATTGACCAGCCACCCGAAGTCCTCCAGGAGCTGAAGGGATAGATTGCGAGCCGTCACCGCCTCCTCCTTTGAGGACGCCACAATCAAAAGGTCATCCAGATAGGGAAGAATCGTACCCCCTGTCTTCGCAGAATCGCCATGAGAGGTGCCAGACTTTTCGTAAAAACTCTAGGTGCTGAGGCCAACCCGAATGGCAGGGTCACAGACTGGTAATGGTCCTGGCCTATGGCAAAACGAAGGAAGCGTTGGTGGGCCCTTCCGACGGGAACATGCAAAAAAGCGTCCCGGATGTCGATTCGTTATGCGACAGGGCCGCCACAACGGAGCGAAGTGACTCCATGCGGAATTTCCGGGTACGGACATGCCAATTCAATCTTTTGAGATCCAGAATGGGGCGAAATTTGTCCTCCTTTTTGGGGACCACAAAGAGGTTGGAGTAAAACCCTCTTCCCCGGCCCTCCGCGGAACCGGTACTACCACACCCCTCTGCAGAAGGGAATCGACCTCCCGCAGTAGAGCGGCAAATAGCTCGGGCTCTGACGGAATGCGAGAGTGGCAAAAAACTGTCTGGGAGTCGAGAAAGAAACTCTACGAAGTAGCCTGCCGACACAACCCGCGTCACCCAGGCGTCCGACATGCGGGAAGCCCAAGTCGGTTTGAATTGGAGCAGGTGACCTCCCACTCGAGAGCCCTCGAGTGAGACCCTGGCGTCAGTCCGTCTTAGCGGGCTTTTTGTCAGCTTCCCACTTGTCTTGGCGGAAGCTCTGTTTCCAGGGAGTGCGGGATTTCTGAGCGTTCTTTTTTCCCGAAAAAAGAGGGACGACCCGATCCCCAAGAGGGCTGACCGAACCGTCCCCTGGACCGAAAGGACCGCCGACTACTACCGGCACTATGCCTGCCAGACGCAGAAGTCACAGCTCTTTGCTATGGTAAAGCCGTTTCTTTTGCCTTTGCCTTGGCAATCAACTCCGTGATGTCAGATCCAAATAGCTGACCACCCTTGTAAGCTAAGGATAGCAAACCTTGCTTGGAAACCGCGTCTCTGGTCCACTGTCTAAGCCACAGTGCTCTCCTGATTGCCTAGGATTGCGCCGTGGACAGCAATGACGCAGTATCCAAACCTGCATCACTGTCATATCGGGCTGCATCCTCCAACTTAAAAAGCCCATCTACCTCGGATAGAGGGGATCTATCTTGCCACGCCGTCCGTAGACGGTCTAACCAGCTTAGAGAAGCTTTACAAGCACACATGCTCTGAATCCATGACCCACGGCCTCGTAGATGGATTTCGCCGTTTTTCTGTCCAGCGGATTCTGCAAACTCGCCTTCCCTTTTAACAGGAAGTAATGAGGACTTGCTAATCTGGGATAAAGGGACATCCACTTCAGGAGAAGGAATCCAATTATCAATCAATTCCGTCGTACACGGATACAGCTGAAAACACTTATCTGGAACAGGCGTTCCTTTAAGCCTACAGCACCTGGAATTCCCAGGCGGTCTCCCATCCAAGTATTAACCAGGCCCAACCCTGCTTAGCTTCCGAGATCAGATGAGATCGGGCGTGTTCAGGGTGGTAATGCTGATCGCGACCTATGCGACTCCTGAAAACATCCGGGCCGAATTACTAGGACGTCTAGTTACCTCCTCCGGTAACTGTAACGCCTCCCTCATGGCTTCCAATAAAAGCCTCTGTACGACCCAAAAGAGAAGCAGAGAGTCCCTGCTGATCCTCCTTATCCGAATCGGACACCTCCCCATCTGAGCTTGAAAGGGAAACCCTCCATGCCCGAGATCTCCGAGTCGCTGCGCGGGAATGAAGGCACCGGCTTGTGTCGCTTCCTCTGAGAGGATCTAGCTGACACCCAATAACCTAGAAGCTTAGACAGGCCATCAATAGAACGAGCGAGGGCCTCCATTTTGACATCACTGAAAACCTCTGACCGCTGCGCCTGACGCCGTCGAGGTCTGCGCGTCAGAAACGTGAGACTGATCCTGTAGCGGATCTGGGAGACGGTCCGCACCTCCTGGACCCTGATCTGACATGTCCTCACACAGTATATGGCAGGTTAAACCTGTCAGTAACTAGAACAGTGTGTTTCTTAAAGAAGAAACGAACGCTGAAGGGTTAAAGCTCTTAAAGAGAGAGCTACCCCAGCTGTCCCCCAATAAAGGGTTAACCGCCAAAGAAGGGGTTAATGTCGCAGACTCCCCACAACCCTTGTTTAATGAAAAGGGTGTGCGAGCCCCAGGTGCCTCTTATGAGGTAACAGCTGCAGGACAGTGCCTCAAAGATATGCTCCTTTTGCCTTTGTACACTAAACAAGAACGCTAAAATATTGCGCTGATTTGTACATCGCAATGACCGCCAAAGTCGCTAAGGGGATCGCTAACCACTTATGCGTCGTCGATGAGATCGCCCACTGTGGCAGCTACTAGCGACATTAAAAAGATCACAAAAAAACGATCGCATTAGTATGCATCGTTATAATGATCGTTAGCGGTAGCGTTCAGTGTCCTGCGCTGTGGGGGTGAGGGGGTTAAGCTTCTGCCCTGACAGACAGAAGCGACTCACCCAGTTGGCCGCGGTGTAGCGTCTTCGATTGTCCTGTGTGGAGGAGAGGAGAGTGAGGAAGGAAGCCTTCCGTTCCAGTAATGGCCGCCGCGCTGTGCCTCTGAAGACAGTAGTAAAGCGCGCGCTCAGAGCGCCGCAAAAAATTCAAAAAAAGGGCGCGCGACTCCTCCGCTCTCCATGTACTGCAGGCATCCACCTGCGGAAAAAAGACACTAGTCACCAACATGTCACATGTAACAGCGGCTGCCGCAGCAGTCGCTGAAGCACTCAAACACATTAAAATGTGAAGTACTCACCCCGCTGAGCGCCACAGGGACCCCTCAGAGATTTGTGGCGCTGTGCCCGTAGCTTCCCCCCAGGGCGGGGAATGCAGTGACCCCAGAAGCGCGGTTTGCGTCCCCGCCATGGAAGCAATCCTCATCCCCCAGGGCCGGCAGAGTTCTGCAGGGACCACCTTACAGGGTAATACAGATCCGCCAAGGGAGAGGTGGGGGTCCAGCAGCGCTGAGACCCCTGAGACCTCTAGACCACTGGCGGTCCAAGTCTCTGTCCGACTAAAATAAAAAAATTTTCTGAGGAGCTGCTTCCAGCAGCGACTATCCTCTGTGACCTCAAATTTTAGACTGGAGAGCTGGAGTAGGAGGAGCCCTATAAGCTGGAGGGGCCGGTCAACACTTTTTTAATCTGAGGTGTGTTTATCCTATGTGGGCTCCGCCTACCCACTAGTAATGACTGTGTCTCCCTTCCTTCATCTGCAGCTGAAACTATGAATTAACACATGTGGAATTATATACTTAACAAAAAAGTGTGAAACAACTGAAATTATGTCTTATATTCTAGGTTCTTCAAAGTAGCCACCTTTTGCTTTGATGACTGCTTTGCACACTCTTGGCATTCTCTTGATGAGCTTCAAGAGGTAGTCACCGGAAATGGTTTTCACTTCACAGGTGTGCCCTGTCAGGTTTAATAAGTGTGATTTCTTGTCTTATAAATGGGGTTGGGACCATCAGTTGTGTTGTGCAGAAGTCTGGTGGATACACAGCTGATAGTCCTACTGAATAGACTGTTAGAATGTGTATTATGGCAAGAAAAAGGCAGCTAAGTAAAGAAAAACGAGTGGCCATCATTACTTTAAGAAATGAAGGTCAGTCAGTCTGAAAAATTGGGAAAATTTTGAAAGTATCCCCAAGTGCAGTTGCAAAAACCATCAAGCGCTACAAAGAAACTGGCTCACATGAGGACCGCCCCAGGAAAGGAAGACCAAGAGTCACCTCTGCTTCTGAGGATACGTTTATCTGAGTCACCAGCCTCAGAAATCGCAGATTAACAGCAGCTCAGATTATAGACCAGGTCAATGCCACACAGAGTTCTAGCAGCAGACACATCTCTACAACAACTGTTAAGAGGAGACTTTGTGCAGCAGCCTTCATGGTAAAATAGCTGCTAGGAAACCACTGCTAAGGACAGGCAACAAGCAGAAGAGACTTGTTTTGGCTAAAGAACACAAGGAATGGACATTAGACCAGTGGAAATCTGTGCTTTGGTCTGATGAGTCCAAATTTGAGATCTTTGGTTCCAACCACCGTGTCTTTGTGCGACGCAGAAAAGGTGAACGGATGGACTCTACATGCCTGGTTCCCACCATGAAGCATGGACGAGGAGGTGTGATGGTGTGGGGGTGCTTTGCTGGTGACACTGTTGGGGATTTATGCAAAATTGAAGGCATACTGAACCCGCATGGCTACCACAGCATCTTGCAGCGGCATGCTATTCCATCCGGTTTGCGTTTAGTTGGACCATCGTTTATTTTTCAACAGGACAATGACCCCACACACACCTCCAGGCTGTGTAAGGGCTATTTGACCAAGAAGGAGAGTGATGGGATGCTACGCCAGATGACCTGGCCTCCACAGTCACCAGACCTGAACCCAATCGAGATGGTTTGGGGTGAGCTGGACGCAAGAGTGAAGGCAAAAGGGCCAACAAGTGCTAAGCATCTCTGGGAACTCCTTCAAGACTGTTGGAAGACCATTTCCGGTGACTACCTCTTGAAGCTCATCAAGAGAATGCCAAGAGTGTGCAAAGCAGTCATCTAAGCAAAAGGTGGCTACTTTGAAGAACCTAGAATATAAGACATATTTTCAGTTGTTTCACACTTTTTTGTAAAGTGTAATGTATAATTCCACATGTGATAATTCATAGTTTTGATGCCTTCAGTGTGAATGTACAATTTTCATAGTCAAGAAAATACAGAAAAATCTTTGAATGAGAAGGTGTGTCCAAACTTTTGGTCTGTACTGTATATATTTATATATATATTTTTCTTAGTTATATTAGTGTATGGTAAAGCTCTGAGCCAACTGGATTTATGACCGGCATAAAAAGGGGCAGTTTCCAAGTGGCCGCTACCACCTATATTGTTGTAGGAGAAGGATGATAGGTTATTGGCAGATACTTATCTTCCATTCGGGAGGTAGAATATATTATATGTGGGTTTTTGTTCTTTACCAATAGTAGACATTGGGGAACAGTTCGTGGTGACATCACATTCTGATGACATCGCATCCTGGTGAAATCACATTCTGATGACATCACATCTTGATGACATCACATCCTGATGAAATTAAATCCTGATGACATCACACCCTGATGAAATGAAATCCTGATGACATCACATCTCGATGACATCACACCCTGATGACATCACACCCTGATAAAATCACATCCTGATGAAATCACATCCTAATTAAATGAAATCCTGAAGACATCACATCCTGATGAAATCACATTTTGATAACATCACACCCTGATGACATCACACCCTGATAAAATCACATCCTGATGACATCACATCCTGATCGCATCACATTCTGATGACATCACACACTGATGAAATCACATCCTGATGACATCACATCCTGATGAAATCACATCCTGATGACATCACATTCTGATGACATCACACCTTGATGATACCACATCCTGATGACATCACATCTTGATGACATCACATTCTGATGACATCATCAGAGTACCTCGCCATGTTTTATGTGTATGTACCATGTACTATGACACTGGCATTGGGGTAGAACCAATAACCTTGATCAGACCCCGGATCCTTTTCACTCCATCATCCATATCTCTAAATTTGCCATCTTGCACCATTATTGGCTCATTCAGCCGTCTACAGGTGACCTGATTTCTTGCTACGTTGCAGCACATTGCGCTTAGAATTCCTCCTGCCACATCAGCAAAGCCCTGATAATATGTTACACTCAGCAGAGAAATGACAGATCATTCCCAGCTCTCGCTTTCTTTCTACTTTTAACTTCCCCAAATTGCTGCTTTCGACCCTTCGGTTTTGCAGACCTGCTTATTATGTAGCCACAGTGGTGGAGGAAGGGATATTTCTTTTACAGTCCCGGTCATCGTAAATATCATTTAAACTGTAAGAATTATTGTTACTGTAAAGTGAGGGAAGGGATTTTGTTAATAATTATTTTATAACTTTTTTTTCTAATCTCCGTCCTGCCCCCTTATTAGGACAGTTTGTGATGAAAGGAGGGAACACTCTGAAATAGATTAAGCCAGGGACCTTGTGCTAGAATGAATCCGTACCTACGATTTCAGCACATTCATGCGATGCTTCATTATTCCTGAAGGGGCGCTGTAGCAAACAACAGTCACTCCCTGGGTTACAAACTAGATTGGTTTTATAGGTTTGTTCATAACACAAATTTGTGTATAAGTTGGAACAGGTGCTAGGCCATCAAAAAGAAAAACTAATACTTCATCGTTGACCTCTCCAGCCACCCTACCGCTCACTGCCCGCCCTCCGATCCCCCTCTTTCCGCCATAACATGACTTCCTGCCGTGTTCAGGCCTCGGAGTTCATTGCGTGTTGGAAGGTTGCAATGTTGTGATGTCAAAACGCTCGCCATGTCCTTATGACCTCCAATGCCTGGACGCGGTCAGAAGGCTTGGCCTAAAGTGAACAGATCACCTATGCAGTACGCAACGGCGGGACGATGCCCGGATGAGAGGCAGTAAGTGGGAGGGCAGCTGGGGAGCGGAGTATTAGTTGTTTTTTTAACTTGCGCCTCATTTCTCACCTCTCACCTTGCTGCCCACTTGTCTGGTCTTCTTCTTTCCGCTCTTCTGTGCCATATCTTCAGCATCTCTCCTATAGCCTAAGACTTCTTACCGCAACTGTGTAGCCCTGGTGTTAGGCACACGCAGTACCCTGGAGAGTGTGTGGCGAGACAGCAGTTTAATGCTAAATATTCATTCACTCAACATATACTAGACACACCCTTAGGGTAGTGGAGTTTACTCTTGAGGGAGTGGTCAAGGCGTATGTGTTAGAGTGATTTAGAGAGTCTAGTTCCTGTCTTCGGACAGAGAAGACGTCTGGAGTTTAGTTCCTGACTTCAGAGAGAGAAGACGTCTGGAGGGAGGAAGCAGTCCAGATTGCTCTATCATCAGTTCGGAAAGTGGAGTCTAGTATAGGTGCTTTAATTCACCTTAGCCTAGTCAGAGCTGTACCTCATCAGCATACACTGGAAGGAAAGAAGAAGTTTAGTGCAGAAAGTCTTCAGTATCCTGTCTAAAGGACGGTATAAGGTTCAGAGACGTGCTCCTGCCTATTGAAAACTGAGCATCTGTAACTAACTTTGAAGTGAAGGAAAAGAAAGAAGTGACTACTCGACCCTTGGCTAGTTTGAGTGCTTATGTTACCAGCGTGGACAAGGCGAAAGGCACAGTGGTTTTATTGGAATAGTGCTTACGGATTGAAGAAGTCCTGCACATTGCTACCGGTCACTGGGGACCGAAGGATCACTACTGTTTCAAGCATAGTGATAAGAAAACCAGGAATTTACCGGACCTTAGGTCGCGGCAAACAAGCCCCTTATAGTCAGTACGTAACTGGGGTCAGGGGGAGTGAAGACTTTGAATCAGTGCACGATAAGATAAGAATTCAGCTCCCTCGCAGGAAGGCTCCTAACACAAAGCTGACTGGGTGGTACAGCTATAGATTAGCTGGAGATTTTGAGGGAACTACGCTTCAGGCTGGTTGTACTCGTTGTATTGGAAGTAAAGGAGGCCCCTAACTTGTCCAGCTGCTGTCTCAAGATACACTCTCCTTGGATCAGCCTCCCTGGGACCTGCCTGAACATCTTACAAGTAAAGGTATGGAAAGACGCTGACCGTGTGAGACTGTGTTCTTTATCTGCACCCGACTTCACAAATCCCATAGACTTTGAGGGACCAGTCCCACCTGTAGGGGACCCGACATCTAGCTGCATCACCATCCCCTCAGAGATCTACAGCAGCGCTGGTATAAATTACCAGAATACTACAGGTGGCGTCACGAACTGTATATAAATCTATCCCCTGTAAATATATCCCCAACATACGCCAGACCGCCCGGGCCACAGACCGAGCCACAGCTACCTGTGACAAAATCCCCATAGACTTCTACGGGCTCGGCTCTGAGTACCCCATTGCCCTGGTAACCCACAATTGTGGTGGCGGGTCGACACAAAAACTTGGCGTCACGAACAGGATGCGAAACTCGCAGAATTGCGAGCCCTGTGTGCCTAAGGAATTGTTTTGGTGAAAAAGGACTGTTTGCACTTTTGGCGCCAAAATCGCCATTTTTGTCGCCATATTCGCGCCCTCAGGCGCTGGAGAAGAAGGTGGGCGTACCTTCGTGGGCGTCTACCCCCCTGTGGCGCGAAGAAAATGCCTGCCCTCTCAAAGTGCTATTACAACATGCGATCCTGCCCTACAGCAAAGGAGGTCCGCCTCCTCTTCACCTTCCCTGCGAGGAGGAGGAGACGCAAACCCCACCTCCACGGAAGAGACCGGATGTCTCCGCAGGAAGAAGAAAGAATCTTCTGGAACATCATGGAAGCAGGACGTGTGCAGCCGAGCAGGGAAGCGGAGGAAGGCAGGCCCCGTGCCCCAGCCAAGCTGCCACCAGCACAGGAGTCATCCGTGGTCCTGCACCTGCAGCAGGCGTTGCTAGAGATTCAAGAAGAAAATGCACGCCTGAAGAAGATGGTCCAATACCAACCTGGCTTTGAAGAGATCGAGAGACGCCGGCGTACCCTGGAACAGCGGAGGCTGTGGGACACGGTGATCTCTCCCCTCAACGACCCCCCACGATTCCAGATACCGAAGAGTCTGCTGCCCAAGGCGAAGGAGCAACCGGAGGCTGCCCCCGAAAGTACCGATCCCGATCCCACCGGTGAAGCGGTGGAAGCGAAGGAGGTTGAGGAGGTACAGCCAATCCCGGAACGCCCGCCCGGCCAGGAGGCCGCAGCAGATGATCGGTCCCCGGCAGGGACACCGGAGGGGTCCTGTCCGTCACTACCAGATGTGGACTGGGACGAAATGGCGCGCCTGGATGACGTCGCCTATACCGCCCAGTGGGAACAGGAATGGCAGAGTCGTGAGGAGAAGAAGAAACGCCAGCAGGAGGAAGAGCGGGAAACTCAGCGGAACCGTCAGCGACAACATGCAGAGCTGATCGCGGACAAAGAGAGTGTCCGGAGAGATAAAGGTACCCTGAGGGAACCGCGGCGGCAGGGGTGTGTGACTGAGTTCAAGCTCCGGAAGGGTTGGGGCTTTATCCGTGAACCGGGCCTCTACCCAGGGGTCTTTGTCAGCAGGCGTGACGTAGAATCCCACCTGCCGCAAGGCCATCCCGGGAGGGACTTAGCAAATGGAGATATCGTCACATATACACGGCATTGGGGAATGAAGGGATGGTATGCCCTTAACGTCACCATCGTCCGTGACCCCGTCCCAGACGCAGGTAACGTCACCACTACCGCAGCGTCCCCGTCTCTAGATCAAGCAGTAACCGGCCGTGCCCCAGCATCGCCCCCTGCAAATTCATCGCAACTAGCGACCCAGAGTTCATCGCAAAAGAAAGTTATATCTTCATCGCAACATGCGACCCAGTCTCAATCGCAATCCATGACGCGGTCCATATCGCTAACTGTGATTGAAACGCAATCGGTGTCACGTGAAGAAAATGTACCCGTTGCGCCCCTAGAGGTTCGCACCAGAAGTGTGGCGACCCAGACCCTAATCGCAGCACATGATTTGCTAGTCCTGGGATCTAGGGCCCATTGCATTGTTCCAGCCCCCGGGGTGGAAAATGTATTGGAAAGTGTATTATTTGAAAATGAATAGATAGAAAAAAAGAATCGGTGAGATCCATATCGGGTCTACCATAAGTAAAAAGTTTGAGAATGTTTTATAAAGTTTTGCATATATATTTCTAACCGTAGAATGCCCGGCTGGGTAAACAGTAACCAGAAAAAGTTTGCACTTTAGTATAATAATGTGATATTATATTTATGTCTTTGGTTTTACAATGGACTTTGAGGTTGAGGACTGTGCCAACCCAGAACTTACTTGTACATAGTTGCGCTTCGGTGCCTTATCTTGGTTTTACATAAACCAGTACAACTACCTCTGAAAACAAAACCCGTGTGGTGTGGCACTGAGTGAGGTCTGCAATCGGATGTCCTGCAGCCCACCCAGGACCTACGTTGAAGGTTTGGTGCGGGTCCTTCACAAGTATACTGTATATTTATTGAATGCTATTTAATACTTTTGTATTTCTATATATAATGTTATTGTTTGCAACGTTCAAGATATCCTCACCTCCCGGATGGGACGAACCAATGTTAATTGTTTAATGTTTTCATGCATAAACAAAAATGTCTCTTTTGTATTTTACAGCCCGGGAGTGCTGTCTTTTACCATGGGGGAATGTGTAGCCCTGGTGTTAGGCACACGCAGTACCCTGGAGAGTGTGTGGCGAGACAGCAGTTTAATGCTAAATATTCATTCACTCAACATATACTAGACACACCCTTAGGGTAGTGGAGTTTACTCTTGAGGGAGTGGTCAAGGCGTATGTGTTAGAGTGATTTAGAGAGTCTAGTTCCTGTCTTCGGACAGAGAAGACGTCTGGAGTTTAGTTCCTGACTTCAGAGAGAGAAGACGTCTGGAGGGAGGAAGCAGTCCAGATTGCTCTATCATCAGTTCGGAAAGTGGAGTCTAGTATAGGTGCTTTAATTCACCTTAGCCTAGTCAGAGCTGTACCTCATCAGCATACACTGGAAGGAAAGAAGAAGTTTAGTGCAGAAAGTCTTCAGTATCCTGTCTAAAGGACGGTATAAGGTTCAGAGACGTGCTCCTGCCTATTGAAAACTGAGCATCTGTAACTAACTTTGAAGTGAAGGAAAAGAAAGAAGTGACTACTCGACCCTTGGCTAGTTTGAGTGCTTATGTTACCAGCGTGGACAAGGCGAAAGGCACAGTGGTTTTATTGGAATAGTGCTTACGGATTGAAGAAGTCCTGCACATTGCTACCGGTCACTGGGGACCGAAGGATCACTACTGTTTCAAGCATAGTGATAAGAAAACCAGGAATTTACCGGACCTTAGGTCGCGGCAAACAAGCCCCTTATAGTCAGTACGTAACTGGGGTCAGGGGGAGTGAAGACTTTGAATCAGTGCACGATAAGATAAGAATTCAGCTCCCTCGCAGGAAGGCTCCTAACACAAAGCTGACTGGGTGGTACAGCTATAGATTAGCTGGAGATTTTGAGGGAACTACGCTTCAGGCTGGTTGTACTCGTTGTATTGGAAGTAAAGGAGGCCCCTAACTTGTCCAGCTGCTGTCTCAAGATACACTCTCCTTGGATCAGCCTCCCTGGGACCTGCCTGAACATCTTACAAGTAAAGGTATGGAAAGACGCTGACCGTGTGAGACTGTGTTCTTTATCTGCACCCGACTTCACAAATCCCATAGACTTTGAGGGACCAGTCCCACCTGTAGGGGACCCGACATCTAGCTGCATCACCATCCCCTCAGAGATCTACAGCAGCGCTGGTATAAATTACCAGAATACTACAGGTGGCGTCACGAACTGTATATAAATCTATCCCCTGTAAATATATCCCCAACATACGCCAGACCGCCCGGGCCACAGACCAAGCCACAGCTACCTGTGACAAAATCCCCATAGACTTCTACGGGCTCGGCTCTGAGTACCCCATTGCCCTGGTAACCCACAATTGTGGTGGCGGGTCGACACACAACCAGACCTTGGAGGTCACTGTGCGTCAGGTTCTGGACATGGCCGTAAATCCTGGGCTATGGTGAAGAGGCCGGAGATGCAGCTTGGCAAAGGTGAAAAGAAGTGGACTGGACAGCAGGCAGTGAACGTTGGGGCAGTCTGAGAGGTGAGCGGTGAATTAAGTATTAGTTTTGGAGAGTTGTACATTTTGAAACTGTGAGTCGTACATTAGCCAGATATTCGTAAGTTGGACTCTGCCGGTACCTGTGACTCTGATCATGCCGGTGATCGAAGGAGATGGACTGCTCCTCTTTTTCAATCTCTTATTTTTACAAGATGGGACAAGGCCATTGGAAAATATTTTAATTCTGTTTGAACTCTGGTACAAAAATATTTGGTACAAAGATATTAAAAATTAGAACGTGTTCATGTACGACCACTGCTGCGTAATGCCCTAAAGGCGTTGTCCAATAATGACAACATGATAGGGTATCCGTACATCGTAGAAGGAGATTTGCCATGATGGGACCTCTGGTGCCACTTACAGAAGGTACCATAGTGATTGCAAATTTATTAAAGGGTCTGTGCCCACAATAGTCCTTCCTCTCCAGCCGATGCTCAGCTGATCCAGGACAAATAAAGGATCCTATCTCAAGATTTCCTACCTGTGCGAAGGTGTTCTTCTGAGAAGTCTTCTAATTACCCACTTCCTTTGCACCTTGAACTTGAATCTTGTCTGCCGCCTGCCCTGATCTTCGGTAAGTCTACAGTATTGAGTAAACTTAGCCTGCCCTGATCTTCTACCAGAACATTTTATTGACTGATCTTCCCCCTTTCATCTTGTTGCTAATAGCGTCTACTCTGAAATTGAGTCCACTGAAGTCCAGACCCCTTTGTATGGATAAAAGACACTAGAGGTTCCCATTCATCAGTTTAGCATAAGCCACTACTGGTCCCTCTTTCCTAATAAATGCTCAGCTAATCTAGGATACTTTTGAGAACATCCTACAAGACTTCTTGCCTCTGCAATAATGTTCTAAAGTTCCTGTCTTCACAAAGGTGTTTTTCGAATCACATTCCGGTACTGACCTGGCTTGTACCCGGACCCCTTACTATGATTCTTGTCTGCCGCCTGCCCTGACCATCTCCTAGTCTACTGGAATGAGTGAGCTCTGCCTTCCCCGACCTTTTGCTTGATCACTTTTATGGCACAACTCTGCCCTGAGACCAATTTAGCTAACCAGGCTTCAGATCTCTTCTTTCCTCTACACGTGGGTTTCCATTCTCTGAAAACTATTGCTAATGGCAACTTTTGGAAGACTTTGTCCAAATCCTTTTGCAGTGATAAAATATACCAAGGGCCCCAAGGTTTCCAATTCCTCAGTTTAGCCCAATTCTAGTCTGTTACAACCTAAAGAGTCCACTACTTCCATGTAGACCTCATGTCAAAGACCATCTGGAGAAAGGCAAAGTACCAGTTGCTACTGCCCTGGGGGACTTATTTTGGCGGTATATAATGCCACATTTTCCCTGCAGCAGGTCTGTGTGTCTGGACTTTATGTCCTTAGCAATATAATCAATTTTTCATAAAGGTTCAATTAATGTACTTGCTTCAATCTCAACATATTGCAAACTCACAGGGAAACTTAAAATCAACAGCAAAAGTAAGTTATAGGGGGTGCTAGGAAGTCCGAAGTCTGAATCCTAGATGCAGCGCGCTCAGATGGCGCGGACGCTCAGATACCGCAAGAAGGAAAAGACTCCATCAACAATTGCAGTTTGGGCATCCGGCTGGGGCTGAGCCTCCTGGTGGACCCATGGCCACCCAAAGTGCCCATCCCTGCTTAGCATAGTCTTCGTAATGGTTCCCTGCTGGAAAAATACATCTTAACCCAAGAATACTTAGCCTGGATGTTGCACTCTGCATTGCTGTGATTTTTTTCCACAAGTTTCACAAAAGACGCCACAATTTTGAGACAATCATTGCAAAACATCAGCCTAAAGGAAAGCTAAATAGGCTGGTTCCTCTCAACATTTGCTGATGTTGAATGGTCGGGGTGGAAGGTTAACTATAAGGAGAGAAGAGATCTGAGGGTGCATGATTCTGCCAAAAGTAGGATAGCCTCCTAAAGTGAGGGGGTGATGGAGGCTGCCAGCGTGGGGGTTGTTGTTGGTAGTGCTATGGAGTTAGACGTGGAGGTGGGTGGTGGCAGGGCAACACTGGGGAGGTGTGGGGTCAGGTCCGTGGAAAGACCCCATAGTAAAACTCTGCAAGAACCTTACTCCACAATGACTATTCTATCATCTATCTCTCTCTGTATCTATCTACTATTTTACCATCTGTATACAACCACCCTTATTAAATAGAGCAATCAAGTAATACCATCATGAAATATCCCATGGCAAAGGGCATGGAAACTAGTAAGGAAATTATATTACCAAAAAAGGCACAGAACCCAGGCAGACCCTCTGGAGACAACACAAGATGGGCTAAGATTCCTCAGGCAGAAGCTGGAGTCAGACAATGCGTCACACCTGCAGCAGGTCACAACAGCCAGAAGTGCCCTACTGAGAACTAAAGATGCTAGAAGTGGCGTTTTATGCTGAATTTGGAGAAACCACTTGTTACGCTTGAGTTATTTACCGTAAATTGCTTGTTTCATTGTTTTTTTGCAAACAGCAGACATGGACAAATATTATCTGAGAAGTAACGTTGTAGGTGATCTTCCCTCCATATAGTAAGCCCCTGATATATCTGTTACCCGGGCGGTGATCAGTTGTGTTTCCGTTTTCTTTTTTCACAAATTTTTCTAAAAAAAAGTAAAGAAAGAAATAAAAATATATTTGATCCTGTCAAAAACTGAATAAAATGAGCGTCATTATTTTCCTTCTTTTTCTCTATATTACATTCGGCTATTGAGGCTTCTCAGATAGAAGTTTACATTTATGGGGCAAAGTTTGTTTTCAGCATCTGCGCGGAGGATCCGGCGCTTCCTGCGTCTAATGGCCTCTTACTTCTGCTCACAGTAACGTTTCGGCTCGGCTGACATCACTGTTATTCCTGGACCAGTTCCAGGTCCCCAGAGTCTCCTTATACCATCTTTCTGCTAAACATAATTTGCTCCTAATGCCGTCTGCTGATGCGACCTGCAGAACGAAGCTACGGGGAAAGGCTCTTGTTGTGTTAAAACATTTTTCTCCCGTTTTTGGTAATTTTGTGCCATGAAAAATGTTAATCACCATTCCGCCAGTTTTTGTGACAAAAGACGGCATAAGCGCCGCACACATTGGTTTTAACTCCATTTTTTTCCAGTTCTTACCTCCTTAGACTTAAAAAGGGTTTCCATTTTCAAAAAAACTTGTTTTTGCTCAACTGCAGTTTGTTTTAAAAAAAATATATATACACTGCTCAAAAAACTAAAGGGAACACTCAAATAGAACATCCTAGATCTGAATGAAATATTCTCATTAAATACTTTGTTCTGTGCAAAGTTGAATGTGCTGACAACAAAATTACACAAAAATCATCAATGGAAATCAAATTTATTAACCAATGGAGGCCTGATTTGGAGAGACCCCGAAAATGAAAGTGAAAACAAGTCAAACTGCAAATCAAAACAAGACAAAATTAAAGTGGAAACAAGTCAAAATGATGCTCAGTATTGTGTGTGGCCTCCACGTGCCTGTATGACCTCCCTACAGCACCTGGGCATGCTCCTGATGAGGCTGCGGATGGTCTCCTGAGGGATCTCCTCCCAGACCTGGACTAAAGCATCCGTCAACTCCTGTACAGTCTGTGGTGCAACGTGACGTTGGTGGATGGAGCGAGACATGATGTCCCAGATGTGCTCAATTAGATTCAGGTCTGGGGAACGGGCGGGCCAGTCCATAGCTTCAATGCCTTCATCTTGTAGGAACTGCTGACACACTCCAGCCACATGAGGTCTGGCATTGTCCTGCATTAGGAGGAACCCAGGGCCAACCGCACCAGCATATGGTCTCACAAGGGGTCTGAGGATCTCATCTCGGTACCTAATGGCAGTCAGGCTACCTCTGGCAAGCACATGGAGCTGTGCAGCCCTCCAAAGAAATGCCACCCCACACCATTACTGACCCACTGCCAAACCGGTCATGCTGAAGGATGTTGCAGGCAGCAGGTTCACACTCAGCACATGTGACAGACATGACAGAGTCTGGAGATGCTGTAGAGAGCGATCTGCTGCCTTCAACATCCTTCAGCATGACCGGTTTGGCAGTGGGTCAGTAATGGTGTGGGGTGGCATTTCTTTGGAGGGCCACACAGCCCTCCATGTGCTCGCCAGAGGTAGCCTGACTGCCATTAGGTACCGAGATGAGATCCCCAGACACCTTGTGAGACCATATGCTGGTGCAGTTGGTCCTGGGTTCCTCCTAATGCAGGACAATGCCAGACCTCATGTGGCTGGAGTGTGTCAGCAGTTCCTGCAAGATGAAGGCATTGAAGCTATGGACTGGCCGCCCCGTTCCCCAGACCTGAATCTGATTGAGCACATCTGGGACATCATGTCTCGCTCCATCTACCAATGTCACGTTGCACCACAGACTGTCCAGCAGAAGACGGATGCTTTAGTCCAGGTCTGGGAGGAAATCCCTCAAGAGAACATCCGCAACCTCATCAGGAGCATGCCCAGGCGTTGTAGGGAGGACATACAGGCATGTGGAGGCCACACACAATACTGAGCATCATTTTGACTTGTTTCCACTTTCATTTTGGGGGTCTCTCCAAATCCAGGCCTCCATTGGTTCAAAAATTTGATTTCCATGGATGTTTTTTTTGTGCGATTATGTTGTCAGCCATTAACTTTGTCAGAAACAAAGTATTCAAGAGAATTTTCATTCATTTAGATCTAGGACGTGTTATATGAGTGTTCATTTATTTTTTTTAGCAGTGTATTACAGTGCTGTTCTCCAAACCCCTTCTTGGTCCAGCACTGAATCTCCGCCGCTGTTTGGTGTATTTTTGTCTTTCAGCAGTTTAAATTCACGTCAACAGCGCTGCAGACAGTCAGTTTTAAGCCAACTTGATCGCAACAAGTCACTGAGATCCAGCAAATTTTTGATGTGAAGTCAGTGTGCAGACAATACTGAACACCGGGAAACAGCAGCAGAGATTCAGTGCCGGACCAGGAGCCCGTTATATTATTAAAAGGGTGACAGAATTTTGATGGACACCATTTTAGTGTATAGAGTCTACCAGCGTCATTTTGCATATTTGCCCCGGCTCCCTGGACTGAGCGTCCAACACAAGATTCTGCAGCATGACCATACCCCTGAATGGTATCTAAAAGGGATCCTTCAAAACACGGAACGCGAAGCTTCAGATTATTATATGTCTCATTAATTCCTAAAATGCCCCACGTGGGGACAGCAGTTCTTTGTCTCCCTAAAAATAAAGACAAATGTAAGACAAATATATTTCAAAGAGAGAAGAAAGGAATCGAGCAAATTCTGCTGAGCCAACACAGTAATTTTCACTAAACTGTAGGAGCCGAGATTTCGAAGCAGCTGTGGAAAATATTATCAATGAGCAATGCAAGAAAAGAGTTACTGCAAGCAGAAATGCTAACAGCACAGTGTC
>JARQOD010000006.1:11550614-11706362 GCA_033576555.1 Oophaga sylvatica | reverse complement strand
CACTTGGAGACCCTATAATGGTTTAAATTGACCACCATTGCCATCTAATGTCTATGATCTTCAGAGTTGAACACTCAAAGTAAATAATCTTCATTTAAAAATAAAAGTTTTTGCAACGTCGATTGCAGTGAAGACTGACGCTTTATTGGAGAAGCCAATTTTTTTTTTACGAGGGCACCTACTCATTAATTGTATCCTTCTATTACAGACACGTAATGGAGATTGGGGCAAGACAGTCATCGAATACAGAACAAACAAACCATCGCGCTTACCCATCCTGGACATCGCACCCTTGGACATTGGTGGTGCCGACCAAGAGTTTGGAATAGACATTGGTCCAGTCTGTTTCAAATAAATGAACAATGTTTTTTTTAAAAAAAACTAACTTAGG
The DNA here is from genome assembly GCA_033576555.1 of Oophaga sylvatica. Lineage (NCBI taxonomy): Eukaryota > Metazoa > Chordata > Amphibia > Anura > Dendrobatidae > Oophaga > Oophaga sylvatica. Next base: position 11,705,971 of record JARQOD010000006.1, on the reverse strand, counting down.
ACGCGTTTCTCTCTTTTCGCCCCTTTTCTAGAAGCTGACACCTTCCAATTCTAGGTTGTTATTTTTTTTTTCCAACATCTACCTGGGTAAATTTTGGGTAAGAGAAGAAATTTTCTTTTTTTTATTTTTTAAAAAAAGGAGCATCGTGCAAATAAAATCTGAAACGTACCAAACGAGGATACGGAAGTCTTTCACTATCGTAACATCAAGTCGTGGTGAAATTTAAAAACAAAATGTCAGCTTTTGTAAGATAAAAAAAAAAATTTCAAAAAATCGAAATAAAAAACGTGAAAGCTTGCATCTTTGTGGCCTGTCAATATCTACCATGGAGGAAGTTTAAAGCTGTGGCTTCTAATAGGTTTTGGCTACCTCATGCCTAACGTTCATGGCTCCAGATGGGTATCCTAAAAGTGGTGCTAGGAGAAGGAAGCGGTCGTACCGAGGTGCTAATTATGGTACTTGAACCAGTGAAACGGTGCTAATAAACATTAACATCCATTTTTCTGTACCAAGTTGTATTGTGTTCTTTTTTCCGGGGAGGGGAATCTCTCCATGAAAACCAGGAGAACGTGTGAAATGTTTTCCCAAACTGATAAATCTGATGGTCGCTGAATTTTTTCCAAAAATGATCATCTCATTGGGCCTTTGGTGCTGCCATTGTCTCTTGTTTTGTATATGTGTGATGTGTGAAAAATAAAGCATGTCCAATGTCCATGACCAAAGAGGCTGGGAAGTTTCTTGCTGATAAAGGTTTCAGATGTTTGCTTTGCGAGTTTATGAATGGAGGCGAGTTAAGAATGTAATGAGGATGGCTATGCAACCCATAAAAAAACTTTTTGGCCATATTTCTATATATCATGTTGGACTATACCAGAAAAGGAAGACAAGTGGTTTTTGCAAGAGTTTTGTTTTCCTGCAGTGCCCCCCAAAGGAGAAATGAAGTATTACACAGTAGTGGCTTCAGATTGACTAATAAATGAAGGTCACGTAGAGGAAACTCCCCAGTAATAGAGTATTTTAAAATGGACTGTCCGGTGATTATCCTACAAAATAATCACATTAACCAAAAATATATAAGAGCAGATCAGCCTGGGGTCTCGTTATTCTTCCGATTAGTGATGGTCCCAGGGTGCATCAGTTAATGACTGGTATTATGATTATTATTATTATTCATTTTTATAACGCCATTTATTCCATGGCACTTTGCATGTGAAAAAGGGGCATACAAAGACAAGTACAATAAACATGGGCAGTACAAGGCACACACAAGTACAAAAGGAGAGAGGACCCTGCCCGCGAGGGTTCATAGTCTACAGGCGATGGGTGAGGATACACTAGGAGAGGGTAGAGCTGGTCGTGCGGTGGTTCAGTAGACCGAGGATCACTGCAGGTTGTAGGCTTGTCGGAAGAGGTGGGTCTTCAGGGTCCTTTTGAAGGTTTCAGTGGTAGGTGAACATCTGATGTGTTGGGGTAGAGAGGTCCAGAGTATGGGGGAAGCACGGGAGAAGTCTTGTATGCGGTAGTGTGAAGAAGAGATAAGAGGGGAGTAGAGAAGGAGATCCTGAGAGGATCGTAGGTTGCATGTAGGTAAATACCAGGAGACCATGTCACAGATGTATGGAGACAGGTTGTGGATGGATTTGTAGGTCATAATTAGGGTTTTGAACTGGAGCCTCTGAGAAAGCCAGTGAAGAGCCTGGCATAGGGGAGAGGCTGGGGAATAACGGGGAGATAGGTGGATTAGTCGGGCAGCAGAGTTTAGGATAGATTGCAGTGGTGCCAGAGTGCTAGAGGGGAGGCCAGAGAGTAGGAGGTAGCAATATTATCAGAGAACTCAGATTCTGGATTCAGTGCTAAACGTTGCATCCAAGTGGTTAGAGGAAAGCGAGGGTCTCCCTACTGGCTCCATTTGATGGTTTGTCATTGCGTTCAGGGTCCTAACAATAGCCACCATTTCTACTACATACATTGAACTATTAGTAGGACACTGATCGGCATGACGCATCTGAAGCAAATAAAGGCGCCAAGCCTGAAGACATGTCGTTTGCAACTCTCCTAGAAACATCTTGAAAGTGATCCAAAGAAAGTAAGAGAAAATCCGACTAACGAAGAAGCAATCTTCTTTGTTCACGTGGATGTAACAAAGAGGACATGCGGTAAAACTTCACGTTTAAAATAGGGCTGACATTGGAATCTACACGTTTCGGGTGTTGCAGAATCCTTAATCATGATGAAAGTGATCCAGAAGAAAGTGTCGACTTCATTGAGCGCTGTTTCAAGGCCCCAAAGGTTAAGTACACGATACAAAGAAGGCAACAGTAATGGCAACTTTGTTATTCACAATCCTGATAAAAACCTCAATTTGGGGCTGAAAGAGTAGACCACGACCAATCCTTGTGTGTATTATCTGGGGCACCGGAGAGATTAGTATACAACTAGTCAGTATCTTCTATGAACCAAAAAACGAGGTGGAATTGCCCCTGCACCAAAATAAAATTTGCGACCCATCTCTATGCCACAGGTTTAGCCCTCGGTCTTGCTTCATTTTTATTGGTAATATTTAAGGGGTTGTCGGTGCACCGCCACCGATCAGCTGTCATTTCCATCGTGACGAAGACTGGGACCAGGAAGAACAGACCATAGGAGAAGAGGTTACGTGTCAAAGTGGGAAAGGTGGGAAAGCACCGAAGGAGGTGGGGTATCATTTAAGAATAAATTCCCTTTTAATTGTTCCTCATGGGTGGTCCTTGGATAGAAAATTACCATAAATTTATGATAAATTATCTTTGTTATGGTTATGTCTTGCTTGGTACTTTTCAGTCCCATGTTACAGTTCGGATACGACGGGGAATTTTCAGCACTTAGCTCATTTGCGTTTACGATATTATGATCCATAAAAGTGAGCATTTATCACAGCAAAAATGATAAAAAAAGGACACAAGAAGGAAGTTAAATTGGATTTATTTCCCTCACATTCCCCCCTGATACTTAATATACACTTCATAAGATAAATTAAATAAAGAATCCCGGCAATCAGGGTGTAAACACGTGCACACGTATAAATAACAGAAAACTTAAGAATGTCCTACATAAAGCTCATTCACGACAGGCCGAGACCCCACAATAGTATTGCAGGAAGAAATAAACCCAAGTACCAAAAGTTACCATCCTCAGACAGCAGCCGTGGACCCGCAAAACCCAAAGACTTCAATATAAGATTGGAACAAGGGGGTGGGGGAAGGGTCTGCTTTTCCACCCCCTAAGGCCAGCGCCACTCTTTTACATGGAAGTACAGCTTAGTTCCATTTCGATGGGCAAGAATAGAGCTGTTATTGAGGGGGAAAAATAAATAAAAAGGGTTTTCTTCTCTTGAAAATCAATTTTTCCTATAAATATTCTCCTAACACACTTTACACTCAACAGATATCTACTGGATAAAAATTTTGGAAAGTAGGACATGGTCTGAAATAATCCAGGGTGGTGTTTATACAGAATAGTGACTATTCTTTAAAGGAGTATCCCAGTTTACAAAAATTAATCTCCCATGGTGAGAATTGTGAAATCAGCGTGGGTCTGACAGGAGCAGGAGTTATGTCCCTTGTTTTCCTGCAGGCTATGCTGAATTTAAAGGGAATCTATCATCATATGGAAATAATGGTACAGCTGTATAGGTGCATCACCCCCAATAAAAACGATACTTTTTTTGTTTAGATCCGAAGTGCCAGTCAGGAGAAATCCTTTGTAGAAGTCATGAAAATGGGGCAGGAAGTGCACTTTGACTACTTCCTGTAAATGTACTGACACGCCCCCTGGATTTGCATACAGCTTCTACACTAGATTTCTCATGAGTGGCACATCGGATCTGTACATAAGATATATCGTTTTCATGGGCAGACAAGCGCCTACACAGTCGTACCGCTACTTTCTTATGCAAAAACGTTGTAATCCTAGATAAATTATGGAGAACAGCACGACCAGATCCTTCTTTCAACTCCTCCCGACCATGGTTTTTCGGCCAGAGAAGAACAGGGGACATCTCCCAATCCTGGCGATTGGTGGGATTCTAGGTTTAGGCTCTCACTAGAGCTGAGCAGAAAGATTTGCAGAGTCCCGGTCAGATGTCCACATCAGCACCCGCGGCAGGCGAAGCCAAGGTTTGTGAGCATTGTCCGGCACTTGAATGCCGGCATCCTGGGCACCACTACTGTTTAAAATGCTATCGCGACATCAGGCCTAAAGCAATGTCATGACATGACAGGGGCCTTGTAAACACCAGAGGCGTCCATTGCTTCTCAGCATTTGAGTATGCAGGACCCTGGTCCAGCTGCAGAAGAATTACCAATGTAGACGCAAGCTGAGGGTCCTGCAAATCTATAGACTATGGTTGTTTTTGTAGACTGGCATACCCCTTTAACATGACAGTCTATCACAAAACCATACACAGAAGACCATGCAGATTAAAAGGCTTGTACAAGATTAGAAAAACATTGCTGCTTTCTGAAAAAAAAAAAAAAAAAAACAGCGCCACCTCTGCCCACAGGCTACATGTAGTATTGCAACTCAGCCCAATTTACTTCAAAAAGAGCTGCAATAGCAGACTCAACACATGGACAGCGGTGGCGCTGCTTTAAGAAAAGAGCGGCCATGTTTTTTTCTAAGTCTGAACAATCCCTTTAAAAGAAATTTGACTGTTATGTAATGAAGATGGCAGTAAATCTACAATGTGAATATCCTGTCCTAAAAACTCCAGCTGAGGCTATATCTAGACATTACAGTTATTTGCTGCAAAAGTGCAATAATAAACCCACCGTGTGTCTACGCAGCCTGAATGGGAGAAAAGAATAAAACATAATTTTTCTTTTAATAAATAAAAAAGACTTTAAAATATATACATCTCATCTGTATTCGGCTAATCAGCCCGTAATATACATCTATATACTCACAGTCACTCAAAACGTCAAATCAATGCCCAGAGAACGGAAGAACGGCAAAATACCAAAAATAAATAAAATATTTAACCCCCGCACCGGTAGAGAAGTGTGTGTTACAAAAGGATAGGGAAGTGCCAGTTATCAAGAATTCCTGAAAATGGCGGGACCCTGGGTCATATATGGTGCAAATCAAGGCCCACGACATCAGTCACTAAAGGGTGTGAACATCTATGGCACAAACGGTTAATACCACCATGTCCGGTAGGTGTTTCGCCGCTGGGTCACACATTTCACCTTGAGAACCGGGACCCCGTTACGCGCTCACATGGAAAGGCGAGGAGGCCGCACCTGCGCGTGATCTGTGTGTGCCCAAATACAATCTGCAAAACTTGCTGCCTAACTTTGTGAATAGAGTACAAACTGTATTATGCTCCAGAGCTGCATTCACAATTCTGTTGGTTATTACTGGAAACAGCTGACAAGTTTTACTTGGTTGAGTGGATTAGCAAGGGGGGTGGGGAGGTATAATTCTGCTCGCATGTGACAGACTATAGTAGAAATCTATACGTATTCAATGAACAAGCAAAATAATACTGGGAAAATCGATCTCTTAATCATGCAGAATTGTGCATACAGCACTGGAGTACAAAGGAAGAATATACAATAATACAAATGAGCTCTCACACAGAAGTAAGAAATCTGTCTCTATATTGCCCCTTGTTGGATCATTTATGGTTATATGAATCAGTCCTGAGAATATTAACCAAACCATATAGTGGCTACTGGTTGAGAGTAACTACCTATAGGTGGCACTAGCGAGACATTTTTCTTCCTTCTGGAGACGAGCTAATTTGCATACCTTGTTTCCCAGGGAGCATTGCTTGTCTCTTTGCAACTTCCCAACCCTTGTGACATTTTTGCAAGTCATGTAAGAAGCAATAAGGATAAATTGCCTGGTGAGCGCCACTTCATTCCTCTCCGTTAACGGTTTGCCTAGTCTGTAAGACTTCCTACATCAGCGAGCGGCATCCATAAGGCGGAGTGTTACCCTCAATAAAAAAAAAATAACATCGTTGAAGTGCCTCAGCTTTGTATGTGGATCTACTCTGCATGTACGCTGTAAGTTTCTCTTCTGCTGTTGGGTTAAGTGGCGCTACCTAACGTACAGGCTCATAAATGATATATACATCCCCCTCCTTATAAATTACAAACCTCACATACATAAATGCACAAAAAAACCTTTATCAGCCCAACATTCTTCCCTCCACGCGGAGGTCAGCCGTTCCCACCCCTTCCCTCCACGCGGAGTTCAGCCGCCCCCACGCCTTCCCTCCACGCGGAGGTCAGCCGCTCCCCACCCTTCCCTCCACGCAGAGGTCAGCCGCCCCATTCATTCCCTCCAAGCGGAGGTCAGCCACATTTCATCCCTCCACGCAGCGGTCAGCCTCCCATTCCTTCCTCCACGCAGAGGTCAGCCGCCCCATTCCTTCCCTCCACGCGGAGGTCAGCCGCTCCCACCCCTTCCCTCCACGCGGAGGTCAGCCGCTCCCACCCCTTCCCTCCACGCGGAAGTCAGCCGCCCCCACCCCTTTCCTCCACGTGAAGGTCAGCCGCGTCCTCCCCTTTCCTCCACGCGGAGGTCAGCCGCGCCCTCCCCTTCCCTCCACGCGGCGGTCAGCCGCTCGCTCCCCTCCACACGGAGGTCAGCTGCTCCCCTCCACGCGGAGGTCAGCCGCTCCCTCCCCTTCCCTCCACGCGGAGGTCAGCCGCTCCCTCCCCTTCCCTCCACGCGGAGGTCAGCCGCTCCCTCCCCTTCCTCCACGCGGAGGTCAGCCGCTCCCTCCCCTTCCCTCCACGCGGAGGTCAGCCGCGCCCAACCCTTCCCTCCACGCGGAGGTCAGCCGCGCCCAACCCTTCCCTCCACGCGGAGGTCAGCCCCATTCCTTCCCTCCACACAGCGGTCAGCAGCCCCATTCCTTCCATCCACGCGGAGGTCAGCCGCCCCATTCCTTCCCTCCACGCGGAGGTCAGCCGCCCCATTCCTTCCCTCCACGCGGAGGTCAGCCGCCCCATTCCTTCCCTCCACGCGGAGGTCAGCCGCCTCATTCCTTCCCTCTACGCGGAGGTCAGCCACCCCATTCCTTCCTTTCACACGGAGGTCAGCCGCCCCATTCCTTCACAGCTTCAGTGGTCAGTAATGCTTTTCGAGCTTTCGCCCCGTAACATCTATAGCAAACGCAAAAAAGCAGAGGCACAGGACAGCACCTCACGGCCTCCCCCTGTATAAAAACATATAAACAGAAGGTATTCCTATTAAATTAAGAAAAAAGTTTCTTCTGTACAAAGTTTTTTTTTCCCTTCACTTCTATATACTCATCTTGCTTTCTATAGGCCAGCGGTCTTTCTGTTGTTGTGAAACCCCTACTTCCCGCATGACCGGAGTATTAGTCTTGCCACAGCAGGGAGAGTGACTGCAGGATGCTCCTGTAAAAGACGAGGTCCATGTGTCCTCAGACGCTGGGTGACATTAGGTAGACACGTTTCCTGCAGTCTTTGTGACACTCTAGGCCCGCCGCCCGGCTAATGTTGGACAGCGGATAGAAACAGGAGTATAAAAAAGAAGCTGGTGATGCAGAGTAACCTCTTGGTAAGTGCCGACATGTCCTTGGGAACAGCGATCTGTGCCAGGTCGTTGGTTATGTGGGAGATTTCATGCGCCACGCACACGAATATAAACGTGCTAATGATGATGTTCAGCATGGGGTTCCCAGGGATGAGGACCAGGATCCCCTTTGTGTCAGCCGCCAGCCAAATGTGATACTGACAGATGAATAACTGGAAGATAAAATATAGAGGTGATAGATGCAAAAAAAAGAAAATAGCACTAATCTGGAAAAATAGAAGGAAAATAAGCATCCAAAATATCCCTGATAACCTAGATGAAATATACAGTTATTCTAAGTTATTCTTAGTGCAAGGCTGGAGGAGTGGAGCAAGGCACAGGAAGGAGCTCCTCAGGGGCGTGACAAGTCTTTCATTATGCTCCACCCACGCAGACCATGCACTATAAGCCCACACTGTTTCCTTTTTTTTAATGGACAAAAAAAAAAATCACATGTCAGAGTGGCAAAGGTTATGTGAACATTTAGGGTTAGCAGATGTGAAGTTAGAGTCTGGTGTTTTCAAATCAATGGGATTACAATCTGGTGTGATTGGGTGACCAGTTTAATTTAACCCCTTTCCGACAAAGGGCGTCGGACTCCCTCCCTTTGATGTGGGCTCTGGCAGTGAGCCCACATTTTTCCCGGCACATGTCAGCTGTTTTGAACAGCTGACATGTGCCCAGCACAGCCGCGGGTGGAATCGCGATCCATCTATTGTCCCGTTAAATGACGCTGTCAAACGCTGACAGCGTCATTTAACATGCGCTTCCAGAAATCTGCACATCGGTGACCCCTGTCACATGATCGCGGGTCACCGATGGGTCGGCATGACAACCAGAGGTCTTGGAGACCTCTATGGTTGTCACTGCCGGCTTGCTGTGAAGCGCCGCTCGATGGTCAGCGCTCATTGCAAGTGAGTAGTTCTGCTACATACAGGTGATCTGATCATCGCCTCTATGTAGCAGAGCCGATCGAGTTATGTCAGCTTCTAGTCTCCCATGGAAACTACTGAAGCATGCCAAAAGTAAAAAAAAAAAAAATGTTTTTAAAAATATAAAAAACTAAAGTTCAAATCACCCCCATTTCGCCTCATTCAAAATAAAACAATTAAAAAAAAATTAAACGTACACATATTTGGTATCGCCGCATTCAGATTCACCCGATCTATCAATAAAAAAAGGATTAACCTGATTGTTAAAAGTCAAAATGCCAGAATTATGTTTTTTCGATCGCCGTTGTATTAAAATGCAATAACGGGTGACCAAAAGATCGTATCTGCACCAAAATGGTATAATTAAAAACGTCAGCTCGGCGCACAAAAAAAAAAATAAGCCCTCACCCAACCCGAGATCATGAAAAATGGAGACGATACGGGTCTCGGAAAATGGAGCAATTTTTCATTTTTTTTTTTAACAAAGTTTGGAATTTTTTCTCACCACTTAGACAAGAACGAACCTAGACATGTCTGGTGTCTATGAACTCGTAATGACCTGGAGAATCATAATAGCAGCTCAGTTTTAGCATTTAGGGAACATAGTGAAAAAGCAAAACAAAAAACAAGTGTGGGATTGCACTTTTTTTTTGCAATTTCACAGCACTTGGAATTTTTTTTCCCATTTTCAAGTACAAGACATGGTAAAACCAATGGTGCTGTTCAAAAGTACAACTCGTCCCGCAAAAAAACAAGCCCTCACACGGTCATTTTGACCAAAAAAATAAAACAGTTATGGCTCTGGGAAGAAGGGGAGCAAAAAAATGAAAATGCAAAACCAAAAATACCTCTGGGGGTTAAAGAACAGAAATGTATTAAAATCTGATGCTCACAACACATTTTAATGGAAGTGTACCACAGCATGAACAAAGAAGATTTCTGAGGAACTCCGAAGAAGAGTAGTTTTTGATCATTAGGCTGGAGAAGGTTAGAGAACCAAACCTTCAAGAATTTGGATGCAACAATCCACAGTCAGTCAAATTGTGTACAAATTGAGGACACTCAAGACTATTATTACCCTCGCCAGGAGTGGTCAACCAACAAAGACCACTCCAAGAGCAAGGCTTATAAAAGTCTGCAAGGTCACAAAGGACCCAAGGTAGATTGTAAGCAACTTAAGGCCTCTCACAACAGAGATGTAGCGGTTTTATAGGGAGGAATGAGCTAGAATTTCTCCAAATGGATGAGGACTAATCAACAATTACTGGAAATGTTTACATGCAGTTATTGCAGAAGTTCACACACTTTTGCCACTCACAGACATGTGAGAGAAAGCAGACTTGTTGGCATCCAGAGACTATAAGCGTGACCTGACCTTACTGATGATGGAGCAAAGAGGTCTATAATGGATCCATTTAAAAATTTCTTTAAACACAGCTTCAGACAGGTGACATTACTTACCTCCAAAGAAATTCTGCCAAACCAGGCAAAGAATGAGCTGTACACGGAGCGGGCGTACCCGGGAATGTTCCTTATGAGGACGAAAGCTAAAATCTGCGCAACAAAAGAGAGAGGAAAGTTCTCAATATTTTTTTTTTTAAGCTAAATGTAAGACTTTCAGCTCAGCCTCCTTCTCTATGCATGGATTTCCTGCTTCCTGTACACCCACAGCCAACCTGTACAGGTAAAGCTGCAGTGTAAAGCATGGAGGAGGAATAGCATTTGCTATTTTTAGGCCTCAGAGGTGAAGCGCTTTTTTAAATGCTTTTAGGAAAGCGATAACGATCGGTCTGATAGACTTGTGACATGATGAGAACAGTCGGTACCTGTACAACAGAAATGGACGGGTGCATCTCGTTGCATTCGGTCTTGTTTTTACAACTGCTGGCCCATATGGAATAGGTCTGAAGAAAGAAGGACAGCGGTTATTAACCCATTTTCGCACTTTTGTTTCTTCCATGATTCAAAGCTCTTAATTTTTCACGCAAACACAGCCAAATGAGGGTTCTTTGCAATTCTAGCTTTGAGTGACATTATTCAATTTACTTTACAATGTAGTGGAAAAAAAAAAACTGAAAAAAAATTCAAAGTGCGTGAAAAACAAAAATTAAAAATAAAAGCCACTAAAATATATCGTATTTTTTAATACAATTCTGCCATTGCTTTTTCTTTTTTTTTAGTGGTTTTGCTTTTATGGAGTTCATAATGCGGTAAAAATGATTCTTCACATCAGAACGATTATGGAGATACCAAATTTGAATAGTTTATTTTATATTTTAGTGGTTAAAAAAAAGAAAACAAAACTATTTTCTTTATGTTGTTTACCATATAGGACTTCAATGTACGCCGCAGTGCAGATTATGGGCCTTTTTATTATTTCTTTTATTATTTGGGAAAGGGGTGGCTAGTTAATAATGTATTTTTTTTTATCAATTAAAATGAAAAGTGAATGAACAAAAGAAACGTAAATCACATCAATATTTGGTGAAAGCACTTTGCCTTTTTCTACACACACGCAAAAAGTTGTGGATTTTGTAGGATTATAGTTAGGTGAGTGATTAACCAATTCAACCAAACAGGTGATAATGATCACTATTTTCATAACTGAAACAGCCGTGTAGGAGGCTTAAACTTGGGTGACGAACAGACAAACTCTCCTACGAAGGTGAGGTTGTAGAAGACCATATCATGTCACAGGTAAATAGCATGACAAGACTGAGCACAACAAGACACAAGGTAGTTATACTGCAACAGCCAGGTCACTTCCAAGTAAAAATTTCAAAGCAGACTGGGATTTCCAGATGTGCTGTTTATTTTTTTTCTGAATCAGAAGCAAGAAATGGGCAAAGTTGAAGACATAATACACACTGGACGGCCAAGATGCAGCAGATGAAGGACATCATGATTACTGGTCTTTGAAATCAGATGTCCAGCAGTGCCATCAACTCAGAACTTGGCAGCAACCAGTGGGACCAAGCTACACCCATCTACTGTTCCTTGTCGGGTCTGCTCATTTTGAGGAATGCCCCTGTGAACTTGCAACTGAAAGCTATATACAGAATGATTACTACAGTCGCTTAATACCATTCAGATTTTGGATAAGGACTCAGAGGAAACTGAGCAACCTACAAGTAAGTTGCCAGTTTCATCAACACTTATATTGGACCTAGTATATGTGGTAACTTCACTGACATTTCCTCTGCCTATTTAACATGTACTCTGTAGTTGTCGTCAATTAGATCTTCTCTGGTATAGAAATTATAAATGTAGTCCCTGCGGCTGAATGTCTCGCGGCTGTTCGACAGCCACAACACATGCAGGGAGTTTGTTTGTTAGGCAATCCCTGCATGTGTTGGTCATTTATGGGTTACAAACTACAGAGATTTTGTCCTCAGAAACAGGTTCTTTTTAAATGTTTTTATTTGTCTTGTCTTTGTTACATAATATCTATATGATTTAAATTTAGGTAGAGCATCAGATCTTTTCAAAGCGTCTTCCATCTTTTTTAATTGCATATTATTTACAAGTATTTTGCTTAGCTCTCCACTAAAGGGGTTCTCCAGGCTTTGGGCTCAAGTCTGCAGTCATTCTATGTGACTGCAGACTTGTGAGTTCGCGCAGTCAGGATTCTCTGGTGCCAGGAGCGCAAGAATGTAATTTGCATCTCATGTGCCAACTAGAAGTAATGCAAGTGTATTGAGCGGACAAGTCTAGTTGGAATGTGGCCTGAAGTATGCAAATTACCGTATATACTCGTGTATAAGCCGACCCGTGTATAAGCCGACCACCCCTAATTTTGCCACAAAAAACTGGGAAAACTTATTGACTCGTGTATAAGCCGGGTGTATAAACTGCCCTCCTGCTCTGTGCTGCCCGCGTACTGCTCCTTGCTCCCCCATCCAGCTCTGTGCTCCCCTATTCTCCTCTGTACTCCCCCCCTCCTGCTCCGTCCTCCGCTGTGCTCCCCCATTCCTTCTCCGTCCTCCTGTGCCCCCCCGTCCTGCTCCATGCTTCCCCCGACCCCCGTTCTCCTCCCCGTCCTCCTCCATGCTTCCCCCATCCACCGTTCTCCCCCCCTGTCCTGCTCCATGCCTCCCCCGTCCTCCGTTCTCCTCCCCGTCCTCCTCCATGCTTCCCCCATCCACCGTTCTCCCCCCCTGTCCTGCTCCATGCCTCCCCCGTCCTCCGTTCTCCTCCCCGTCCTCCTCCATGCTTCCCCCGTCCTCCTCCATGCTTCCCCCATCCACCGTTCTCCCCCCCCTGTCCTGCTCCATGCCTCCCCCGTCCTCCTCCCCGTCCTCCTCCATGCTTCCCCCGTCCACCGTTCTCCTCCCCGTCCTGCTCGTGCTCCTTGTCCTCTCCTCCATCATACTCACCCCTCCCCGTGCCATCGCTGAACTTGCCTGCAATCCTGCAGCTCTCCCCGGCTTCCTGCAGCTCTCCAGCGCTGAGCGGTGATGTAATACCCGCTCATTAAGGCCATGAATATGTAGGCGACGCCCATGGGAGTGGCGTCGCGTCCATATTACATGACCTTAATGAGTGGGTATTACATCACCGCTCAGCGCTGGAGAGCTGCAGGAAGCCGGGGAGAGCTGCAGGATTGCAGGCAAGTTCAGCGATGGCACGGGGAGGGGTGAGTATGATCCCAAACACCGGCTCCTGCCGCGGTACCTCCTACCCCGCTGGTTTCTGCCCTATGACTCGTGTATAAGCCGAGGGGGCATTTTCAGCACGAAAAAAGGTGCTGAAAATCTCGGCTTATACACGAGTATATACGGTACATTTTTGCTGGCACTAGAGAATTTGTTACCTTTGTTTGTTTGGCTTTGCGTATTTTTAGATCCCTCACATCCATTCCCGCTTGACATTTCTCAAGATCGCTAGCACTGGTAATCCAAGCCAATAATTGGTAAGCCCCCAGTTCAACCACTGCTGTGCCCATCTGCTCCCTCCCTCCCCCAGTGTCTGCTGCAGGCAGGTGGAAAGAAACCTCTATAGACTGGCTAACAATAGGGATTCTATATGAATCCAGATCCAAGGAGAGCGGATGGTACTGGGGCAAAACAAACCGAAAGCGGACCAAGTGACCTCTCAGTGGACCCGGTATTCAGAAGAACAACATTTGCATTCTGGTTTATTTAGCGCTACTTTCACATATTGAAGCAAAGTAAAAAGTACTAGACAGCGAATAAGTTTCCCAGATGTTCTGTCCAGGTTCTTAAAAGGGAGTTCCCATGATAAAAAGTTACGGTATATTGCTTGGACATATCGATAGAATTAGGACTTACCAAAAAAGACACGACGGAGAAGAAGAGCAGCACGTTGGAGACTTTGGTGGAAAACAGAGATTCCCCTTTTCCTTCGAAAAGCACCTGATATTTCTGTAATGCCAGGTAGATGAATGCAAACAGCATGCCATGGAAAACAGCCTGCAAGACACAATGTACAGAAAAGAATCAGTCAACACTGCCGTGAGATCTGCCTTTCTGGACTCTTGGAAAGCTGGATATCCACCCCTCCGAGGGACGTGACGGCAGCCATATTGGTGGTCACACATCCAACCTAAAAACTATGGATTATAGATGAAATGTTTTGATGCTGCTATTCTTTGGACAGAAGATCGTGTGATTTTCTTTTCTTCATATTCCGAGAGCCATATTCTATGAACCAGTTCAAGATGAGGCAGTTTTCATAGCATCATTTTTTATTGCCAATATCGTGCAATATTGGTGGGTAAATAGAAGAAATATGTGCCTGTTTTTCATTTTTTTTTTCTATAACCATAAAGGACCACTGAAACACACTGAAATTTTGTTCCACTTCCCGTAAATTATTTTTATATAATCAGACAAGTTGTATTTTTTTTTTCTTGACAAGATTGCAATTATTTCTTTCTTGATTTTTATATATTTCACAAGTTGTGCTGCCCATAGGGTCATAAAAGACCTTTTAGGGGGAATTTCAACACTTAAATACTTTCTTTTTTTCTCATTTTCCCTGTAACTAGCGCTGATACAATAGCCCCAGTTAAAGATGCAAAGTCAGCCTGCTTGCTGCAAGGCAGAAGGGGATCAGGGTCTCCTATGACCCCCCTGTTATATCCTTACACCCAACACTCTCACAATCGCTCGGTCCGGGGGAGGGAGCGTTGTCTGCGATTCCTATATACTGTGTACACAGCGATAGGGAAGGCAGACACACTAATAAACCCTCTCTGTCTTCCATGTGCAGTGACATTTCACAGTGTCATTGTAGAATATAATGCTGACGTAATACAGCATTATGTAAGAAGAAGTTTGTGGGGTTTTTTTTTTTTTTTTTTTTAATTTGGATAGTTGGATTTTTTTTCCCATTATTGAAATGGACCCTGCGATCCTTTATCTTACAGAATACACTGCACTACTTCCGTATCTCAGTGTGTCACGCCTGGTAGTGCAGGGCATCATAGTCCTATATACCTGTGAAACTAGGAGGGTCTCATTAGGAACCAAAGCAACGCATCGCCCCCTGGTGAATGAATCACAGGGGCAAATTGATGGACTGACAGAAGGACTCTCTCTCTCTTTGGCTTAAGCCCTTAGATGCAATGGTTACCAATAACCGCAGCATCTAACAGCGGCATGAAACATTATTAGAAAGTGGCCTGAACATTTCATATCTCTGCATTACATTATCCCTCTCTTTTTATTATCCCTCTCTCACTTTGACAAAAGAAAGACTCAACCTATATCAAGAAGAATAGTAAAGGAAAACACAGGCACAAAGTCGTAAAAAAAAAAAAAGAGACGCTACAGATGCTCTAAAATGAAGAGGCGACCACAATCTATAGGAATGCAGAGAAAATACTTACATATCGGTCTAAACTCCATCGAAACCACCACTCGTAGACCTCACCATTTAACTCAAATAGTTTAGAGATCGGCCAAAGAGAGAAGATATTCTCGAAGGAGTCCTGGGAGGAAAGAGCAGAACGTCAGAGGGTATCATGCGGGTAAATGAGCACCAGATCTGCACTACTAATGTGCCGTCATGTCCCCCGAGTGCGGCTTCCTCAATAGTAGTCAATGTATGGCACTGATCTATATGTCAGACATGATGAGACTACGGAAACGTTAAAACTCCTTGGCTTCCCAAAGTCATATAGATACAAATTTCTAATCCCGGAAGGTTACACCACAGAGACCCCCCAATTTGACAGAGAAACGGGGGTCCAACAACCATACGAGAAAAGGTGTATAACTGCAGGTCATGAACGTAATGCACTGCCGCCTTTATATTCATTCTCTCTGGATTCCATGGCTGCCTCGTCCGATTTCCATCAGTGTTGTCATGGGGACTTTGTATGGATCCAAATCACCATCTACACTAAAATGTGCTTTCCAGGACTTAGGATGGTTCATCAATATCTAATTAGTGGGGGTCTGGCACCCCGCACTCCCACTGGATCAATTACCAGATTTATGGTCTATGGAGCCAGAGCAGCACAGCGCCATGCACTGGCTATTCTCAGGTACTGTAGCTCAGATTTCATCCACTCCAATAGGAGCTGATCTGCAATATTGAGAAATGGGCACTACAAAGTACACGGAGCCGTGTTAGTCCACTCCATTCAATGATCACATAACAGCGAGTCGGGCTGATGCCAATGATCCTTATGATTGGCGATCAATATCTCGGTCTTGCACCCCCCCCATTAATATCTGATTTACCTCTGTGTAACATCAGTGTACGTACAGAGCTGCATCCACGTAAGGACACGTAAGATCCCCAGACAAGATAGAGGTAGACTCTGGTCATATTTATTAGGGTCTTCAGAACCTAAAAACCAAGAGGTGTACCCCCCGCACGTACAGTCAGCCCTCCATGACCCTCACAGCCGTAATTTACAAGGGAGTTCCACGTAGGGAAATGCAGCGTACCTGAGCACAAGACAGGACGTAGATACACAGCAGCAGGAAGCCGAACTTCAACACCAGCCCAAAATACCAAATGTTATTAGCTGGAGAAGAGGAAATGCAACATCAATGTGACGGAGGAACAGATCCAAATTATTACAGAAATTATTATTAATAACAAATGTTTGTGAAATGCGTCTGACAGTGACTCATCTCCCGCTCCCCCAGCTTGCACGTTTCCAGGGAGGTGAAACCTACTGGACGGGCAATTGTTTGCACGGCTATTTAAGGTGTTTCTGTGTGGGAGCACCGATCGATACTCACTTAACATTTATGGGAGGGTTCATCCGAGTACGACTACTAGCACATGGCACGTGCGCTAGAAGCTTGTTAGTGGATTCCTACGCGGACATGAGGACATCAGATTGATGTATAATCCCTAGTCACAAACATCGGATGTTCAACAACAAAAAAAAAAACCCTGTATAGTCTCTCCTCACCGCAGACCTCTCCGACCACCGTCCGGTCCTCTTTCCGCTGTCGCGCGCCATGTCTCCGGCCGCTTCACTACGGGCCGTGACCAGGATTGGAGGTCACTGCATATCATGTACAGTAGGCTCCGGCCTGGACGTGGCCGGAAGTCACCGCCTACCCGATGAAAAAAAGAAGAAGGACCGGACCCGTGTGATGAGTGTTGGTTAAAAAAACGATTAAAAAAAAAAAAAAAAAAAAACTCCTGCTAACCTCTTCAGCGTCATCACTGTCCGGTCTTCTATTTTCCCACGCATCTGTAAGACTTCCAGCCGCTTCCACGCCCTGGATCTTAAGACACGGCCTGGATGCAGCTGCAAGTCCTGATTTATAGTGAGGAAGCCAAAAAAGCGCGACCGCCGATGACGGAAAAAATTGAAATGTATGATGGGTGGCGATCAGTATCATTTTTTCCCCCTACTAAAATATATATCTGGGTTACAACCAAAGTTAAAAAACGTATCACGCTCATCAGGGGCTGTCAGTATTGGTTATTATATATATATATATATATATATATATATATTTATTATATATGTTTTTATTTTTTCAACCCCAAACAAAAAGGATTAAATAGTAGGAAACTTAAAAAACGACAACAGAATTGGCCCAAATAAATAAAGATAAAGTAAAATACACAAAGGTGTAAATTCAGAATAAACCAGAGGTCGTTGTTACCATTTGCCTTCTTCTGGGTGATCTGTGGCCATAAAGCCATGGATGCATAAATCACCATGAACCAGAAGGTGACCAACGGAACGAAGTAGTAGAATTGGTACGGCCGGTCCATGACGACACAGAGGACGACCACCAAGAAGTTCAGGCGGAATAAGACCTGTGATGACAAATGAATGACATTAATAACATGGAGCAGATTAAAGTGAACCTGTCAGCAGGGTTATGCATAGTAACCACAGACGGATTTCATCAACCAAGGTATTATTTTATTCAGTATAACGGCACCGACCTGACACTGTCTGTAGGTTACTGTGCATAACCCTGCTGACCAGATCCCTTTAAATACTAACGTTTCATGATGAAAATCCAAGGTTCAATCATTTTTTTTAAAGGTCTTTCTAATTTAGGTCTATGGGAAATTTTAGAAATGGTCAAGGTGTAGGCACCTCTACTCCAAAATGTGGGGTCCCTACCTTCCTGATCTCCCAACAAACTCACATGCCTTTAACATAAAAGAGAAACCATTCCACAAGAGTTTTGATGTTCTTCTATACATTGAGTATCAAATCCCATCACCGGGACGTCCCCCAGAGAAACACGAATATTTACTCGAGAGCTATTAACGCAGTTACACTACAAATATGCCAAAATCTCCCTACCTGGGAGATGCGGTAGATTCCAAAATCTCCCTTTAACCAGAAATAGGAAAAGTGTCCGTATCCCGTCTGAAATAAATAGGCAGCGACCAGAACCCGTATGTGCATGTACACCGGCAAAAACTAGGAGAGAAGGAAGAGTAGTGAGTAGAGGTTTCATCAACAGTGCATATGAGGTTCTGCAGCAGCTAAGGTGCATATTATGAGGTGCCGCAGTAGCTGATGGGTGTGTTGTGAGGTTCTGGAGCAGCCTCTTCTGATATGAAGCAGCTCCCTCTTTTTGAGTTAAGAAGCCCTACTTGTCAGTCCTTGTTTGGCCCCATCAATGGAGAATTGTCAGATCAGCAGCATCTACAGTAGCATGTAAAAGTTTGGGCACCCCTGGTCAAAATTACTGTTATTGTGAACAGTTAAACAAGTTGAAGATGAAATGTTCTCTAAAAGGCCTGTTACAGATGACACATTTCCTTTGTATTTTAGGCAAAAAATATATATAAAATATATATTGACATCTTAGATTTCAAAAACTACAAAAAAAAAAAATGGGCCAATGCAAAAAATATAGACACTCTGCATGGTTAGTACACAGTAACAACCCCTTTTGAAAGTATCATAGATTGTAAATGCTTTTTGAGTCTTTCAATTCTTGTTTAAGGCGTTTTCATCCACCATTCTTCCTTAGAGAATTCTTCCAGTTCTGTGAGATTCCTGGGTCGTCTTGCATCCTCTGCTACTCTGAGGTTTAGTCACAGATTTTCAATGATGTCCAGATCAGGGGACTGTGAGGGCCATTGCAAAACCTTCAGCTTGCGCCTTTTGAGGTCATCTATTGTGGATTTTAAGGATCATTATCCATTTGCAGAAGCCATCCTCTTCCTCTTTCAACTTCAGCTTTTTACAGATGGTGTTATGTTTTCATCAAAAACTTGTTGAATTTTCATTGAATCCATTCTTCCCTCTACCCTTGAAGTGTTCCCTGTACCACTGGATGCAACACTACCTCAAAGCATGATTGATACACTCCCATACTTAATGGTTGGCAAGATGTCCTTTCCTGAATTCCTGTGCCCTTTTTTCTCCACACATACCTTTGATCATTGTGGCCAGAGATTTTACCCTCATCGGTCCACAGGACTTGTTTCCAAAATGCATAAGTGTAGATGTTCTTTTGTAAACTTAGGACGCTGAATTTAATTGTGAGGACGCAGGAGAGGTTTTCTTCCGATGACTCTTCCATGAAGACCATATTTGTGCAGGTGTCTCTCAACAGTAGAACAATGTATCACAAATCCAGAGTCTGCTAAATCTTTCAGAAGGTCTTTTCCAGTCAAGCGGGGGTTCTGATTTGCCCATCAATCCTACGAGCAGCTGTCAGTGAAATTGTGCTTGGTCTTCCAGACCTTATCTTGACCTCCACTGTTCCCGTTAACTGACCTTTCCTAATTACATTTTGAACGGAGGAAAGAGCAACTTGAAAATACTATCTTCTTATAGCCTTCTCCTGCTTTGTGGGCCTCCACCATTTTCATTTTCAGAGTGCTAGGTAGCTGCTTATAAGACCCCATGGCTGCAGACTTTTGGAGGCTGAGTTTTTATAAAGCTGGGAAATTTGCATCACCTGGCCAACGATGATACTGAAAAAAGCCATAACCCTAACAGGCTAATTACGGTCTGAAACCTTGGTCAAAGTTATATGAGAATACAAATACACATTCTTTTTGTTTTTTTTTGCCTAAATTACAAAGGAAATGTGTCATCTTTAACTTTAGGCCTTTTAGACAACATTTCATCTTCAACTTGCTTAACTGTTCACAACAGTAATTTTGACCAGGGGTGCCCAAACTTTTACATGCCAGCGTATGTATTGACGCTCATCATTATATGTATTGACACTCATCATCACGTGACACCTTAATTATAGACTCGTCCGTGCAAATTCTCCTCCCTCCGTGCGTTACAACGACTTGGACCAGTCACCGCAGTGACGATACTCACAGAGCTGGCTCCAGATATATGATAGATTAATATGACGAGCTGCATCCATCCCTTCCACTCATCAGTTTGATCCCGATTCAACAATTTTGTCTAAAATAAAACAAGAAAGAGAAAGTTGGTGTCAGCGATGGTATAAGGACCACATAAACCTTCACTACGGCCACCAAACTGACAATCAATATGGCGGCCCTTCCTGTGATCATATCTGCAAATGCTGCCTCCTGCAAAAAGGCAGAAAACCGCCAATATCTCTCCAAGCAAAACAATCAAACTCTAGTCCACCGGCCAGGTGTCAGCTGCAGCCAATCACTGCCCACTGCGGTGTCCAACACATTACTAACAGCCTGCGATTGACTTCAGCAGTCACATGTCGGACTACACAGAGCAGGAAGTAATTACCGAACAGCTTTAAGTGAGTACAAAGTACAGCGACTGCGGAGCGGTGATAATTCTCCTCGCATGATGGTATGTAATAAAAAGAAGTCAGAACAAGCAAGAAACAGCAACAGAAACCAACATCCTCGCTACAATAACAAAAGGTGACTACAGGTGTAATATCACAGTGAAATTCCTGCACGTCGCTTACACCACATACATAAAAGAGTATAGAGAGTCACTGTGTGCATTCATTATATTACTGATCCTGAGTTACATCCTGTATCATACTCCAGAGCTGCACTCACTATTCTGCTGGTGCAGTCACTGTGTTCATACATTACTCGTCCTGAGTTACATCCTGTATCATACTCCAGAGCTGCACTCACTATTCTGCTAGTGCAGTCACTGTGTACATACATTACATTACTCATCCTGAGTTACATCCTGTATCATACTCCAGAGCTGCACTCACTATTCTGCTGGTGCAGTCACTGTGTACATACATTACATTACTGATCCTGTACTGATCCTGAGTTACATCCTGTATTTTACTCCAGAGCTGCACTCACTATTCTGCTGGTGCAGTTACTGTGTACATACATTACTGATCCTGAGTTACATCCTGTATTTTACTCCAGAGCTGCACTCACTATTCTGCTGGTGCAGTTACTGTGTGCATACATTACTGATCCTGTACTGATCCTGAGTTACATCCTGTATTATACTCCAGAGCTGCACTCACTATTCTGCCTGTTACATTACAGTGTGCCGACAAGTTCACCATGAGCCTGACGTTACCTCTTTGTGTTCTCGTTGTAGAAGACCCCCAGCACCAGGATGTAGATGATGGGTATGAAGAATGAGGAGTGGGTATAGAACTTGTTTTCCTTCATGTACAGGTTGGCGCGGTCACAGAAGTAGAAGTACGCCATGATGAGCCCAAGCTTGGCAAAGGAGAACAGGGTGACCTCCAGTGTGGAGGCGGCTGGGGTGACGGTGGCTGGCTTCTTCTCCTCCCCATTCTCTATGTCTGTGCACATCTTGTTCTTCCGGTGTTTGTTCCTCTGGATCACACTGATCGCCACGTAGGCCCCGATGGATAAAGCGAAGAAACTGGCAGCCAGCTTCTGTATGAGGGTGAGCGGAGGAGTGGGCTGGCAGCAGGAGCCATCAATGGGCTTGAAGATTTTATTGCAGTAGGAATTCATAAGGATCATGGCACTCTGCAAGGACAGTATTACATGTAGATATTATTGCCCTGTCATATAACCTCCCCACTGGCCACAGATAGCCCACTGTGCCCAAGACGGCCACAGGATGCGCCCAATGTCCTGCATATGGTCACCAGACACCCACAGTCTCATAGATGGACATTCACAGTCCTGCAGACAGCCATAAAATGCCCACTGTCCCCAAATTAATGTCAGGGCTCCCACAGTTCTTGGGACTGGCGCAAGGGCGGCCTGGCACCCCCTTACAGTATCCACAGTCCTGGAAATAGCGCCACGCAGGCCAATGCATACCGAAAGAAGAAGGCGCCACGTCGGCCAAGGCGTCCCGAAAGAAGTCGGCGCTACGTCGGCCAAGGCGTCCCGAAAGAAGTCGGCGCTATGTCGGCCCGGCATCCCGCGCCAACCACCAAATATCTGGCACTTACTATATCTCTGCTGCTATCTGGAATATGAAGACCATCCAATGACTGCTCTATAGTTTCTTCAGAGATGAGCCTGGAGACGCTGAAAATTTTTATTTTTGATCTTGATTTTCTATTGGTGCCATTTAGAATCGCTGCCGCAACTTCATTGTAAGCGTCAATCCGCGCATTGGTGATCATCCTGCGACTTTCACCTAATAATTGTTCATAGACGGGATCTGGCAATGAGAAGAGGACACGATGTTTAAATCGACGAGGGAAATGACAGATTCATCGGTCTGCACTGTATATCGTGAGGGGCCGGTCTGACAACATGGACGTTGTCTTGTGCCGCAACTGCCTGGACATACAACATACGGCACCTTGTAAGATCCAGTAGACGTCACTGATGTCCGCCAGCTTCCCAGAAATGGCTCTAAATCTGTCAGGTTCACCTTGTACTGGGCCAGAGACTCCGCGCTGCCATTATTCATCTTTATCGACCACTGAGAATAAAGTGGAAACTTTCATTTACATTTGTGCTCTCACCAGTCACAATCACTATTTACATTGGCTGCTGAGCACAATAAGTTTTCCATAATTGTCCCAATGTTTAAGAAAAAAAAAAAAAAAAAGGGAAAAAAATGACTATTCTTGGGGTTTGGACAAAAATGTGGTAATAATTGTGAAAGGTAACTTTGTTCTATGGATTAGTCTGATAGCGAATTTATACTGTTTTTTTTTTTTTTTTTTTGCTATTTAACCCCTTAAGGACAGGATGATTTTTAATTTGAGTTTTAATTTTCTTGTTTTCCTCCCCTTCTTCCCAGAGCCATAACTTTATATTTTTCCATCGAGTTGTACTTATGAATAACACTATTCATTTTTACATGTGATGTACTGGAAAGTCGGTAAAACAAACTGTACTTACAGCCAAAAAAAAAAAAAATGCAACTCTGCAAATTGTGTTTTTTGGGTTTATTATTTACAGCATTAATTTTACAGTAAAACTGACCCTGGCAATATGATTCTCTGGGTCAGAACGATTACGGAGATACCAAATGTGATTTTTTTTCCTCTCGTTATGCTGTTTACCGATCAGAATAATTTACCATAAATCATTCGGACTATAAGACGCACCGAGGTTTTAGATGAGGAAAACAAAAAAAGAGGCAAAAAATGTGGTTAATTCTGTACTAATATCCCCCATCCTGGTAGGCATGGCCCCCTCGCCCCCCCCATCCTGGCATGCATGGCCCCCTCGCCCCCCCATCCTGATATGCATGGCCCCCTTGCCCCCCCATCCTGGTATGCATGGCCCCCTCGCCCCACCCCCATCCTGGTATGCATGGCCCCCTCGCCCCCCATCCTGGTATGCATGGCGCCCCTTGCCCCCCATCCTGGTATGCATGGCGCCCCTTGCCCCCCCATCCTGGTATGCATGGCCCCCTCGCCCCCCCATCCTGGTATGCATGGCCCCTCGCCCCCCCATCCTGGTATGCATGGCCCCCCTCACCCCCATCCAGGTATGCATGGCCCCCTCGCCCCCCTTCCTGGTAGGTATGGCCCCGCCCCCCTTCCTGGTATGCATGGCCCCCTCGCCCCCCATCTAGGTATGCATGAATATTCACTGCTCCCCTCTCGGCACAGGCTTCAGTGAATAGAGATAGGCAGGATTATGGGCGTAGGGTGCAGTGAATATTAATTTCTCTTTAATAGTGGGCACAGGGGTTAGCCGCAGCAGTCGGCTCCTGCCACCTGTGACTCGCTCCTCCGCTGCTCCACCTCCCCATCCAGACTATAAGAAATTTTTGGAAGAAAAAAGTGCGTCTTATAGTCTGAAAAATACAGTATTTTATATTATGATAGATGGGACGTGGTGATATCAAAGATGTGTATTTTTTTATTTCTTAATTTTTACCAGAGGTAAAAGGGGTGATTTGAACTTATATTTACATTTTTTTCTTTTTTAGTCCGCTTGTGCTATATACAGAAATGCACAGTACTGCTGTATATAGCAAAAATCACGGTGCCCTATGAACGCCAGCCACGGGTTGGCTTTCCCAGGAGTAACGTCAGGACCCCTGACAGTCATGGCAACATATCGGCGCCCTGCGATCACATCACAAGAGCGCCGATGTGCATAAAATGATGCGCTTCCAATATAGGAAAGGGAGCGATTTCAACTTTTATATTTTCTGAGGGATTTTATTTTTTTATTTTTTTACATTTTTTGCAGACTTGTACATTACCCTGCAATACTTTAATAGTGCAGTGTATTGTTAACCCCTTAGTGACAGAGCCATTTTGCACGTTAATGACCGGGCCAATTTTTAGAATTCTGACCACTGTCACTTTATGAGGTTATAACTCTGGAACGCTTTAACGAATCCCGCTGATTCTGAGATTGTTTTTTTGTGACATATTGTACTTCACGTTAGTGGTAAAATTTCTTTGATATGACTTGTGTTTATTTATGAAAAAAACGGAAATATGGCGAAAATTTTGAAAATTTAGCAATTTTCAAATTTTAAATTTTTTTGCCTCAATCAGAGAGATATGTCACACAAATTTCTTAATAAATAACATTTCCCACATGTCTACTTTACATCAGCACAATTTTGGGAACAAAATTTTCTTTTGTTACGAAGTTATAAGGGTTAAAAGTTGACCAGCGATTTCTCATTTTTACAACACCATTTTTTTTTTAGGGACCACATCACATTTGAAGTCACTTTGAGGGGTCTATATGATAGAAAATACCCAAAAGTGACACCATTCTAAAAACTGCACCCTCAAGGTGCTCAAAACCACATTCAAGAAGTTTATTAACCCTTCAAGTGCTTCACAGGAGCTGAAGCAATGTGGAAGGAAAAAATTGACATTTAACTTTTTTTGCAAAAGCTTTACTTCGGAACCAAGTTTTTTTATTTTCACAAGTGTTAAAAGAAAAAATGAACCACAAAATGTGTTGTGCAATTTCTTCTGAATACGCCGATACCCCATATGTGGGGGTAAACCACTTTTTGGGCGCATGGCAGAGGTCGCAAGGGAAGGAGCGCCGTTTGACTTTTTCAACGCAGAATTGGCTGAATGCCATGTCGCGTTTAGATAGCCCCTGATGTGCCTAAACAGTGGAAACACCCCACAAGTGACCCCATTTTGGAAACAAGACCCTTAAGGAACTTATCTAGATGTGTGGTGAGCACTTTGAACCTCCAAGTGCTTCACACAAGTTTATAACATAGAGCCGTGAAAAAAAAAAAAATTTTTTTCCACAAAAATGATCTTTTCACCCCAATTTTTAATTTCCCAAGGGTAATAAGACCGCAAAAGTTTTTGTGCAATTTGTCCTGAGTATGCGGATACCCCATATGTGGGGGTAAACCATTTTTTGGGCGCACGGCAGAGGTCGCAAGGGAAGGAGCGCTGTTTGACTTTTTCAACGCAGAATTGGCTGGATGACCATGTCGCGTTTAGAGAGCCCCTGATGTGCCTAAACAGTGGAAACCCCCAACAAGTGACCCCATTTTGGAAACTAGACCCCTTAAGGAACTTATCTAGATGTGTGGTGAGCACTTTGAACCTCCAAGTGATTCACACAAGTTATAACGTAGAGCCGTGAAAATAAAAAATCATATTTTTTCCACAAAAATGATCTTTTCACCCAATTTTTATTTTCCCAAGGGTAACAAGACCCCAAAAGTTTTTGTGCAATTTGTCCTGAACATGCCGATACCCCATATGTTGGGGTAAACCACTTTTTGGGCGCACGGCAGAGGTCGCAAGGAAAGGAGCTCCGTTTGACTTTTTCAACGCGGAATTGGCTGGACGCCATGTCGCATTTGTAGAGGCCCTGATGTGTCTAAACAGTGGAAACCCCTCACAAGTGACCCCATTTTGGAAACTAGACCCCCTAAGGAACTTATCTAGATGTGTGGTGAGCACTTTGAAGCCCCAAGTGCTTCACAGAAGTTTATAACGCCCGGGCGTGAAAATAAAAAATCATATTTTTTCCACAAACCTGATCGTTTAGTCCCCAATTTTTTATTTTCCCAAGGGTAACAGGAGAAATTAGACCACAAAAGTTGTTGTCCAATTTGTCCTGAGTACGCTGATACCCCATATATGGGGGGGGGACCACTGTTTGGGCGCACGGCAGGGCTTGGAATGGAAGCAGCACCGTTTGACTTTTTCAAACCAAAATTGGCTGGAATTGAGATTGGACACCATGTCGCGTTTGGAGAGCCCCTGATGCGCCTAAACAGTGGAAACCCCCCACAAGTAACACCATTTTGGAAACTAGACCCCCTATGGAACTTATCTAGATCTGTGTGAGCACTTTGAACCCCAAGTGTTTCACAAAAGTTTATAACGCCTGGGTGTGAAAAAAAAAAAAAATCAATTTTCCACAAAAATGATTTTTTAGTCCCAAATTTTTGATTTTTCACAAGGAAATTGGACCCCAAAAGTTGTTGTCCAATTTGTCCTGAGTACGCTGATACCAAATATGTGGGTGGGGAAACTGTTTTGGCGCACAGCAGGGCTTGGAAAGGAAGTAATAACGTTTTGGAATGCAGACGTTGATGGGGGTCATGTTCCGTTTGCAGTGCCCCAGATGAGCCTAAACAGTGGAAAACCCCCACAAGTGACCCCATTTTGGAAACTAGACCCCCTAAGGAACTTATCTAGATGTGTGGTGAGCACTTTGAACCCCAAAGTGCTTCACAGAAATTTATAAACGCAGGGCCGTGAAAATAAAAAATTTTTTTTTCCTCAAAAATGATTTTTTTAGCCAGCTATTTTTTATTTTCCCAAGGGTAACAAGAGAAATTAGAACCCCAAAATTGGTGGGCAATTTGTCCTGAGTGCGCTGATACCCCATATGTTGGGGTAAACCACTGTTTGGGCGCACGGCAGGGCTCGGAAGGGAGGGAGCGCCATCTGACTTTTTGAACGCCACGTCATGTTTGGAGACCCCCTGATGTGCCTAAATAGTGGAAACCCCTCAATTCTAGCTCCAACCCTAACCCCAACACACCCCTAATCCCAACCCTAACCCTAATCCTAACCTAATCCCAACCCTAATTCCATAATAACCCTAATTGTAACCCTAACCCTAATTGTAACTCTAACCCTAATTGTAGCCCTAACCCTAATTGTAACCCTAAACCTAATTGTAACCCTAACCCTAATTATAACCCTAACCCTAAGGCTGGGTTAATTTTGCGTTTTACCAGCCCGTTCAACATATAGCGTTGACGGGCTGGTAACGGTATAGCATAACGCGATTGCGTTATGCTATACCGCTAGCGCAGAGGAATCAGCAGATGATTCATCTGCGCTAGCGGTGACGGAGCCCAGACGCTGCAGCCCGCGTCCGAGGCTCCGTCACTGAATGATGGCACGTCGCGAACGCATGCCGCTTTAACGCATTCGTCGCGATGCGCCCTCAAATGGGGGTGAATGGCAGCGTTAACGGACTGCGTTACACCGCGTTATACCGCTGTGTAACGCAGTCCGTCTAATGGACTGCCATAACGCAGTATGAACCCAGCCTAACCCTAATTATAACCCTAACCCTAATTATAACCCTAACCCTAATTATAACCCTAAGCCTAACCCTAACCCTAACAGAAAAATGAAAAAAAAATATAATTTCTATATTTTATTATATGTCCCTAACTAAGGGGGTGATAAAGGGGGGGGTTATGTACTGTTTTTTTTATTTTGATCACTGTGATAGTTTATCACAGTGATCAAAATGTACTTTTGTGAGAATGAATGAAACTTTTTTTGAATCTGCCGCCAAGCAGATCGGCGGGCGCACTGCGCATGCGCCCGCCATTTTTTTTTTGCAGGAAGAAGACGCCGGTTTCCTGGGGCCTTGAGGAGGACGGAGGACACCGGTAAGTATATGGGGGGGCGATCGGGGAACCCTCATTTTTCTCCCTCTGATGTGCGATCACATCAGAGGGGAGAGAAATCTTTTTTTTTTTTTTGCGGTCGGCATTATACGTAGTATAATGGCGATCGCGACACCGGGGTCGGTAACTACGACCCCGATCATGTTCTCTGGGGTCTCGGCTACCCTCGGCAGCCGAGACCCCAGAGAAAATTGCCCACCCCCCCCCCGGCAGAACGCGGCGGGCGCACTGAGCATGCGCCCGCCATTCAAGATGGCGGCGCCCACCGGAGGAGGAAGGTGGGCCCGCGGGCCACAACGGGGACACTGGGGGACACAAGGGGGGGATCGGGGACCCTTTTTCTCTGTCCTCTGATGTCCGATGACATCAGAGGACAGAGAAATTAAATGGCACATCATATTTTTTTTTTTTTTGTTGCGGTCGCCGTTATAGGGTTAATAACGGCGATCGCAACATCGGTGTCGGTAAAAACCGACCCGATTCATGTTCTCTGGGGTCTCGGCTACCCCGGTAGCCGAGACCCCGGAGAAAATGCGCCTCTGGGGGGCGCTATTCACT
Source organism: Oophaga sylvatica (assembly GCA_033576555.1). NCBI lineage: Eukaryota > Metazoa > Chordata > Amphibia > Anura > Dendrobatidae > Oophaga > Oophaga sylvatica. Next base: position 11,677,192 of record JARQOD010000006.1, on the reverse strand, counting down.
TTTTCCACATCGCCGTTAATTAACGGCGATGTGGTTTAAGTACCCTTAATGACCGCCGTTAAAAGGCGTATCGACGGTCGTTAAGGGGTTAAACTACCAGAAACCCAGGCCTTCATAGTTTTATTGACACACCAGACATGGGGTCCTTGAGTCAGGTCCATGACCTCTCATTGCAGAGAGGAAAGCAGCGTCGGCAGAACACCTTCCTAAACTCTTAAATGCCGCTGTCATAATTAACAGGAGCAACCGAGCACTTATACTGTTTGGATCGGATAATACAGGACCAAGTCGGCCCCCGTGCAGTAAAGATTGGGTCAGCTGCGAAGTCCACAAACTGTTAATATAAGGGCTAATGAGAAAATAAAACGTTTTCTTCCACAGATGAAACACGTATTTAATGAGCCGACGTACATGGACGGTTTTAGTAACAGTTCAGGGTCCTCAGACTCAGTGCATGTAGTTATAGGATTAGTAGCAGCTTACCGTGGCGGCTCCGGCTACAACGATTTGGGGCTTTGATGCTGGGCTCTGGAAGTAAGAAAATAAATGACGTTAGATGCAAGAAGAGGCTCCACCCGACATTTACTACAACTTTGTATTTGATGTAGTATTTATCCGGGCACACGGTGGATTTAAAAAAAAAAAAAAAGTCTACACACCCCTGTTAAAATGCCATTGCTTTGAAATGTAAAAAAAAAAAAAAAAAACAGATGTAGAAGAACCATTTAAGAACTTTTTCCACCTTTAATATCGCCCATAATCTATATTATTCACTTGAAAAATAAACTAAAACCTTTTCGGGAGGGAAATTTTTTTTTTTTAATAATGTGGTTAAATAAATATGCACACCCTCAAACTAAAACTTCATTGAAGTCCCCTTTGAGTTTATGACGGCATTCAGCCTTTTTGGGTCGGAGTCTATCTGCGCTCGCACCCACATGAAATCGCTGCACATCTATCAGATTGTGGGGTACATCTCCTGTGTACTACGCCTTCTTCACGTCACACACAGATTCTCACTGATTTAGGTTTAGGACACTCTAAAACTTATCTTCTTCTGAAGTTTCTTGTGCCGATTTTGAGCTATGCTTAGGGTCGTTGTTGAAAGGTGAAATTCATCATCTTTTTTTAAGCCAAGGCCTGAAGGTTTTGTTTCAATACTGACTGATATTTGTAACTGTTCATAATTCCCTACACTTTGACTAAAGCCTTATTTTCAGCTGCCGAAAAACAGCCCCAAAGCACAATGCTGCCTCCACCATGCCTTACTGTGGGTATGGTGTTTTTTTTTGGAGATATGCACTGTTGGCTTTGCACAATTTGGAATTTATGGCAAAAGATTTGTACCTTGGTCTCACCATACATAACTAATTTTCTCACATGGCTTTTGGCAGACTTAATGTAGGTATAGAAAAAACATAGCCGGACTTGGAGGTTTTTTCCGTGCAAGATTCCCGCAGCTCCTTTAATGCTGTTGTATCCCTATTGGCAGCCTACAGGACCAATTTTCTTCTTGTCATCAATTTTTGAGGGATGTCCAGGTAGTGTCATTGCTGTGCCAAATGTAAACCACTTCTTGATGACATCCTCACAAGTCTCTGTGGTAGATCTAATGCCATGGAAACTTTTTTTTGTAACCTCCTGACTCATGATTTAACAAAAGATCCCTTTGCTGTGTTGTCAGCTGTTTATGGACCATGGATTTTGCTGTAAAATGCAACTTAAAAAAAATACATGAGGAAAATTCTCCAAGGACAGCCGTGCACTGACTACTATTTACCATGAATAAAAACGTGACTGGCCAATTCTGATACAACCACATCAACAATTATAAGAGGGTGTTCTAACTTATGCAACCACATTTCAGTTTGTTTCTCAATGGACTGTTACAGATTATGGGTGACATTAAAAGTGAAAAAAATTATTCTTACGTGATGAAAACTTGCCTCTTTTAACTGTATATGCCATGTCTGATATGCGAGGATCGAGCACTTAGCCCTCACACATCAGGAGAGCTCTTTCCCTGAACCCGGATATAAATGCCTGGAACAATGCAGCCCCTATAATTTTAAAATCAGTTGGAAAATGAGTATACCCCTTTAATGGCATATTCTGGGAGCTTTGTATGCAGCGAGCACCACCTAGTGGTGGCTGATGTTAACTTTTTAAAGAGAGATTCCAGTTTCGTTGTGGTTTGTACATCAGGGAAATAAAAAAAAAAAAAATGTATGTTTTAGAAATCCTGCTTGCGAAATTGTCTTTTACCGTTGACTCCGGTCAGCACAGAAGAATGGATCAGTCCTATGTAAGCAAACAGATTAACTAAACATGGCGCTAGTCACATTACCTATCTCCCAATTTGTAATATGTCCCCCCGCACTGGAACGATAGGACTATTGAATATCTGTACTTCTATACATGGCCGCCCGTCCCCTCGTGACGCGGACCCACTGTTTACAAATATAGTAAAACTTTAATAAAATGCTGAGGTCGGTCAGACGACGTCATGGACGTCCAGGATCTCACAAAAAGTTGTCATAAGTTTGCTTTCTAAAAAGGAGACAGGGGAAAGTGTCGACACAAACCTCGATCAGAGTCTGGAAGCATTGCTTCATGGAGCCGTTCACCTCCGGATACCACAGGAAATCCTGAAAGGAAAAAATCAACATCCGTTTTGTCACCGTTTCATAATCTGTCTCCATAAAAGCTGATCTTCAGGGGGTTAAGCTTTAACCCCTTGGAAGCAGAATTCTTACGCCACAGGACAAGGCCATAAATGTGTGATATATATGGGTCACTCCTTTAAAAGCGGGGCCACACTTGCTCATCACCGCTCCATTCATTCTCAATGAGATGCTGCACTCAGCAGTCCCATGTAGAAAGAATTAGGATGGATGACCACTTCTGATTTTGGATTTAGTGCTAGTAGAAGGAGAAACCACTTACCACCCTGATGTTATGGTTGTCGTCCTTGAACGGTATGTTCTCATGCTGTGGAGACAAGAAAGATCATCCAAGCGTCATAAATCCTAGACGAACACAATGCCCCTATTCCCTGACAGCAAGAAGAGATCTTGAAAACGGTGAGAACTTGAAACAAAAAGTATTACAAAGTTTCCCACCTACAATGATTAATGCACATGGACCTCCCCTTTAATTCCAGCTGTACCTGTCACTCCTGAAACCCCACAGACGTGTCAGCCCCAATGTCTCACACATGCAGATTATACAGCCGACTACACGTTTTCCAGGCAGCGGCCGACAGTGCAATATAGTAACTGATGGGGTGTCCGGGACGTCAGCCGAGATCTGCATAAAACAGGACCCAGCAGGACATGTCCGTGCTCATGGTGAGCCGAGGACATCAGTGTCAGAAACAAAGATATGTGCAGCCTTGAAGAGGGAGCACAATGCGGTCTATGGTGCTGCAGGCAAACGGACTGCCTAAGTCCTGCCACAATCCCCACAAACACTCACCTTACTTCCTTGCTCTTTGACGTGTGGATTAAGGATCTTTACAAAGGTGAAGAACAGCTGACGGATGCGGGAGTCTCCCACAAACGCGACACGCTGGTTTCTTAGGCAGCTTTTGGCATCGCTACGAACGAAATACAAAAACGGGCGTTTAGAGGAGGAGGTGAGCTGTGACTGGTGGATCTGGATTATTGTGAATGGTGGATCCTGTGTTATCTACTGTATATAGTGGTGTTATTAGCCACTGCAAGGGAGGAGGTGAGCAGTGACATCCTTTTTGTGAATGGTGGATCCTGTGTTATCTACTGTATAAGTCATTGTACAGGAGGAGGTGAGCTGTGACACCCCTATTGTGAATGGTGGATCCTATGTTATCTACTGTATATAGAGGTGTTATCAGTCATTGTACAGGAGGAGGAGGTGAGCTGTGACATCACCTATTGTGAATGGTGGATCCTGTGTTATCTACTGTATATAGAGGTGTTATCAGTCATTGTACAGGAGGAGGAGGTGAGCTCTAACATCACCTATTGTGAATGGTGGATCCTGTGTTATCTACTGTATATAGAGGTGTTATCAGTCATTGTACAGGAGGAGGAGGTGAGCTGTGACATCACCTATTGTGAATGGTGGATCCTGTATTATCTACTGTACACAAAGGTGTTATCAGTCATTGTACAGGAGGAGGAGGTGAGCTGTGACATCACCTATTGTGAATGGTGGATCCTGTGTTATCTACTGTATATGGAGGTGTTATCAGTCATTGTACAGGAGGAGTAGGTGAGCTGTGACATCACCTATTGTGAATGGTGGATCCTGTGGGTGGGTCAGGATTCTGCCCCTTTCCATACCTTGGCTTGTATTTATGCATCATACAGGTGTATGGCTGCCATACGTTCTCCCCCAGGAAGCGGCCGCTGGATATGAGGTATCCGCACGTGTCATCTCCTAGTAAGAAGAAACATAAGAGGACATCACTGACGGCCACACAATCAGCAAGGACAATACTCTGCGCGTTTCCAATCAGCTATACAGCAAAAATGTTCCCATGCTTGCAAAATAATGCTCTACTACTCCCTATAATGAAGAGCGGCCCCCAATTACAACAACCACACGATGACAGGCGCGCTCCCCCCTTGTGCCGGTCACCTTACGAACGTCGGCTGATCCCCGGGATTGAGTTTGGACAATTATAGGCTCGTGTGTAGAAACCAGATCTTGCTAAAAAACTGCATCAGAGGAGCCGCAGCGCCAAACCCTCCCGACCGCTTCCTATTGATCAGGCAGAGGGCTTAAAATGCCCCTCTAAGAAGTTGTTAAAAGGCTATTCCCCCATCTTAATAAATGGACCTTGTCGGACAGAGCTTCTAAATATAAGCAATTTGCTGTCGTTCTTGAGATATTAACACTTGTTTACAAATTGTTGCCTTGGAAACTGACCACTGCTGATAGACAGCCGAACAGGTGCAGTGCATAGAAGCTGGGCCTGGATAGCTGCTGCACGCAGCTATCTCCAAAACCCTGGCCAGCTTCAGCGCAGTGTTTCCATGGTAGATGGCAGCGGTCTGTTTCCAAGGCAACGCGTTGTAAACAAAACAAAAAATAAAGAGTTCATATCTCAAGAACGGCTGCAAATTTTACTAAGCAGAAAATTGCAAAAATGATTGTATGAATCCATCTATGAAGATGGGAACAACCCTAGGAGGGAGGACTACAGCACATTAGGAGCGGGCACTAGCAAATTCCACTGCACGCAATGCAATTGGCACTGCAGTAAGTGACAGTCCATTTCTGCAAAACTGTGACTCCGAGGGTTTTTCTCTTTCCTTCTGCACCAACTTTTCAGGAGTCAGGCAAGGGGGTTGTCAAAGCCGCACTCCTTCACCGCCATCAGAAGCTTCGGTCGCTTGTACAGGCCATCCCGTTTCATAGATGGACGGCAGAAGACATAACCCTGGCGACTCAAGGCTTCTATATACACACTTGACTTGACTCTTACGGCTGAATCTACCTGACCACTTTCTTTATGATCAGGCAGAGGGTTCACAAAGCGCTCTGCCTGATCACTAATCAAAAAACTGTGCGGCTGCTCAAAGCGACCACCCGAATACGTGAGCAAGTTATAAATGGTACATAATATTATTCCAATTTTCTGCTGCCTTTGATGTGGTCTGTGGTGGAAGGAGCTCAGAAAAAGACAGATAAAAGAGTCACAAAGTCTTCCATCTGAATGAGCTCACCAATGGATACTCAGTTAACTCATTCTGCAGCCAGCAATAGAGAAAGCAACCCAAAATCTACACACGACAACAAGTGCAAAAAAACTTTTATGAAATCCGGTAACAAAAATGACTTTTTTTTTAGAAAAAAATACATGCAAGAAGAAAAAAAAAAACAACATTGTCCCCAAGGTTGGACAACCCCTGTACACTCCATGATAAAAGATATTAAAAGGCATTGTCCACTACTACAAAACATTATCGTACACGTGGGCGTCCAAGAAACGGGGGTCGTAAATTAAAATAAATTAAAAATATAGCAAAAAAAAAAAAAAACACACACACACAATGCCCGTTTAGGCAGAAACGTCTTGATGCCTCCTCTACCGGTGGGGAACTGAGAAGAGGAGGAAGGGACGTAACTGTAACCTGGAGACCCGTGCAATCGTTACCAGGACATTGTAACACTCAGGAAGTTATTGAAGGAAAAATAAATAAATAAAAAAGATGAATCTTAGGAAAAAAATAAGTAGAAAAAGCCAGAGAGCAAAAATGAAAAACTGCCCGATGTCTCCAGGAGGCGCCAGGTTGTGGCTGCACATAGGCGGTCGGGTGTGAACGCCGCGCATCCTCCGTGACGACCTCAGCAGTGAATAAACGTCACATTGGAGCCGCTAGTTTAACCCCTTCATGCTGCGGCCTCGCCCCCCTTCACCTGAGCAGCGCCACTTTTTTTTTATTTTTTTTCCGTTGAGCCCTTGTTTTCTTGTAGATTCACTTTACAAAATGGACTGAAAAATGGGGAAAAAGAAAACTCCGCGTTGCCTTTTTGGGGGTTTGTTTTCCGATGTTCATTGTGCGGTAACACCGGGCTGACATTTTTATTTTAATCTTTATATTTTCATCTAATAAGCGGGAAAAAAAATCCCAAATTAAAAAAATATATCTATATATAATCGTGTCGTCGTTTTCTGCGCCCGGTTGTGGTCGTATTTTTCCGGCGAGGCGCCCGTGTGACGTCTCGTCTTTTGCGCGGCGCTCTGCCGTTGCCATGGTTACCTTTAGGGCCACATACGAGGTTTCTTTGGCTTTTTATCGCAGTTTGGGGGGGAACGTGCGGCGACCAAAAGCGTCAAATCTGGAGATTTTCCATGATTCGTTTTCTATTCTCGCAGGTCGGACTTTTTCGGATGGGGGTCACATGACCAAGGAAAAAAGCGGTTGCCATGACGCCACATCGCCGACAACCTGCATTCGAAATATTGGCGAAGGTCACATGACGACAAGAGACGACTTTATCGACAATGACGATCGTTAAACAGTGACGTTAGCGGCCCCCGGTGCGGACATTTATTACACCCCCCCATATATGTCTGTACAGGGGGCTGCTGCACTGACAGGAGGGGGCAGGAACCCTGTCACAATATGAGCAGAGCTGTCACCACAAGGGGAGGGGGAGCTGTCACGATAGGAGCAGGTGGAGCAGTCACGACACCGCACAGGGTGATAATGATGGACGAGCAGCACTCACCGTGAGACGAGTATCCCCAGAACACGGCATGGCAGGCGGAGACGAGCAGCGCGGCCCCCAGCGCCAGCAGCTTGGCGTTCCTCACACTGAAGTGCTGGTTGATTTCCCGCTTGCCCAGGTTGTAGGCCAGGGCCGCCATCTTGGCTCCTCCATGACAGCAGCGTGCAATGGAGTCGCCGGCCGCTGGGGGGCAGCAGTAGCGCAGCGGGAAGGGGGACTGGGCGTGGTCTGCCTTGGAAGAGGCCGGGGTATGGGCGGGGTCTGCCGCGTGGGCGGGGTCTCCGGAGCTCGGCAGCAGGGGCTCTCTGTGGTCGGGGGGCTCGGTGGCGGAGCTGCGTTTTTTCCTGTGTGAATCCGGCTCTTCGGGTGCGGAGCTGCGGCTCTTCATGTGATCGGAGGAGTCTGAGTCCACGAGAGACATGGAGGCGGGAAAGAGTGACTGCAAGTGAGAGAGACAGATAAAAGAGACAGCTATGAGAGACAGGCAGCAGCTCCCTCTTATGCAGGCTGTCCGGTGCCCTCAGCTGTAGTCTCGGTTCTTCTCAGTGTCTGTCTCTGGGGTACAGGCTGTGCATTGCACTCACTTATTGCCTGTCTCAGGTGCGCTCTAAAGGACTGTCACTTGGTTGCACTCACTTATTGATGGTCTCTCAGTTGCACTCTGACTTTTTTGGTCGAAGTCTCTCGATTGCACTCACTTAGCGTCTTTGTCTCGGCTGCACTCAGTGTCTGTTTCTCGGTTACAGTCTGCTGGGTCTGTCTCTCGGTCGCACTCGCTAGGTGTCTGTCTCGGTCGCACTCGCTAGGCGTCTGGGTCTGTCGGTTGCACTCGTAAGGCGTCGGTCTGTCTCTTGGTCGCACTCGCTAGGTGTCTGGGTCTGTCTCGGTAGCACTCGCTAGGCGTCTGTCTCTCGGTTGCACTCGTTAGGCGTCTGGGTCTGTCGGTTGCACTCGCTAGGCATCTGGTCTGTCTTGGTTGCATTCGCTAGGCGTCTGTCTCGGCTGCACTCTCTAGGCGTCTCGGTCGCACTCGCTAGGCGACTGGGTCTGTCGGTTGCACTCGTTAGGCGTCTGGGTCTGTCTCGGTTGCACTCGTTAGGCGTCTGGGTCTGTCTCGGTTGAACTTGCTATGCGTCTGTCTCTTAGGTACAGTCTGTTGATTTCCGTCTGTAGTATGCACTCACTTGGTGGCGATCACTCGGTTGCACTCAGTGACTCCCTCAGTGGCAGTCTGTTGGTTGCACTCACTTCTTGATGGTCTCTCAGTTGTACTCTGACTGGTTCTTGGTCGCAGTCTCTGAGTCACATTTAGTGTCTCTCTCGGTTGCAGTCTGCTGGTTGCACTTGCTATGCGTCTGTCTCTCGGTTGCACTCGCTAAGCATGTGTCTGTTAGATACAGTCTGTTGGTTGTAGTCTGTTAGTTGCACTCACTTGGTGGCTGTCACTTGGTTGCACTCAGTGACTGTCCCTCGGTTGCACTCAGTGGTGGTCACTCAGTTGCAGTCTGTCGGTTGCACTCCGTGACTGTCCCTCGGTTGCACTCAGTGACTGTCCCTCGGTTGCACTCAGTGGTGGTCACTCAGTTGCAGTCTGTCGGTTGCACTCACTTGGTTGCACTCTGTGACTGTCCCTCGGTTGCAGTCTGTCGGTTGCACTCAGTGGTGGTCACTCAGTTGCAGTCTGTCGGTTGCACTCACTTGGTTGCACTCTGTGACTGTCCCTCGGTTGCAGTCAGTCGGATGCACTCAGTGACTGTCCCTCAGTTGCAGTCTGTCGGATGCACTCAGTGACTGTCCCTCAGTTGCAGTCTGTCGGATGCACTCAGTGACTGTCCCTCAGTTGCAGTCTGTCGGATGCACTCAGTGACTGTCCCTCGGTTGCAGTCTGTCGGATGCACTCAGTGACTGTCCCTCGGTTGCAGTCTGTCGGTTGCACTCGGTGGTGGTCACTCAGTTGCACTCGGTGGTGGTCACTCAGTTGCACTCGGTGGTGGTCACTCAGTTGCAGTCTGTCGGTTGCACTCGGTGGTGGTCACTCAGTTGCAGTCTGTCGGTTGCACTCGGTGACTGTCCCTCGGTTGCAGTCTGTCGGTTGCACTCGGTGACTGTCCCTCGGTTGCAGTCTGTCGGTTGCACTCAGTGACTGTCCCTCGGTTGCAGTCTGTCGGTTGCACTCGGTGGTGGTCACTCAGTTGCAGTCTGTCGGTTGCACTCGGTGGTGGTCACTCAGTTGCAGTCTGTCGGTTGCACTCAGTGACTGTCCCTCGGTTGCAGTCTGTCGGTTGCACTCAGTGACTGTCCCTCGGTTGCACTCGGTGGTGGTCACTCAGTTGCAGTCTGTCGGTTGCACTCGGTGACTGTCCCTCGGTTGTAGTCTGTCGGTTGCACTCAGTGACTGTCCCTCGGTTGCAGTCTGTCGGTTGCACTCGGTGACGGTCACTCAGTTGCAGTCTGTCGGATGCACTCGGTGGTGGTCACTCAGTTGCAGTCTGTCGGTTGCACTCGGTGGTGGTCACTCAGTTGCAGTCTGTCGGTTGCACTCAGTGACTGTCACTCAGTTGCAGTCTGTCGGATGCACTCAGTGACTGTCTCTCGGTTGCAGTCTGTCGGTTGCACTCGGTGATGGTCACTCAGTTGCAGTCTGTCGGATGCACTCAGTGACTGTCTCTCGGTTGCAGTCTGTCGGTTGCACTCGGTGATGGTCACTCGGTTGCAGTCTGTCAGATGCACTCAGTGACTGTCCCTCATTTGCAGTCTGTCAGATGCACTCAGTGACTCCCTTGGTAGCAGTCTGTCGGTTTCACTTGGTGGTGGTCACTCAGTTGCAGTCTGTCGGTTGCACTCGGTGGTGGTCACTCAGTTGCAGTCTGTCGGTTGCACTCAGTGACTGTCACTCAGTTGCAGTCTGTCAGATGCACTCAGTGACTGTCTCTCGGTTGCAGTCTGTCAGTTGCACTCAGTGACTGTCCCTCATTTGCAGTCTGTCAGATGCACTCAGTGACTCCCTTGGTAGCAGTCTGTCGGTTTCACTTGGTGGTGGTCACTCAGTTGCAGTCTGTCGGTTGCACTCGGTGGTGGTCACTCAGTTGCAGTCTGTCGGTTGCACTCAGTGACTGTCACTCAGTTGCAGTCTGTCAGATGCACTCAGTGACTGTCTCTCGGTTGCAGTCTGTCGGTTGCACTCAGTGACTGTCCCTCATTTGCAGTCTGTCAGATGCACTCAGTGACTCCCTTGGTTGCAGTCTGTCGGTTTCACTTGGTGGTGGTCACTCAGTTGCAGTTGTCGGTTGCACTCGGTGACTGTCCCTCGGTTGCAGTCTGTCGGTTGCACTCACTTTGTGGTAGCCCCTCGGTTGAACTCAGAATGTGACCGATAATTACAGTACACGAGTCCCAGCTTTCCTCCACAGCCTCCAGCAGGTACTCTAGTCACACCGCAGGCTGCACACTGCTGTCACTGCGTCTTGTGACTTTCCACCCTGTACACACCGGTGGGATCGGCCCTGCACAGAACACCATCTGGATCAGCTCCGAATTCTCCCCTCGTCTCTCCTTCTGTTTCATGTACTCCTGATATCCGGGGCGAGGCTGCGGATCAGTGGGGTCTGCCCGGGTGGCAGTTATGGATTTTGGCCGCTGATCTCCGGAGCTTTCTTGCTGCGAGTTCTGCAGAGTTTCTAGATTTCTTGGCTGTCGGGATAATGAGCCGCCTCCGGTGTGCCCCGTTCACAGATGACTGGGTGGAGAATGACGTCGAGAACCTGCTGGGCGAGATCGTCCGCTTCTCACCTGCTGCAGAATAAGACATTGACCTGAGGAATCTCTGATCCCTGCACTCGGTGATGAAGGCCACTGGGCCACCTCCGCACACTTCCTGCTCCCCCAGCCGCACTCTGTGTTATATGCAGCACAAGTAATTTTTAGGATTTTATGACTCATCCATTGGACAGACCATTAAAGTGGCTCTCCTAACTGTACACCGCCCTCCCAGATTAACCATTTAAAGAGGTTGTCTCACTATCATAAACGGGTAAAATTGCAAAAATGCTTGTAAAAACAAGAAGCAACTTTGCAATTTGCCTCAAGAAGAACACAGGGATTTTTTAATGTTCTAGTTTACTGTTTGTCGCCTATGTTAACGACCACCACTGCAGTTTAGCGGAGGTGGCCAGTTACCTAGACAAGAAGTGCATGCTTGTAAGCGCACTGCTCTGAAGCCGTCTGGTTGGCTGGAACCTGATAGTTCTGGTGCCTTCTTCTGCTGCCCCTGTCATCCGGTGCCCTCTTCCGCCGCCCCTGTCATCCGGCGCCCTTTTCCGCCGCCCCTGTCCTCCGGCGCCTTCTTCCGCCGCCCCTGTCCTCTGGCGCCTTCTTCCGCCGCCCCTGTCATCCGGTGCCCTCTTCCGTCAGCCGTCTGGTTGGCTGGAACCTGATAGTTCTGGTGCCTTCTTCCGCTGCCCCTGTCATCCGGTGCCCTCTTCCGCCGCCCCTGTCATCCGGCGCCCTCTTCCCCCGCCCCTGTCATCCGGCGCCTTCTTCCGCCGCCCCTGTCCTCCGGCGCCTTCTTCCGCCGCCCCTGTCCTCCGGCGCCCTCTTCCGCCGCCCCTGTCCTCCGGCACCTTCTTCCGCCGCCCCTGTCATCCGGCGCCCTCTTCCGCCGCCCCTGTCATCCGGCGCCCTCTTCCGCCGCCCCTGTCATCCGGCGCCCTCTTCCGCCGCCCCTGTCATCCGGCGCCCTCTTCCACCGCCCCTGTCCTCCGGCGCCTTCTTCCGCCGCCCCTGTCCTCCGGCGCCTTCTTCCGCCGCCCCTGTCCTCCGGTGCCTTCTTCCGCCGCCCCTGTCCTCCGGGGCCCCTGTCCTCCGGGGCCCCTGTCCTCCGGGCCCCTGTCCTCCGGGGCCTTCTTCCGCCGCCCCTGTCCTCCGGGGCCTTCTTCCGCCGCCCCTGTCCTCCGGGGCCTTTCTTCGCCGCCCCTGTCCACCGGTGCCTTCTGCTGTCCGTACCCTCCTTCGCTGCTGTTGAGGGAAAGCTGTGTCTGCTAGCAGCACCAGAAAGCTCACAGCTTGGACCAGAAGATTAGCGCAGCCCTTTAAGAATTCTGGCAATTTTCCTTTCTGCAATTTTAGTTTGTTTTTCCTCCTCTTCTTCCAAGAGCCAGAACTTTTTTTTTTTAGCTTTCCATATACACAGTTGGATGAGGACTTGTTTTTTTGCTGGACGAGTTGTAGTTTTGATCGACACCATTTATTTTACATTACGTTGTATCGAAAAACAGGAAAAAATCCAAGTATGGAAAAGTGGTGAAAGTAAAAACCACAATTCCTCCACTGTATTTTTTTTGCCATTCTTTGTGCATTAAAAATCACTGGACAACGTGATTGAAGGGAACCTGTCAGCGGGATTGTGCGCAGTAACCTACAGACACTGTCAGGTCATAGTAACATAGTTATTAAGGTTGAAGGAAGACTTTAAGTCCATCTAGTTCAACCCATATCCTATCCTAACCTGCCCTAACATGTTGATCCAGAGGAAGGCAAAAAAAACCCCAAGTGGCAAACAGTAAGCTTCACATTGGGGGAAAAAAATTCCTTCCCAACTCCACATACGGCAATCAGACTAGCTCCCTGGATCAACGCAGTATCTAGGAAACTAGTGAATATAGCCTGTAATATTATACTTTTCAAGAAAGGCATCCAGTCCCTTCTTAAATTTTAGTAAGGATTCACTCATTACAACATTAGACGGCAGAGAGTTCCATAGTCTCACTGCTCTTACAGTAAAGAATCTGCGTCTGTGATTATGGCTAAACCTTCTTTCCTCCAGACGTAGAGGATGCCCCCTTGTCCCCGTCACAGGTCTAAGAGTAAAAAGATCATTAGAAAGGTCTTTGTACTGTCCCCTCATATATTTATACATTGTAATAAGATCACCTCTAAGCCTTCGTTTTTCCAAACTAAATAACCCTAAGTGTAATAACCTGTCTTGGTATTGCAGACCCCCCAGTTCTCTAATAACCTTGGTCGCTCTTCTCTGCACACGCTCCAGTTCAGCTATGTCTTTCTTATACACCGGAGACCAGAACTGCACACAGTATTCTAAGTGTGGTCGCACCAGTGACTTGTATAGAGGTAAAATTATGTTCTCATGAGCATCTATGCCTCTTTTAATGCATCCCATTATTTTATTTGCCTTGGCAGCAGCTGCCTGACATTGGCCACTAAATGTGAGTTTGTCGTCCACCCATACACCCAGGTCTTTTTCAGTGACAGTTTTGCCCAGTGTTTTACAATTAAGCACATAATTATACATCTTATTTGTTCTACCCAAGTGCATGACCTTACATTTATCCCCATTAAAGCTCATTTGCCGTTTATCAGCCCAAGCTTCTAGTTTACATAAATCCTCCTGTAATATAAAATTATCCTCCTCTGTATTTATTACCCTGCAGAGTTTAGTGTCATCTGCAAATATTGAAATACTACTCTGTATGCCCCCTACAAGGTCATTAATAAATATGTTAAAGAGAAGCGGCCCCAATACTGACCCCTGTGGTACCCCACTGCTAACCGTGACCCAGTCCGAGTGTGCTCCATTAATAACCACCCTTTGTTTTCTATCCATGAGCCAGTTCCTAACCCACTTACACATATTTTCCCCTATCCCCATTGTTCTCATTTTATGTATCAACCTTTTGTGTGGCACTGTATCAAAAGCTTTTGAGAAGTCCATGAACACCACGTCCACTGCATTCCCTTGGTCCAGTCCTGAACTTACCCCTGCATAAAAGCCGTTATACTGATTACAATAATACCTAGTGATGAAATCCGTCTTGTGGTTGTTGTTTAATCTTTATTTTCAGTTAATGAGATTCTCGTTCTGCGGGGCGACCTTTGTAGAGCAAGCAATAAGTAATTGCACCTAGGTTTGCCACCTGGAATTTCGGGGACCCATACTGGCAATGGTTTTGGTCCCCCTTGAGACTTCAACTCCACCCCTCGAGCCTTCCACAGTCCCACCACACACTCTTGGAAAACGCCGCTTCATGGGTCACACACAATGGACTGGAGGGGACCCAACGATTGCATGGGAGAGTGATATATAGTATAGTGTCTGCAGATGCGCTTTAACAATCGCCTATGGTGAATAGCGGAGCCTGTGCCTTCTACACCGGGCCGATGTGTCTCCTAGTCCTAGCGGTAATAATATCAGATGAGTGCAGCAGACTAATCTGTACAGACCAAGAAGTGGTGCCAATTATTAAATGTACGAAAGCTCCATGGTTATATGTAATTATTTTATATAGATACTGAAATATAAAATTAAAAACGTCAGAAAAAACTCTGCCAGAATTGCCATCTTTTTCCCTTTTTGTGCCAAATCAAGCTCTTACACAGCTCCGTAGAAAGACAAAGTTATGGATCTTGAGAAACATCGATGGTAAAAAAGACAATTACTTATTTTTGAAAAGTGGCACAAAGTAGTATAATATTGACTTATCACTGTAAGGCTTCTTTTACACTTACCGGGTTTTTAGCGTCCTGTTATTGCGGGCCTTTTTTGCGGGCCGTATCGCCGCAATTTACAAGGTCTTCTGCAATATTGGACCGGAAAAAACTTGCGCATCACCGTTTTCAGTTTTCCAATACTATAGAAAAAGTATTGGAAAAAAAACGGCGTTCCACAAAACCGGAAGTCTGTGCACCGCAAAAACAAACTTCCGTTGTTTTTGCGGCCCCATGGCTATTCAATGGAGGCCGTGTCCGTAAGCTGTGAAAAAGATCGAGCAGGCTCGATCTTTTTTCACAGCCGTAAATACGGGGCGCACGGCGCTCCCTGGAATTATTGCGGCCCCGTAGAAATTTATTGGGTCCGCAAAAACAGGACCCAAAAAACCCGGTAAGTGTAAAAGAAGCCTAATCATACTGACCCAGAGAATAAAGTAGCGTTTCGACATTTGGCACTGCTGTTTTCTCCAAACCCCCCCCTCAGAAAGAGTTAATAAATTAATCTGTAATTTGTGTGTACCCCAAAATAGTGGCATCAAAAACTACAACTTAGTAAAAAAAAAAAAAAAAGTTACAGCTTTAAAAGAAATTACAAATCTTTGATCTTTGGCCAACCTCCCTTCTCGGCAGATCTTTGGCCATCTTCCCTTCTCGGCAGATCTTTGGCCATCCTCCCTTCTCGGCAGATCTTTGGCCATCCTCCCTTCTCGGCAGATCTTTGGCCATCCTCCCTTCTCGGCAGATCTTTGGCCATCCTCCCTTCTCGGCAGATCTTTGGTCATCCTCCCTTCTCGGCATAGCTGCGGCTAAAACCCACCGTTCTATAATCCTCATCTCTGTCTACCATAGAGATGAATGGGAGGCATGAAGGAAGCGGCCGCCGTGGATATTCAGCAGAACATGTCTGTGCCAAACTTCTGCTTGAAGATCTGCCATGTTAACTGGCCTTAATAATTAACCCATATGTTGTGTATAGGAATATATATTAGGTTACTAGAATATCCTCTTTAAGACAAGCGACTGTACTTTTTTGCAGGCAGCAGACTGTAGGGTTGAACTTAGTAGTTTGCAGACAAATGGACTCCAACTTCACACTGCACAAGCAGTCAAGGCACAAGAAGAGTAGGGGTAGGTGGGCAAATGGGAGGTCAGATGGGGGAATGGGAGATCGGATGGGTGGGCGAACCGCATCACTTTCGGGCCCTGAACGTCTACGTATATTGTGCCGCAAGGGCCCAGGGCGCGCCGACATCTTAGGAACAGAGGGCAGCCGGCAGCGTCACTTATGTCATTTGGGGCCAGTCCCCTCTGCTGCGACAATACATTGTATGTAAGCTGCGGCTGTGAGTGACTGGAACCCCGGGGCTTAATAAAGTAATTAGCCCGGGCCCCAGCGTGCCACGCAGTCTGCCAGGCCGTTTATACAGTGGTCCAGTGCAGGCCGCGCAGCGTGTCTCACCCAGTCCGATCCCCCCACTTTGCTTCTGCTCATACACCAGAAATGTCCTGACTGCACCCTCCATTATGCAGAGTCTGGCTAAGGATTGCAGACAGCCTGTGCACGGGTCAGGCAGAGCTGCAATACAAGAAGCAGCCTGTGCGGAAGAGAGTGGCGCTGTTTCCAGTCATATATAGCAAGCAGGACGCTGAGCAGTGAGAAGGAATTAATGAGGAATAAAATTAAACTATCAAAGGTTCAATATTTGGGAGTCTTAAGAAGAAAAGGGGTCATCGACGTCGTGCTTGTGCGATGGGTTCTTCGGCCCACGTCTTCTTTTCTGAAAGTTTAGGAGACCTCAGGTTCTGGACTCATCCACAAGCCACTTACCGGGTGAGTGACGTATCAGCATGGCCCAGAACGCCACGTCACAAAAGATTTAGGATATTATTATAAGTAATTTACATTGTTCTCCACCCAAGGTAAAAATAAACCTTGTAGGTCACCTAGATATCATCGTCACATCATATCCGGAAGCTGCAATTGTTAATAATGGCGGCAACCACAAAAGATTAAATGCAGAGAGCGTTTAACCCTTACCTCCGAAATTAGCAAAGGTGCGCATGCATCCTCCACCCCATTCAGACCAAGCCCCCGCGATCAGTAAGTCTACCATTATCTTACAGACAGGGAATAACTTGTCACTTCAGGCCTCAAGTCGTCATTGTGATTTATTGAAATCACTTTTTTTGTGTTGCGTTTTTACGCTGACGTTTTCCAAAATGGCACATGCGGTTCGCAAATTTCGGTGCAAAATCAAAAATGCTTTTTATTTTTGTCTTTTTAGCAGCAATAGTAGCAAATTCTTTAAAAAGTTGCAGAAATGAATCTAACTGAACGCTCCTCCAGGCAGGGAATCCCTCCGTAAAATGAGGACTTCATGCAGTCGGTGACATATTGTGGCTCTGTATATGTCGTCTGGACATGCTGTGATTTACCAGTAATGTGTTTTGCATGAATTTCCACCATTTGGGACGTCGGCTGTGGCGTAGTAGATGCAGCTCGTCATGACCGAAAGTGTTGGCACCCTTGAAATTCTTCCTTAAAATGAAATATTTCTCCCAGAAAATTATTTCAGTTACACATGTTTGGCTATGCACATATTTATTTCCTTTATGTGTATTGGAACAACACAAAAAAAACCTAAAAAAAAAGAAGTCAAATAGGGCATAATTTCACACCTGAGCCGCAGTCCCCGATGTGCGGAGCTGTGCCGTTCCGGATTTGCTCTTGAAAACAGGTTGATTGGTGGGGTGTCGGACCACCACTGATCTGATATTTGATGACCCAGGCCGCAAAATTTGTCATCGCCAATTCCATAATTGCACACAATCCCCCAAAAAATAAGTTGCTAAAGATAAACATTTGGAACAAAAAAAAACGCATTTTATTTTACTTTTGATGCTGAGATTAAAATGTGATGGCAGAAGCAAACCGTTTTCTCAAACCCTTAAAGGGTGCATCCATCGATTCTGCTCTTACACTTAATACACATGTAAATCATGGATTTTTACAGAAATTCGCAGCAAATTCTGGAGGGAAAAGCACAAGCTGTGCCTACGAGTTCATTTGGCAGGTCGCCATCGCTGTTACTGAGGAATTTGATGGATCCATTAGCGCGTGCTCCACACCTATACAAGGGAGTGGGGAAGTATACTCTGATGACACGATGGCGGAGCTCTTTTTAGATCGTCTAATTATTAGCTGCTTTTATTGTACAGTCATGGCCAAAAGTTTTGAGAATGACACAAATATTAATTTTTAGGGACCGGACAGCTGCACTTGTGCTGGGGGTACCTTGTCCCATATACCTGGGTAAGATCCATGTGGCTATTTATGCGGTTATTCATCTGCTTTTGCATCTATGTCATGTTTTATGATCTCTGACCTCATTATATCCAGTGGGGGGTGGCTATGTTTACTGGTATTACTAGCACTTTTCTAAAACATTGGCTTACAGCAAAGGGAGAGGTATTTACTTGGCATGCATTGGGCCTATATATTCAGGCATCACCTAACTAATTTTTTGTAGCTCCCCTCGCTGTTTATTGGCACTACGAGCACTTTATTAAAACATTTGTGCACAGCAAAGGGAGAGGTGTTTTCTTGGCATGCATTGTGCTTATATATTTAGGCATATATACAATATTGATTTTTCTGTAGCTCCCTTCGTTGTTTTTCTTGCCTTTTTGCATCTATGTCATGTTTTATGATCTCTGACCTCATTATATCCAGTGGGGGATGGCGATGTTTATTGGTATTACTAGCACTTCTCTAAAACATTGGCTTACAGCAAAGGGAGAGGTATTTACTTGGCATGCATTGTGCCTATATACTCAGGCATCACCTAACTAATTTTTTTGTAGCTCCCTTTGTTGTTTATTGGCACTACTAGCACTTTATTAAAACATTTGCGCATAGCAAAGGGAGAGGTGTTAACTGGGCATGCATTGTGCTTAGATATTTAGGCATATATACCTTATTGATTTTTCTGTAGCTCCCCTTGTTGTTTTTCTTGCTTTTTCATCTCTTCTCTTCCCTCCATTTGGATGAGCCATCCATGTTACTTAACCCCTTCAAGACCCAGCCTATTTTGACCTCAAAGACCTTGCCATTTTTTGCAATTCTGACCAGTGTCCCTTTATGAGGTAATAACTCAGGAACGCTTCAACGGATCCTAGCGATTCTGAGATTGTTTTTTCGAGACATATTGGGCTTCATGTTAGTGGTAAATTTAGGTCGATAATTTTTGCGTTTATTTGTGAAAAAAAATGGAAATTTGGCGAAAATTCTGAAAATTTTGTAATTTTCAAATTTTTAATTTTTATTCTGTTAAACCAGAGAGTTATGTGGCACAAAATAGTTAATAAATAACATTTCCCACATGTCTACTTTACATCAGCACAATTTTGGGAACAACATTTTTTTTGTTTAGGAAGTTATAAGGGTTAAAAGTTGACCAGCGATTTCTCATTTTTACAGCAAAATTTACAAAACCATTTTTTTTAGGGACCACCTCACATTTGAAGTCACTTTGAGGGGTCTATATGGCAGAAAATACCCAAAAGTGACACCTTTTATAAAAACTGCACCCCTCAAGCTACACAAAACTACATTCAAGAAGATTATTAACCCTTCAGGTGCGACACAGGAACTAAAGCAACGTGGAAAGAAAAAATGGACATTTTAATTTTTCCAACAAAAATTTTCTTTTAGCATCAATTTTTTCATTTTTACATGGGCATCAGGATAAAATGGATCCTAAAATTTGTTGGGCAATTTCTCCTGAGTACACAGATACCTCATATGTGGTCATAAACCACTGTTTGGGCGCACGGCAGGGCTCAGAAGGGAAGGAGCGCCATTTGACTTTTTGAATGGAAAATATGCTGGAATATTTAGCGGTTGCCATGTCGCATTTGGAGAGTTCCTGTGTGCCTAAACATTGGAGCTCCCCCACAAGTGACCCCATTTTGGAAACTAGACCCCCTAAGGAACTTATCTAGATGCATAGTGAGCACTTTGAACTCCCAGGTGCTTCACAAATTGATCCGTAAATAAAAGAAAGTACTTTTTTTTCACAAAAATTTTCTTTTAGCCTCAGTTTTTTTCATTTTCACATGGGCAACAGTATAAACTGGATCCTAAAATTTGTTGGGCAATTTCTCCTGAGTACACAGATACCTCATATGTGGTCATAAACCACTGTTTGGGCGCACGGCAGGGCTCAAGGGAAGGAGCGCCATTTGACTTTTTGAATGGAAAATATGCTGGAATATTTAGCGGTTGCCATGTCGCATTTGGAGAGTCCCTGTGTGCCTAAACATTGGAGCTCCCCCACAAGTGACCCCATTTTGGAAACTAGACCCCCTAAGGAACTTATCTAGATGCATAGTGAGCACTTTGAACCCCCAGGTGCTTCACAAATTGATCCGTAAAAAAAAGAAAGTACTTTTTTTTCACAAAAATTTTCTTTTAGCCTCAGTTTTTTCATTTTCACATGGGCAACAGTATAAATTGGATCCTAAAATTTGTTGGGCAATTTCTCCTGAGTACACAGATACCTCATATGTGGTCATAAACCACTGCTTGGGCGCATGGCAGGGCTCAGAAGGGAAGGAGCGCCATTTGACTTTTTGAATAGAAAATATGCTGGAATATTTAGCGGTTGCCATGTCGCATTTGGAGAGTCCCTGTGTGCCTAAACATTGGAGCTCCCCCACAAGTGACCCCATTTTGGAAACTAGACCCCCTAAGGAACTTATCTAGATGCATAGTGAGCACTTTGAACTCCCAGGTGCTTCACAAATTGATCCGTAAATAAAAGAAAGTACTTTTTTTTCACAAAAATTTTCTTTTAGCCTCAGTTATTTTCATTTTCACATGGGCAACAGTATAAATTGGATCCTAAAATTTGTTGGGCAATTTCTCCTGAGTACACAGATACCTCATATGTGGTCATAAACCACTGTTTGGGCGCACGGCAGGGCTCAGAAGGGAAGGAGCGCCATTTGACTTTTTGAATGGAAAATATGCTGGAATATTTAGCGGTTGCTATGTCGCATTTGGAGAGTCCCTGTGTGCCTAAACATTGGAGCTCCCCCACAAGTGACCCCATTTTGGAAACTAGACCCCCTAAGGAACTTATCTAGATGCATAGTGAGCACTTTGAACTCCCAGGTGCTTCACAAATTGATCCGTAAATAAAAGAAAGTACTTTTTTTTTCACAAAAATTTTCTTTTAGCCTCAGTTATTTTCATTTTCACATGGGCAACAGTATAAATTGGATCCTAAAATTTGTTGGGCAATTTCTCCTGAGTACACAGATACCTCATATGTGGTCATAAACCACTGTTTGGGCGCACGGCAGGGCTCAGAAGGGAAGGAGCGCCATTTGACTTTTTGAATGGAAAATATGCTGGAATATTTAGCGGTTGCTATGTCGCATTTGGAGAGTCCCTGTGTGCCTAAACATTGGAGCTCCCCCACAAGTGACCCCATTTTGGAAACTAGACCCCCTAAGGAACTTATCTAGATGCATAGTGAGCACTTTGAACCCCCAGGTGCTTCACAAATTGATCCGTAAAAAAAGAAAGTACTTTTTTTTCACAAAAATTTTCTTTTAGCCTCAGTTTTTTTCATTTTCACATGGGCAACAGTATAAATTGGATCCTAAAATTGTTGGGCAATTTCTCCTGAGTACACAGATACCTCATATGTGGTCATAAACCACTGTTTGGGCGCCACTGCAGGGCTCAGAAGGGAAGGAGCGCCATTTGACTTTTTGAATGGAAAATATGCTGGAATATTTAGCGGTTGCCATGTCGCATTTGGAGAGTTCCTGTGTGCCTAAACATTGGAGCTCCCCCACAAGTGACCCCATTTTGGAAACTAGACGCCCTAAGGAACTTATCTAGATGCATAGTGAGCACTTTGAACCCCCAGGTGCTTCACAGAAGTTTATAACGCAGAGCCGCGAAAATAAAAAATCATTTTTTTTTCTCAAAAAATGATTTTTTAGCCCACTGTTTTTTATTTTCACAATGGTTACAGGAGAAATTGGACCCCAAAAGTTGTTGTCCAGTTTCTCCTGAGTACGCTAGTACCCCATATGTGGGGGGGAACCACTGTTTGGGCACACGTCAGGGCTCGGAAGGGATGTAGTGACGCTTTGAAATGCCGACTTGATGGAATGGTCTGCGGGCATCTTGTTACGTTTGCAGAGCCCCTGATGTGCCTAAACAGTAGAAACTCCCCACAAGTGACCCCATTTTGGAAACTAGACCCGGCAAAGAACTTATCTAGATGTGTGGTGAGCACTTTGAACCCCCAAGGGCTACACAGAAGTTTATAACGCCCGGGCATGAAAATAAAAAAATCATATTTTTTCCACAATCAGGATCTTTTAGTCCCCAATTTTTTTTATTTTCCCAAGGGTAACATGAGAAATTAGACCCAAAAGTTGTTGTCCAATTTGTCCTGAGTATGCTGATATCCCATATGTGGGAGAAAACTTCTGTATGGGCACACGTCGGGGCTCGGATGGGAAGTAGCGACGTTTTGAAATGCCCACTTGATGGAATGGTCTTCGGGCGTCATGTTACGTTTGCAGAGTCCCTGATGTGCCTAAACAGTAGAAACTCCCCACAAGTGACCCCATTTTGGAAACTAGATCCCCCAAGGAACTCCTATAGATGTGTGATAAGCACTTTGAATCTCCAAGTCCTTCACAGAAGTTTATAACGCAGAGCCGTGAAAATATAAAATCATTTTTTTTCCACAAAAATAATTTTTAGTCCCCAATTTTTTTTCCCAATGTTAACAGGAGAAATTAGAACCCCCAAAGTTGTTGTGCAATTTTTCCCGAGTACGCTGATACCCCATATGTGGGGATAAACCACTGTTTGGGCATACGTCGGGGCTTGGAATAAAGGGAGCACTGTTTGACTTTTTGAAAACAAAATTTGCAGGAATCAATGGTGGCTCCATGTCGCGTATGGAGACCCCCTGATGTGCCTAAATAGTGGAAACCCCTCAATTCTAACTCCAACCCTAACCCCAACACACCCCTAACCCCAACCCTAACCCCACACACACCTAACCCTAATACAAACCCTAATCAAACCCTAACCCCAACACACCCCTAACCCTAATCCCAACTCTAACCATAAACCTAACTACAGCCAACCTATTCAACCCTAACCCTAATTCCAACCCTAACCCAAATTCCAACCCTAACCGTAATTCTAACCTTAACCCTAATGCTAACCCTAACCGTAGTTCTAACCCTAAGGCTGGGTTCATATTGCGTTTTACCAGCCCGTTCAACACGTAGCGGTGACCGGCTGGTAACGGTATAACATAACGCGATCGCGTTATGCTATACCCGCTAGCGCAGATGAAAAGCAGATAATCAGCCGCGGATCCGTCAGCAAAATCCGCCGCGGATCTGCAGCGAATCAGCCCGCGAAATCAGCCGCGGATCAGTAGCGAAATCAGCCGCGGATCAGCAGCGAAATCAGCCGCGGATCAGCAGCGAAATACCGCTGCGGATCCGCAGCGAATCAGCAGCAAAATCGCCGCGGATCGCAGCGAAATCCGCTGCGGATGCGCAGCGAAATGCAGCAGCGAAATCCGCGCGGATGCGCAGCGAACACGCGAAGCGCGGATCAGCAGCGAAATCCGCAGCGGATCAGCAGCAAAATCCGCCGCGATCAGCAGCGAAATCAGCCGCGGATCCCGCCGCGGATCCAGCAGCGAAATCCGCCGCGGATCAGCAGCAAAATCCGCTGTGGATGCGCAGCGAAATCAGTCGCGGATCTGCAGCGAAATCCGCCGTGGATCCGCAGCGAAATCCGCTGTGGATCAGCAGCGAAATCCGCTGCGGATCAGCAGCGAAATCAGCAGCCGCGGATCAGCAGCGAAATCAGCCGCAGATCAGCAGCGAAATCCGCCGCGCGATCCGCAGCAAAATCCGCAATGTGTGCACATGGGCCTAAATAAGAAGAAAAAAAAAAAAAAAAAAATCTTTATTTTTTTTCATTGTCCCTACCTATGATAAAGGGGGGGTTCATTTACTTTTTTTTATTTTGATCACTGTGACAGTTTATCACAGTGATCAAAATAAATTTTTGGACACTGGGGGGCGCACTGCGCATGCGCCGGCCGGCCGGCGCACTGCGCATGCGCCCGCCATTTTCCAAGATGGCGGCGCCCATGAAGAGGCCCGGGCGGACGCCGGGACCGATCCAGGGACATCGGTGGATCGGGAGAGGTGAGTAGGGTGGTCGGAAGGTTAGGGGGGGGGATCGGAAGGTGGGGGCACCGGAGCAAAGGAGGAGGGAGCTGTTAGTGACTGCGGTGACCGATCGCTGCCATCTTTCGGTGGCGGCGGCCGATCGCCGCCGTGACTCGGTGTGGGGGGGTCAGGTCTCGGTGTCCAGCCATGGCAGATGCTATTGCAGCATCGGCCATGGCTGGATTGTAATATTTCACCAATTAAATTGGTGAAATATTACAGATTGCTCTGATTGGCTGTTTCACTTTTAACAGCCAATCAGAGCGATCGTGGCCACGGGGGGTTAAGCCAACCCCCCTGTGGTGAAGCACAAAGGGTCCTGTAACTGCGGGTCGGGTGACCTTTGAGTGACCCCGGTCTCCCGGCCCGCAGGAACGCGATCCTTTCATGACACAGGGTATGCGTCATAGGTCGGATTGGCACCGACTTTCATGACGCATACGCTGTGTCAAAGGTCGGGAAGGGGTTAATATTGGTTATATGGGCAATTTGCCTTATAAAACTATTATTCTCATAAACAATTTTTTCTGTGCCCACTAATCTCATTGTGGGTATGGTTTGGCTCGGGTCTGGATATATGTGGGGTCCTATATACTGTGACTTGCAATGCATTTGATGTAATTTCTGCTGCCACCTGTGTTATATGTCCTTTATGACTTTTATGTACAGATACTAGGGTTGAGCATTCCGATACTTCCGATACCTGAAATCCAATGTAAGTCTATGGGAACAAAATATCGGAAGTACTTCCGATATTTTGTTCCCATAGACTTACATTGGATTTCAGGTATCGGAACGGGTTTCGGTATCGGAATGCTGAACCCGTCAGATACACATTGTTATTGAATAAAAGATTTTGTATTTTCGGTAACCTATACGCTCATTTTTTCTCCTGGTTTATATGCTTGTTCGGAGCAGGTATTTGCTCTTTGCTTTTCTCATGCTGACTATCATGGGTGGGTAATCACCCTCTGGTCGAATATGCAACTAGGTTGTGTGTTAGCATTAAATATTAATTTTTACAAAGTCTACTGCTTCACTTTTTCTAATGGCAATTTGCATATACTCCAGAATGTTATAAAGAGTGATCAGCTTAACAGCAATTACTTGCAAAGTCAATATTTGGCTAGAAAATTAACTTTATCCCCCAAAACACATTTCAACATCATTGCAGCCCTGCCTTAACCCCTTCATGACCTTGCCATTTTTTGAAATTCTGACCAGTGTCCCTTTATGAGGTAATAACTCAGGAACGCTTCAACGGATCCTAGCGATTCCTAGGAAGGAAAAAATGGACATTTTAATTTTTCCAACAAAAATTTTATTTTAGCATCAATTTTTTCATTTTTGCATGGGCAACAGGTTAAATTGGATCCTAAAATTTGTTGGGCAATTTCTCCTGAGTACACAGATACCTCATATGTGGTCATAAACCACTGTTTGGGCGCACGGCAGGGCTCAGAAGGGAAGGAGCGCCATTTGACTTTTTGAATGGAAAATTAGCTCCAATCATTAGCGGACACCATGACGCGTTTGGAGAGCCCCTGTGTGCCTAAACAATGAAAAAACCCCACATGTGACACCATTTTGGAAACTAGACCTCTTATGGAACTTATCTAGATGTGTTGTGAGCACTATGAACCCCCAAGTGCTTCACAGAAGTTTATAACGCAGAGCAGTGAAAATAAAAAAATATTTTTTTTTCCTCAAAAATGATTTTTTAGCCCGCTATTTTTTATTTTCACAAGGGTAACAGGAGAAATTGGACCACAAAAGTTGTTGTGCAATTTGTCCTGAGTACACCAATACCCCATATGTGGGGGGGAAACCACTGTTTTGGCGCATGGGAGAGCTCAGAAGGGAAGGAGCGCCATTTTGGAATGCAGACTTGATGGAATGTTCTGCGGGCGTCATGTTGCGTTTGCAGAGCCACTGATGTGCCTAAACAGTAGAAACCCCCCACAAGTGACCCCATTTTGGAAACTAGACCCCCAAGGAGCTTATATAGATGTGTAGTGAGCACTTTGAACCCCCAAGTGCTTCACAGAAGTTTATAAACACAGAGCATATGAAAAAATAACCGTGTGCACAACCAAGAAGGTGCCAGAGTAGGTTCCCAAACCGTATCTAATAGAAAATGAACTCGGCACTCAACTTTAGTATAGTGAGAATAAAGATTTTTATTCACAGTAGTAACACGAAACGTTTCGGTCCTATATCATGGACCTTCATCAGTCACTACATTTATAAAAACAGAAGAAAAAAATTATATTAACAAAATAAAGTATGTACAATCAAAATTTTGGTCAATAGTAAAGGTAGAGAGTAGTTGTATACAATGCTTCAGGAGATTTAGGGAGCAATCATAGGTCAGAGTTGTATCAGAGGTATCACAAAGGCAGAAAGAATATATATGGTGAGGACATACCAGATACTACTGGGAAGGGGGTTGATCCACATAGGGAAGAAAGAAAGGGCTGGATATAGCTGTAGGTGAAAATAAGATAAACGTAAGTGCCGATATACTTTTATGTATAAGTAGATTTTGTGCCTATGCCTGTAGATGTGACATACCCTGTATTGGTGGGGTGAGATGAGGAAGAGGACAATGCCTCTATTGCACTAGTAACCTGTAGAAACAGCGCAAAACATAGATACCATAAATATCACAACTATCAATATGATGGTGAAGCGGTGGAGCCGCTATACTTGTCTGTGACTGACCTGTTGTGAAGGAGTCCGGCAGTGAGGATAGGTCTCTGCATTGGACGCGGTGTCCACCGCTAGTCTGAGCGCAGAGAAAGCTAGAAAGCAGCATGTATATGAGAGGAAGAGGCGGGACTATAGTGTCAGTCTAACAGAGCATCAGACAGGAAGTGAGGTGGCAGGAAGTTAATGGACATGTGTTCCAAGTGAATACTAGGTAACCAGAGGCCGTCCTACAGGTGGGAGGAGTAAAGGAGCAGCGTGCTGATGGAGATGTGCCCAACAGGATGACGTGGCAGCATTATAGTATTTAATACAAGCGGCTCTAAAGTGAATGAAAGAGAGGCATGTTAGTACAAGCATAAAGGAGTTTACAGCAATAAACATTGCGATCTTATACATTAGCTTAAAGCGATATACATAACAGGCTTGCAGCATCAGTATGCGTCAAAAGGGGCATAACAGTAATATGAGTACTGATTTAGTACATTATCATAAGACAGTATGGAAGACAAATCTGCAGGCAACAAGGAATAATAAATAACCACCTAACAGAGATCAAAGCAGCATGTGGTAAATGACAGGTGATGTGTAAACATCTGTATGCATCATTTATAAAGTAAAAGGGTGTCACAGCAAAATTCATATTGGTATAGTGCGTTATCAGAAGACAGTATGGGAAAATGGGAGCACGGATTATTAAATAAATAAACACCCTGGCTGAGATCAACATATCATGTGGTTTATGGCAAGTGATGTATAAAAAAGGGGGGTGGGGGAATTATAGCCTCAGTGGTCATATGCAGAATTACATGAAGGAGAGTAAATCGTATTCACGATTAAGACCCTTAGGTGATAGAGTGTCTAGGGTGTGTATCCAATACGCCTCTCTCCTTTTCAATTGACGTATGCGGTCGCCTCCTCGTCGTGAATGTGGTATTTGTTCCAAAACTTGGTATTTTAATTGGGCTATGGTATGTCCCATTGTGATGAAGTGGTGTGGGATGGGGAGTAAGGTATTCTTACATCTTATGGTTGATTTGTGTTTTGAAATGCGTTGTTTTACAGGTTGACTAGTTTCCCCAACATATAATAACCCACAAGGACACTTAATCACGTATATCACGAAGGCCGTGTCGCAAGTAAAGAAACCACGGACTCTAAATGTTTTTCCCGTATATGGGTGATGGATGGTTTCTCCTCTGAGTACGTTATTACATTGAGTGCATCCCAGACATGGGAAAGTGCCCGTTCTTGGTTTTTTCAGGAATTGTTGTGTAGTTCCTGATTTTTTAGGGCCTAAGTCAGCTCTGATCAATGCATCCCTTAGGTTGGGTGCACGGCGGAAGCATGGGAGAAAAGGTCTAGAGAATTCTTTAATGTCCGGGTGCGCAGTCTGGAGGAGCGGCCAATGTTGGCGAATGGATTTGTGCAATATATACGCATAGGGGTGGTAATGGTGTACGAAAGCAATTCTGCCCCCCATATCTTGTTTATTGCGAGTGACCGTAGTTCTGGAACGATCCAGGACCCCTTGTGGATAGCCCCTCTCTCTAAATTTTGAATTCATTTCTGAGAGGCGGGTTTCCTGAGTGGTATGATCGGAGACGATCTTTTTGACCCGATAGAATTGGGATGTCGGAATGGATTTCTTCATGGCGACTGGATGGAAGCTATTAAAATGAAGTAAGCTGTTACGATCTGTCGGTTTGACATATAGATCAGTGGATAAACAGCCACTGGAATCCTTTATAATCACAGTGTCTAGGAAATTGATCCTGGAGTGGTCGTGTGAGATGGTAAAGCTGAGTCCGGGCCAAGAGCAATTCAGAAATTGATGAAAGAGTGCTAAGGACTCGAACGTGCCCCCCCATATGCAGAAGACATTGTCTATGTAACGTTTCCAGACAATGGCGTTGTTCTTGAATAGAGGGTTTGTGTAGATCAATGTCTCCTCAAAATGGGCCATGTAGCAATTTGCATATGGGGGTGCTACGTTCGAGCCCATTGCGGTCCCGCGTATCTGCAGGTAGAAATCATCCTGGAACATAAAGTAGTTGTGTTTAAGTACGATGGTTAACAGATCCAGACAGAGAGCGATCTCTGCTGGATTAAAGTCCGATTTTTCAAGTAAGCGTTGGACAGACCGTATACCGTTCTCATGAGGTATGGAAGTGTAGAGGTCTTTTACGTCAAATGTGACTAATAGGGAATTAGCTGGAACTTGATTGATGGAACGGATCATGTCCAGAAACGCTCCAGTGTCCAAAATGAATGATTTGCTAGTTTTGATTAGAGGAGTGAAGATTTTTTCTAGATAAATTGCCAATGGTGAGAAAATGGAGTCCGAGGCGGCCACGATTGGCCTGCCAGGGGTTGCTGGAGGTTCTTATGGATTTTGGGGAGTATATAGAATACAGGGATGATCGGATTATGAGAGATTAGAAACTCATGAGTTTTACTGTCCAGGATGCCTGCATCACAATGTTGTCTTAGTGTGTCGCTAATGCGGGTCCGTATATCATTGGTGGGATCACGCGGTAATTTCTGATAAATAGTGATGTTGTCGAGTTGCCGGAGTGCCTCAGAGATGTAATATGAGCGGTCCATCACGACAATTGCACCCCCTTTATCCGCAGGTTTTATGATGATATTTTTATCATCTTGTAAGGATTTAAGGGCATGATGATCAGTAGCCGTGAGGTTATGTGGGTAGTGCAATTTGCCTTTTTCCATGTCAGATTTAAGACCATGGAAAGAGGAATAAATGAAATCAATAAAGGTCTCAAGAGCATTCGATCCGGGGGAGGTCTGAAGAGGCTCTTTGTTCTCAGGCCCAGATTAGTGGCTGAGAGTCGTCCCGGTTCTCCCGGAGACTGTATAGGTCTAGGTGCGGGAGGTTGAGAAAAATACACCCGTAGTCGTAGGGAACGAAAAAACCTTTGAAGGTCCATTTCAAGTTCAAATGTCCTATATTTGTAAGAGGGGCAGAAGGAAAGTCCTTTTTGGAGGACATAATATTCTGCGATACTCAAAGTCCTGGATGAGATGTTAATGACGAGTGGGCACATACCTGGGAACGAGTTGTCCGTATTTGATTCAGATTGTCCCTTCGGTCTGTGCCCCCGTCTGGTCAGGTCAAAGATCTTCAACCGATGCCTCTACCTCCGGCTCAGAACAGGACAGAGGTGGCCTTTCTTCTGCTCCTATTCCTTTTTTAGGCCCACGCAGACGCCAAACAAGACGAAGAGGACCAGACGGGGGCACAGACCGAAGGGACAATCTGAATCAAATACGGACAACTCGTTCCCAGGTATGTGCCCACTCGTCATTAACATCTCATCCAGGACTTTGAGTATCGCAGAATATTATGTCCTCCAAAAAGGACTTTCCTTCTGCCCCTCTTACAAATATAGGACATTTGAACTTGAAATGGACCTTCAAAGGTTTTTTCGTTCCCTACGACTACGGGTGTATTTTTCTCAACCTCCCGCACCTAGACCTATACAGTCTCCGGGAGAACCGGGACGACTCTCAGCCACTAATCTGGGCCTGAGAACAAAGAGCCTCTTCAGACCTCCCCCCGGATCGAATGCTCTTGAGACCTTTATTGATTTCATTTATTCCTCTTTCCATGGTCTTAAATCTGACATGGAAAAAGGCAAATTGCACTACCCACATAACCTCACGGCTACTGATCATCATGCCCTTAAATCCTTACAAGATGATAAAAATATCATCATAAAACCTGCGGATAAAGGGGGTGCAATTGTCGTGATGGACCGCTCATATTACATCTCTGAGGCACTCCGGCAACTCGACAACATCACTATTTATCAGAAATTACCGCGTGATCCCACCAATGATATACGGACCCGCATTAGCGACACACTAAGACAACATTGTGATGCAGGCATCCTGGACAGTAAAACTCATGAGTTTCTAATCTCTCATAATCCGATCATCCCTGTATTCTATATACTCCCCAAAATCCATAAGAACCTCCAGCAACCCCCTGGCAGGCCAATCGTGGCCGCCTCGGACTCCATTTTCTCACCATTGGCAATTTATCTAGAAAAAATCTTCACTCCTCTAATCAAAACTAGCAAATCATTCATTTTGGACACTGGAGCGTTTCTGGACATGATCCGTTCCATCAATCAAGTTCCAGCTAATTCTCTATTAGTCACATTTGACGTAAAAGACCTCTACACTTCCATACCTCATGAGAACGGTATACGGTCTGTCCAACGCTTACTTGAAAAATCGGACTTTAATCCAGCAGAGATCGCTCTCTGTCTGGATCTGTTAACCATCGTACTTAAACACAACTACTTTATGTTCCAGGATGATTTCTACCTGCAGATACGCGGGACCGCAATGGGCTCGAACGTAGCACCCCCATATGCAAATTGCTACATGGCCCATTTTGAGGAGACATTGATCTACACAAACCCTCTATTCAAGAACAACGCCATTGTCTGGAAACGTTACATAGACAATGTCTTCTGCATATGGGGGGGCACGTTCGAGTCCTTAGCACTCTTTCATCAATTTCTGAATTGCTCTTGGCCCGGACTCAGCTTTACCATCTCACACGACCACTCCAGGATCAATTTCCTAGACACTGTGATTATAAAGGATTCCAGTGGCTGTTTATCCACTGATCTATATGTCAAACCGACAGATCGTAACAGCTTACTTCATTTTAATAGCTTCCATCCAGTCGCCATGAAGAAATCCATTCCGACATCCCAATTCTATCGGGTCAAAAAGATCGTCTCCGATCATACCACTCAGGAAACCCGCCTCTCAGAAATGAATTCAAAATTTAGAGAGAGGGGCTATCCACAAGGGGTCCTGGATCGTTCCAGAACTACGGTCACTCGCAATAAACAAGATATGGGGGGCAGAATTGCTTTCGTACACCATTACCACCCCTATGCGTATATATTGCACAAATCCATTCGCCAACATTGGCCGCTCCTCCAGACTGCGCACCCGGACATTAAAGAATTCTCTAGACCTTTTCTCCCATGCTTCCGCCGTGCACCCAACCTAAGGGATGCATTGATCAGAGCTGACTTAGGCCCTAAAAAATCAGGAACTACACAACAATTCCTGAAAAAACCAAGAACGGGCACTTTCCCATGTCTGGGATGCACTCAATGTAATAACGTACTCAGAGGAGAAACCATCCATCACCCATATACGGGAAAAACATTTAGAGTCCGTGGTTTCTTTACTTGCGACACGGCCTTCGTGATATACGTGATTAAGTGTCCTTGTGGGTTATTATATGTTGGGGAAACTAGTCAACCTGTAAAACAACGCATTTCAAAACACAAATCAACCATAAGATGTAAGAATACCTTACTCCCCATCCCACACCACTTCATCACAATGGGACATACCATAGCCCAATTAAAATACCAAGTTTTGGAACAAATACCACATTCACGACGAGGAGGCGACCGCATACGTCAATTGAAAAGGAGAGAGGCGTATTGGATACACACCCTAGACACTCTATCACCTAAGGGTCTTAATCGTGAATACGATTTACTCTCCTTCATGTAATTCTGCATATGACCACTGAGGCTATAATTCCCCCACCCCCCCTTTTTTATACATCACTTGCCATAAACCACATGATATGTTGATCTCAGCCAGGTGTTTATTTATTTAATAATCCGTGCTCCCATTTTCCCATACTGTCTTCTGATAACGCACTATACCAATATGAATTTTGCTGTGACACCCTTTTACTTTATAAATGATGCATACAGATGTTTACACATCACCTGTCATTTACCACATGCTGCTTTGATCTCTGTTAGGTGGTTATTAATTAGTCCTTGTTGCCTGCAGATTTGTCTTCCATACTGTTTTATGATAATGTACTAAATCAGTACTCATATTACTGTTATGCCCCTTTTGACGCATACTGATGCTGCAAGCCTGTTATGTATATCGCTTTAAGCTAATGTATAAGATCGCAATGTTTATTGCTGTAAACTCCTTTATGCTTGTACTAACATGCCTCTCTTTCATTCACTTTAGAGCCGCTTGTATTAAATACTATAATGCTGCCACGTCATCCTGTTGGGCACATCTCCATCAGCACGCCGCTCCTTTACTCCTCCCACCTGTAGGACGGCCTCTGGTTACCTAGTATTCACTTGGAACACATGTCCATTAACTTCCTGCCACCTCACTTCCTGTCTAATGCTCTGTTTGACTGACACTATAGTCCCGCCTCTTCCTCTCATATACATGCTGCTTTCTAGCTTTCTCTGCGCTCAGACTAGCGGTGGACACCGCGTCCAATGCAGAGACCTATCCTCACTGCCGGACTCCTTCACAACAGGTCAGTCACAGACAAGTATAGCGGCTCCACCGCTTCACCATCATATTGATAGTTGTGATATTTATGGTATCTATGTTTGCGCTGTTTCTACAGGTTACTAGTGCAATAGAGGCATTGTCCTCTTCCTCATCTCACCCCACCAACACAGGGTATGTCACATCTACAGGCATAGGCACAAAATCTACTTATACATAAAAGTATATCGGCACTTACGTTTATCTTATTTTCACCTACAGCTATATCCAGCCCTTTCTTTCTTCCCTATGTGGATCAACCCCCTTCCCAGTAGTATCTGGTATGTCCTCACCATATATATTCTTTCTGCCTTTGTGATACCTCTGATACAACTCTGACCTATGATTGCTCCCTAAATCTCCTGAAGCATTGTATACAACTACTCTCTACCTTTACTATTGACCAAAATTTTGATTGTACATACTTTATTTTGTTAATATAATTTTTTTCTTCTGTTTTTATAAATGTAGTGACTGATGAAGGTCCATGATATAGGACCGAAACGTTTCGTGTTACTACTGTGAATAAAAATCTTTATTCTCACTATACTAAAGTTGAGTGCCGAGTTCATTTTCTATAAACACAGAGCAGTGAAAATAAATCATTTTTGTTTCTCAAAAATGATTTTTTAGCCTATTTTTTTTATTTTCCCAAGGGTAACAGGATAAATTGGACACCAAAAGTTGTTGTCCAGTTTTTACTGAGTACGCTGGTGTCCCATATGAGGGGGGAACCACTGTTTGGGTGCACAGCAGGGCTCAGAAGGGAAGGAGCGCCATTTGACTTTAATGGAAAATTAGCTCCTATCGTTAGCGGACACCATGTCGTGTTTGGAGAGCCCCTGTGGGCCTAAACTTTGGAGCTCCCCCACAAATGACCCCATTTTGGAAACAAGACCCCCTAAGGAACTTATTTAGATGCACAGTGAGCACTTTTAACCCCCAGGTGCTATACAGAAGTTTATAACGCACAGCCTTGAAAATAAAAAATAATTTTTTTTCTCAAAAAATGATTTTTTTAGCCCCCTATTTTTTATTTTCACAATGGTTACAGGAGAAGTTGGACCCCAAAAGTTGTTGTCCAGTTTGTTCTGAGTACGCTGGTACCCCATATGTGGGGGGTAACCACTGTTTGGGCACACGTCAGTGCTCGGAAGGGATGAAGTGACGCTTTGAAATGCCGACTTGATGGAATGGTCTGCGGGCATCATGTTACGTTTGCAGAGCCCCTGATGTGCCCAAACAGTAGAAACCAACCACAAGTGACCCCATTTTGTAAACTAGACCCCCCAAGGAACTTATTCAGATGTGTGGTGAGCACCTTGAACCCACACGTGCTTCACAGAAGTTTATAATGCAGAGCTGTAAAAACAAAAAATCATTTTTTTTCCTCAAAAACTGATTTTTTTAACCCACAATTTTTTATTTTCACAAGGGTAACAGGAGAAATTGGACCCCAAAAGTTGTTCTACAGTTTGTCCTGAGTACACTGGTACCCGATATGTGGGAGAAAACTATATGGGCACACTTTGGGGCTCGGAAGGGAAGTAGTGATGTTTTGAAATGCCGCCTTGATGGAATGGTCTGCGGGCTTCATGTTACGTTTGCAGAGCCCATGATGTGCCTAAACAGTAAAACCCCCCCAAGTGACCCCATTTTGGAAACTAGATCCCCCAAGGAACTCCTCTAGTTGTGTGGTGAGCACTTTGAATCTCCAAGTTCTTCACAGAAGTTTATAACGCAGAGATGTGAAAATAAAAAATCATTTTTTTCCAGGACGTCCCCCTGACAGCACTATGGAGGACGTCCTCCTCCTCCTTACAGGGACAGGAAGCACACGAGAGGTTAAAAGGTCCCACTCCTCCCCCAATACCTCAGTGTTTTTCCTGTCCCTGCATGGAGGGACACACGAGAGATTGCTGCGCAGCTTACCGGGCCCAGGGGGATCGTGCGGTTCGTCCAATCCTTCCCCCTGTCAAGAGGTCCAGGGCCGAAACTCCCTCCTTGGAGTCCCTCTGCTCCAAAGACCGGGGGCGGACGAGCTCCCAGGTAAGAGCCTCTCCTCCCGGTGGGAGGCTCTCGGCTCAGGCGTCTTCCTCCTGGTCCAGGGAGGAACGCCGTACAGGCCTCGTCTGAGAGCGGAACGTCACTTCCGGTGACGCAGGCGCAAAGAATCAGCGTGCGTTCAGGAATGGATCGCAGAAAGGCCGAAGAGCGTCGCATTTGGAATCGCAGGTGCACCGCTGATTCATGCGTTCTGGAACGGAACGCAAAAGGTAAAAGCATCGTGTTTGGGGTCGCAATCATTGTGCGTTCCAGGATGGAACGCAGGAAAGGCGGCGCTAATGACATCGCTAAAAAGAGCGCTATATTAAGAGCGCATGTGTGGTGGTGTTTGAACTGCTGGGCGCCATTCTGTAATTTAATCACAGGGAACGCGTTGTAGCCACCATAGCAGTCCTAAGGCAGCAAGGTGAATCTTTCTGCGGCAGGATATGGAGTCTGAGAAATCCAGAGAGGAGGATGCGGGGGTGAGTGCGCATAGCGCAAAAAACTGCACCCTCACTATGTAAGATTCATTATCCAGACTCAGTCCTTAGTATACATATTGTTGTATTACTTAGGACAAGGAAACTTCATCAGTGTCTCTGCAGGCAGCGAAAAAATCAGGCAAAGCCTTGGTGAAATCTAATCGCTGTTCCACATGTCACAAGAAGCTTCCTGACGCGTATAAAAAACCGGTCTGTTGTTCTTGTACAGCAGCGGTTTTGGAGCAAGAAAGATCTTCATTATTATCTGACCTGAAGCTCCTGATTAGGGAAGAAGTGCAAGCATCCTTATCTGCTAGTTCACAACAGCAGCCCACTAGTCAGGGTCCATGTCGCAAGAGACCTAGGTGGGAGTTGGAAGAGGACCCGGAACAGGAATCAGAAGAAAATTCACAGTACTCGGAGCAGGAAGAAGGCGAAGTACAGGCAGAAAACCAGGAAAAGGCCAGGAGGTACCTATTCCCGGTGGAAGATACGGAGGATCTTGTCCAGGCTGTGAGAAGTACAATGCATATGGAAGACGTTCCACGGCCTCAGTCCAGACAGGATTTGATGTTTGGAGGTCTCACAGCTCAGATACAGAAAGTCTTTCCTATAAGTGATCATATTAAAACCATGATTCTGAGTGAGTGGAAGGACGCAGAGCGGAGATTGGTAATGTCACGTGACTTTAAGAGTCGTCTTCCATTTGATCCTGAGGACTCAAAATTTTGGGAGGAGATTCCAAAAGTGGATATGCCAATTGCAAAAGTGGCGAAAAAGACTTTGATTCCTTTTGAGGACTCTTCAAGTCTTAAAGATCCCATGGACCGAAAGGCGGACATCCTTCTTAAACGGGCTTGGGAATCTTCGGCGGCTTTAACAAGGACCAATATTGCGGCTACTTCGGTAGCAAGGTCTATGGTTTTTTGGATGGGTCAGCTGGAGGAACAATTAACCAACAAGACCCCTAGAGCTGAAATATTAGAGTCCCTTCCACTTATCAAATCAGCGACGGCTTTTTTGGCAGATACCTCAGCTGAGTCGGTCAGGTTTTCTGCCAGAAATAGCTCATTGTCTAATGCAGTCCGTAGAGCTATCTGGTTAAAATCCTGGTCAGGGATAATGCCTCTAAAAATAAATTATGTTCCTTACCCTTTGCAGGTTCAAAGGTATTCGGCCAGGCGCTAGATGATATCCTAGAGGCGTCAGATAGCAAAAAAGGGTTTCCAGAGGAAAAACCCAAAAAGTTTCAGTCCTTTCGGAAGAAACCAGCTTTCCGTAGACAACCTTTTTACAAAGACACAGGAAGAGCTAGTAGGGGATCATATAAAGGTTCCTACACCCAAAACAGAGGAAATAAGAGCTCATTGTTCGGATCTTCATCAAGATCTAGAAAACAATGACGCCAGGCACATAGGGGGCAGACTCCTATTCTCTGCAGAGAACTGGAAGCAGGTTACCAAGAACGAGTGGGTCTTACAAACCATAAGAGAAGGCTACAGAATAGAACTGACATCCTATCCGCCCCAAAGATACATATCTCCCACTGTGGTCCAGGCAAATTCAGGGATGTTTCAAGATCTAATCTCTTCCCAGGTTATAGTGCCAGTTCCCGGATCAGAGGAAAAGATGGACATTATTCCTCTCTCTTTCCAATAATGAAACCATCAGGCGAGTCGCGGACAATTCTGAATCTCAAACCATTGAACAAGTTTGTTCGGTACAAAAGATTCAGAATGGAGTCTATAAGGTCGGCAATTCCACTAATAGACAAAAACTCGGTAATGTGTACCCTAGACTTAAAAAGTGTGTACTATCAGGTCCCGATTCATCCAGCCTCGCAGGAACTTCTGAGATTTGCCGTAAGCCTACCGGACTGTACCTGCCACTTCCAGTTCCAAGGCCTTCCGTTCGGGCTGGCTTCTGCTCCC
This sequence comes from Oophaga sylvatica, assembly GCA_033576555.1. Lineage (NCBI taxonomy): Eukaryota > Metazoa > Chordata > Amphibia > Anura > Dendrobatidae > Oophaga > Oophaga sylvatica. The sequence goes on along the minus strand of JARQOD010000006.1, from coordinate 11,639,616 downwards.
AGAGTTTTTACGAAGCTAATATCAGAAGTCGTAGCCTATCTGAGAAACCAAGGAATTATTGTAATACCGTACTTGGACGACTTTTTGTTAGTGGCTCGAACAGCAGAAGTCCTAAATCATCACACAGAACGAATGTCGGTGCTGGAATGTCTCGGTTGGGTGGTGAATCGAGAAAAATCTCATTTAACACCCAGTACAAGAAAAGTATTTCTAGGGTATTACTGGATTCCAGATCCAGGACAGCCTTCTTACCAGAAGTCAAGCAACAATCGTTAAAAAAGAAGGTTGCAGAAATGTTGAAGAGCAGAGTTACCATAAGAAGAGCTATGCAGGTTCTGGGAGTGATGACATCATGCATTCCATGCGTCAGATGGGCACAGGCTCATTCAAGACCCCTACAAAAAGAAGTTCTATCTTTGTGGGATCGTCATCAGGCATCCTTAGACAAGAAGATCCATCTTTCTGCAAAAGTGAAGAGATCTTTAATTTGGTGGATGCAAAGCAGAAATCTCAGAAGAGGAGTTCTTTGGATTCCATCTCCAGTCATAGTAATAACTACAGACGCAAGCGCTTGGGATGGGGAGCCCATTTAGAAGGGAAGATTCTTCAGGGAAAATGGCCAGAAAAAATCAGACGAATGTCGTCAAACTATCGAGCGCTGTATGCGATTTGGGAGTCTTTAAGAAGAAACCAAAACCGTTTAAAAGACCAACATGTCAAAATCCTGTCAGACAATATGACAGCAGTAGCCTTCATAAAACATCAGGGAGGCTCTCGATACAGAACTCTGCAGGATCTAGCAGAAAAGATATTCATATGGGCAGAACAGATGGTCCTATCCATAACCGCAGTACACCTGGAAGGTTCGCAGAACTTAGTAGCAGACTATCTAAGCAGACAGAAGATCTACCCGACCGAGTGGGAGCTGAGCCAGGAGGTCTTCCACTTACTATGCCAACGATGGGGAACGCCTCAGATAGATCTTTTTGCTACAAGGAAAAATTCGAAGCTACCAAGGTTTTATTCACTGAGCCCAGTGGACAATCCAGAAGGTGTAGATGCCTTGAGTCAGAGGTGGAACGAACCTCTAAATTATGCATTCCCACCAATAGCACTGATACCAGCTGTTCTGAGGAAGATAAGAGAAGACAGAGCGAGAGTCGTACTAATAGTTCCGTTCTGGCCAAGGAGGAGCTGGTTTCCACTTCTAGGCGGCATGACCACAGAAAAACCATCGAGCTTCCCCAGTGGAAGGATATAATTCACCAGGGACCAGTTCTACACCAGGACCCAGAAAGATTGCACCTGTCAGCCTGGATCCTGAACGGGACATTTTAAAAGCTCGTGGTCTATCAGATCAAGTCATAACAACGATTCAGGCCAGCAGAAAACCAGTAACTTCGGCAATATATTATAAAATCTGGAAGAAGTTCTGTCTGGAAGGTGGCAGGTCTGAGGCTGTAGCTGGGGTCCCGGATGTTCCTCGAGTTCTGGATTTCCTCCAGGCAGGATTTAATATGGGTCTTAGACCTAGTACACTTAAAGTTCAAATCTCGGCATTAAGTACTTACATGGACTATCCATTGGCCTCTCATCCTTGGGTAGTTAGATTCGTCAAAGCAATCCAGAGATTGCGGCCCACTATAAGACAGTTGTCTCCCCCCTGGGACTTAAATCTAGTTTTGGCGGCTCTTTGTAAAAATCCTTTCACACCAAACAGGGAGTTGCCTGTTTCACTCTTATCGATGAAAACAGCGTTTTTGGTAGCAATCACCACAGCCAAAAGAGTAGGGGAAATTCAAGCATTATCCATTAAAGACCCATATCTGCAGATCAGAGAGGATCACATAATATTAAAACTTGATCCTGCTTTCTTGCCCAAGGTAGCTTCCTGGCAAAATCGTAATCAAGAAATCATACTCCCGTCTTTTTGTGAAAAACCATTAAACATAAAAGAACAAGTTTTACTCTCCATTGAGGTTAAACAGGCAGTGATTGATTACTTGGAGGCCACTAAGCTCTGGAGGAAAGACCCTAACTTGTTTATTTTGTTTGGAGGCAAAAATAGGGGTAAAAAAGCTTCCAAAGCATCCATTGCAAGATGGATTACCACTATAATCTCAAAAACTTACACATCTGAGGGTGTAGTTTGTCCTATAAAGATAAGAGCCCATTCTACCAGAGCATTGTCAGCCTCATGGGCTGAGAGAGCAGGAGCATCATTAGAACAAATTTGTAAGGCAGCCTCTTGGGCTCGGGTATATACCTTTTGCAAGCACTACAAACTAGATGTGCTAGCAGGACAACATACGGCATATGGTAGAAAAGTATTACAGGCCGTAGTCCCACCCTAGGAGGGTTTCTTTGGTACTCTCCATAGTGCTGTCAGGGGGACGTCCTGGAAAATGGGTATTATACCTACCGATAATTCGGTTTCCAGGAGAACATCCTGACAGCACGGTTAGTTCCCTCCCTTGTCTATCTTGTTATATATGCTAATTCATATGATGTAATATGTTTAAGTAAATGAAAGTGTTATCACTGGCATTGATCCATGGTATGGTACTTGTCAAATCACTGAGGTATTGGGGGAGGAGTGGGACCTTTTAACCTCTCGTGTGCTTCCTGTCCCTGTAAGGAGGAGGAGGACGTCCTCCATAGTGCTGTCAGGATGGACTCCTGGAAACCGAATTATCGGTAGGTATAATACCCATTTTTCCACAAAAATAATTTTTTTAGTCCCCAATTTTTTTTTCCCAAGAGTAACAGGAGAAATTAGACCCCCAAAGTTGTTGTGCAATTTTTACTGAGTACGCTGATACCCCATATGTGGGGGTAAACCACTGTTTGGGCACACGTCGGGGCTCGGAATAAAGGGAGCACTGTTTCACTTTTAAAAGCCAATCAGAGCGATCGTAGCCACGTAGGGGTTAAGCCAACCCCCCTGTGGTGAAGCACAAAGGGTCTTGTGCCTGCGTGTTGGGTGGCCTTTCAGTGACCCCGGTCACCCGACCCGCAGGAACGCGATCCTTTCATGACACATACGCTGTGTCACAGGTCATGAAGGGGTTAAAAGGACCAGCTAACCTCTTTTCAGTGACTGCTCCATTAACACAGGTGTGGGTGTTGATGAGGACATGGCTGGAGATCAATCTGTCATGATTAAGTAAGAATGACACCACTAGACACTTTAAAAGGAGGCTGGTGCTTGGCATCATTGTTTCTCTTCTGTTAACCATTGTTATCTCTAAAGAAACACGTGCAGTCATCATTGTAATGCACAAAAATGGCCTAACAGGGAAGAGTATCGCAGCTAGAAAGATTGCACCTCAGTCAACAATCTATCGCATCATCAAGAACTTCAAGGAGAGAGGTTCCATTGTTGCCAAAAAGGCTCCAGGGTGCCCAAGAAAGACCAGCAAGCGCCAGGACCGTCTCTTAAAAGTGTTTCAGCTGCGGGATCGGGCTACCAGCAGTGCAGAGCTTGCTCAGGAATGGCAGCAGGCAGGTGTGAGTGCATCTGCACGCACTGTGAGGCGGAGACTCTTGGAGCAAGGCCTGGTCTCAAGGAGGGCAGCAAAGAAGCCACTTCTCTCCAGAAAAAACATCATGGACAGACTGATATTCTGCAAAAGGTACAGGCAGTGGACTGCTGAGGACTGGGGTAAAGTTATTTTCTCTGATGAATCCCCTTTTCGATTGTTTGGGACATCAGGAAAACGCCTCATTCGGAGAAGACAAGGTGAGCGCTACCACCAGTCTTGTCTCATGCCAACTGTTAAGCATCCTGAAACCATTCATGTGTGGGGTTGCTTCTCAGCCAAGGGAATCGGCTCTCTCACAGTCTTGCCTAAAAACACAGCCATGAATAAAGAATGGTACCAGAATGTCCTCCAAGAGCAACTTCTCCCAACCCTCCAAGAGCAGTTTGGCGATCAACAATGCCTTTTCCAGCATGATGGAGCACCTTGCTATAAAGCAAAGGTGATAACTAAATGGCTCAGGGAACAAAACATAGAGATTTTGGGTCCATGACCTGGAAACTCCCCAGATCTTAATCCCATTGAGAACTTGTGGTCAATCATCAAGAGACGGATGGACAAACAAAAACCTAAAAATTCTGACAAAATGAAAGCATTGATTGTGCAAGAATGGACTGCTATCAGTCAGGATTTGGTCCAGAAGTTGATTGAGAGCATGCCAGGGAGAATTGCAGAGGTCCTGAAGAAGAAGGGTCAACACTGCAAATATTGACTTGCTGCATTAACTCATTCTAAAGGTACTGCCACACTACACAATCCCGCTAGCGATCTCGTTAGCGTCGCATACTAATGAGATCGCTAGCGGGATTGTTTGTATATCGCTAGTAGCTACCTAACTTAGCGATGTCGTTAAGGACGCTATCGCGGTTAGCGATCTCCTTAACGACTTTAGCGGTACAAAAGTACCGCTAAATCGCTAAAAAAGGTGCCACACTCAGCGATTTATACTTACCCAGCGGGAGCGCCGACGATAAAATAGGGTCCGGAACGATTCCAGCGACGAGCGAGATCACAGCAGGAAGCTCGTCGCTGGCAGATGCCGCACACAACAACATCGCTAACGGTATCGCTAAATAGTGACGTTTTTTAGCGATCCCGTTAGCGATGTTGTTTAGTGTGGCATAACCTTAACTGTCAATATAAGCTTTTGTTACTCATATGTTTGCAATTATTATATTTCTGTCTGTGATAAAAACATCTGTCAAACACACATAAAAACCAGAGGGCAGCAGATCATGGAAAATATAATATTTGTGTCATTCTCAAAACTTTTGGCCATGACTGTACTGTATTGTACCGCTGAGCTGCAGGATTGTAGTGGTTTTATTGTTCTGGATGATGTATTACTACTTCTAGTAGTAGACATGAAGATAAGAACCTTTGTAATTAATCTTACCAGGGAAGTCGGCTTCTTTCTCCTCCTGGTCTGATCTTTTAATCTCAAAATTTTCAATTCATACTTGAAAATGTTTAACTGAAAGTTAACATTTTATTATAGAGTAATATTGGTTGACAACCTATAAAATGATAAGGAAAAAATTAAAATGTCAATGTTTTTTTTTTTTCTTTTTCTGTAAAAATTGAAAAATGTATTGAAATAAAAATTACAGCTAAAAAAAACTCAAGTCACAGGTAAAATGTGTCTTTAGTGAATACCGACTTTCACATTACTGAGTTAGGAGTTGACAGTTGGTACTCATAAAGTTCTATGGAGAACTGTAACTTTTATTTCAGGAGAACTTGCAGTGGAATGTCTGTTGTCCTCTAGCTCCTCCCTAGAATGTGTGTGTCTTCCACTAATCCTTCCCTAGAGTGTCTGTCTTCCACTAACCCTTCCCTAGAGTGTCTGTCTTCCTCTAGCTCCTCCTCACTAGAATGTATGTATCTTCCTGTAGTTCCTCCCTAGAATGTCTGTGTCTTCCTCTAGCTCCTCCCTAGACTCTGTGTATTCCTCTAGCTCCTCCCCAGAATGTCTGTGTCTTCCACTAGCCCTTCCCTAGAGTGTCTGTCTTCCTCTAGCTCCTTCTCACTAGAATGTATGTATCTTCCTCTAGCTCCTCCCTAGAATGTCTGTCTTCCACTAGCTCTTCCCTAGTGTCTGTGTCTTCCACTAGCTCTTCCCTAGTGTCTGTGTCTTCCACTAGCTCTTCCCTAGTGTCTGTGTCTTCCACTAGCTCTTCCCTAGTGTCTGTGTCTTCCACTAGCTCTTCCCTAGTGTCTGTGTCTTCCACTAGCTCTTCCCTAGTGTCTGTGTCTTCCACTAGCTCTTCCCTAGTGTCTGTGTCTTCCACTAGCTCTTCCCTAGTGTCTGTCTTCCACTAGCTCTTCCCTAAGTGTCTGTCTTCCTCTAGCTCCTCCTCACTAGAATGTATGTATCTTCCTGTAGTTCCTCCCTAGAATGTCTGTGTCTTCCTCTAGCTCCTCCCTAGACTCTGTGTCTTCTCTAGCTCCTCCTAGACACTGTGTCTTCCTCTAGCTCCTCCCTAGAATGTCTGTGTCTTCCTCTAGCTCCTTCTCACTAGAATGTATGTATCTTTCTCTAGCTTCTCCTAGAATGTCTGTGTCTTCCTCTAGCTCCTCCCTAGAATGTCTGTGTCTTCCACTAGCTCTTCCCTAGTGTCTGTGTCTTCCACTAGCTCTTCCCTAGTGTCTGTGCTTCCACTAGCTCTTCCCTAGTGTCTGTGTCTTCCACTAGCTCTTCCCTAGTGTCTGTGTCTTCCACTAGCTCTTCCCTATGTCTCTGTCTTCCACTAGCTCTTCCCTAGTGTCTGTGTCTTCCACTAGCTCTTTCCTAGTGTCTGTGTCTTCCACTAGCTCTTCCCTAGTGTCTGTGTCTTCCACTATCTCTTCCCTAGTGTCTGTCTTCCACTATCTCTTCCCTAGTGTCTGTCTTCCACTAGCTCTTCCCTAGAGTGTCTGTCTTTCTCTAGCTCCTCCTCACTAGAATGTAGTATCTTGTAGTTCCTCCCTGGAATGTCTGTCTTCCTCTAGCTCTTCCCCCTCCTGTCTCCATAGAACTTTATGAGCACCAACTGTCATATCCTATCATCAGTATGCGAAAATCTGTCTTTACTGAGTACAGATTTTACCCATCAATTGAGAGTGAAAGATCATCCAGGAGGAGAAGAAGCAGATTCCTCTGATAAGATACATTACCGAGTTGCTTATTTTCACGTGTACTATTCATTTATTAAATAAAACGTCAGTTACTCTTTAGTTCTGGAACTGGAAAAAGTGCTGAACCTGCCATAGAGGTAAAGGATGCAACGGGTATTTGGCCTTTCGTGGGAGCTGGCCAAGCCCTGATCTGCTCTCGGCTTGCAGGAGAGCTGCATACATATTTATACAGCTCCAGTTGTACTCAATACTTGGTGTATAAATCAGCATGTAGTTAGCGCCTCCTAGTGGCAGCTGCATGCAGTGATAATGGTGGATGAAGATGGTCCTATGCCCCCAACACCAAAGTAGATCTGAGCTGTATATTGCATCCGACACTTTCATCAACCAGGATCGGAGAAAGGTAAAAACATGTTAACCTCTTAATGCTAAAGAATGTATGCTGCATGCTGATGAAGAATAAGTTCCCACCTCAGGGCGATTATATTCTAACCAAGGATTTCACAGGCACAAGAGTTGCGCCTGTGCCAATCGCAACGAGGACCGACTACTGTAACGTACAGCTGAGCTGCAGGTGCAATGCCTGGATCCGAACTAGCTCCAATCCCAGTAGTTAAACTTCTCCCATGCAGCAGTCAATAGCAACTGCGGCACCTAAGCAATTTGACAGAGGAAGCGTGCTCCCTCAGTCAGCCCATCGCCTGCTCCCAACCCCCACCCAGCATGCTCTGAGGGCTGATGGATTCTTATAGCAACCAGAGGCATAATAATGGCTTTTGGGTCTGCTGTGCTCACAAGTCCTCACATAACTCCATGACAGAGCTATATATGTATACGGTCATGGCCAAAAATTTTGGCACCCTTGAAATTGTTCCAGAAAATGAAGTATTTTTCCTAGAAAATTATTGCAATTACACGTGTTTTGTTATACACATGTTTACTTCCTTTGTGTGTATTGGAACAACACAAAAAAATGAGAAAAAAGGCAAATTGGACATAATTTTACATAAAATCCCAAAAATGGACCAAACAAAACTGTTGTCAGCTTGGCAATATCAACTATCTCATGGTTACAAGTCCATCTCTAGACATCTTGATGTTCCTCTAGCCACAATGTGCAACATAATGAAGACATTTACCACCCAAGACGCTGTAGCTAATCTCTCTGGACGTGGACAGCAGGGAACAATTGATGAAACGTTGCAACGCAGGATAGTCCTGATGGTGGATAAGCCCCAATCAAGTCCCAAAGAAATTCCAGCTGTCCTGCAGGCTCAGGATGCATCAGTGTCAGCGCGAATTATCCGTCTGCATTTGAATTAAATGAAACACTATGATAGGAGACCCAGGAGGAACCCACTGCCGACAGAGACATACAAAAGCTAGACTGTAGTTTGTCAAAATGTACACGAGTACCCAAAATCCTGGGAAAGTATCTTGTGGATAGATTAGACCAAGATAGATCTTTTTTGTAAAGCACATCATTCTACTGCTTGCCAAAAATGGAATGAGGCTTACAAAGAAAAGAACACAGCGCCTACAGTCAAATATGGTGGAGGTTCAAAGATGTTTTGGCGTTGTCTTGCTGCCTCTGGCACTGGGTGCATTAACTGTGTGCAACACGTCATGAAATCTAAAGATTACCAAAGGATTTTTGGGTGGTAATGTGCCCATTATCAGAAAGCTGGGTTTGTGTCCTAGGTGATGGTTCTTCCAGCAGGACAATGACCTCAAACATACTTCAAGAAGCCCCCAGAAATGGATGAAAGCAAAGCACTGGAGAGTTCTGAAGTATCAGCAATGAGTCCAGATCTTAATCCCATTGATCATCTGTGGAGAGATCTTACAATTGCTGTTGGGAGAAAGCACATGGTGTTATCCTAAATTCTAGTACAATGAGCTCCTAGAAAAGAGAAAGAACTGTTATCAGTCCTCAAAAGCAAATTCACTGCAACCTGTAGCATAAAATATAAAGAAAAGCTGAAAGTAAAGCAAACGCCCATCCTAGGCCAAGAGCTATACTCTGTGTGTGTGTGTGTGTGTGTGTGTGTGTGTGTGTGTTGTGTATATATATATATATATATATATATATATATATATATTGCAGAATTAAGAAACGCGTATGTTTAATGTGTTAGAATTAGTAAGTGCAGGATGTTGCAGACAAATTGGTGCAGGTTTTTGTTATAAATTTGGCTGGTAATATTTGGGCACTAAATACCCATATTGTTTGGGTACAGTATGTGGCATTATTAGTTACCCGGGATATTGATTTATTTTTTTGTACATATTATTTGAGCTCTATATCTTGCTACTGTTTGTGCTCTGAATTTTGATGTTATTTCAGTCTTATCGAGTGATTTTGTTCCACATTATTTGAGCACTGTGTATTGGACTGTTTTTTCGGTATTTGTATGCACTATACATTGGTATTAGTTGATGGGATTTGTTACATATTCAGGCTCTGTATGTTGTTGGAAATTCTTTCACTGTATATTGATATCATTTGTTTTTCATTATTTGGGTTCTGTATATTGGAATTATTTTGTTACTGTGTATTTTTTGTGTGTATTGTTTGTTTAATGTGTGTGTGTATTGTGTATCTGATGTCTCTTCTATGTACAGTCATGGCCAAAAGTTTTGAGAATGACACAAATATTAATTTTTACAAAGTCTACTGCTTCACTTTTTCTAATGGCAATTTGCATATACTCCAGAATGTTATAAAGAGTGATCAGCTTAACAGCAATTACTTGCAAAGTCAATATTTGGCTAGAAAATGAACTTTATCCCCCAAAACACATTTCAACATCATTGCAGCCCTGCCTTAAAAGGACCAGCTAACCTCTTTTCAGTGATTGCTCCATTAACACAGGTGTGGGTGTTGATGAGGACATGGCTGGAGATCAATCTGTCATGATTAAGTAAGAATGACACCACTGGACACTTTAAAAGGAGGCTGGTGCTTGGCATCATTGTTTCTCTTCTGTTAACCATGGTTATCTCTAAAGAAACACGTGCAGTCATCATTGCAATGCACAAAAATGGCCTAACAGGGAAGAGTATCGCAGCTAGAAAGATTGCACCTCAGTCAACAATCTATCGCATCATCAAGAACTTCAAGGAGAGAGGTTCCATTGTTGCCAAAAAGGCTCCAGGACGCCCAAGAAAGACCAGCAAGCGCCAGGACCGTCTCTTAAAAGTGTTTCAGCTGCGGGATCGGGCTACCAGCAGTGCAGAGCTTGCTCAGGAATGGCAGCAGGCAGGTGTGAGTGAATCTGCACGCACTGTGAGGCGGAGACTCTTGGAGCAAGGCCTGGTCTCAAGGAGGGCAGCAAAGAAGCCACTTCTCTCCAGAAAAAACATCATGGACAGACTGATATCTGCAAAAGGTACAAGCAGTGGACTGCTGAGGACTGGGGTAAAGTTATTTTCTGATGAATCCCCTTTTCGATTGTTTGGGACATCAGGAAAACGCCTCATTCGGAGAAGACAAGGTGAGCGCTACCACCAGTCTTGTCTCATGCCAACTGTTAAGCATCCTGAAACCATTCATGTGTGGGGTTGCTTCTCAGCCAAGGGAATCGGCTCTCTCACAGTCTTGCCTAAAAACACAGCCATGAATAAAGAATGGTACCAGAATGTCCTCCAAGAGCAACTTCTCCCAACCCTCCAAGAGCAGTTTGGCGATCAACAATGCCTTTTCCAGCATGATGGAGCACCTTGCCATAAAGCAAAGGTGATAACTAAATGGCTCAGGGAACAAAACATAGAGATTTTGGGTCCATGGCCTGGAAACTCCCCAGATCTTAATCCCATTGAGAACTTGTGGTCAATCATCAAGAGACGGGTGGACAAACAAAAACCTAAAAATTCTGACAAAATGAAAGCATTGATTGTGCAAGAATGGACTGCTATCAGTCAGGATTTGGTTGAGAAGTTGATTGAGAGCATGCCAGGGAGAATTGCAGAGGTCCTGAAGAAGAAGGGTCAACACTGCAAATATTGACTTGCTGCATTAACTCATTCTAACTGTCAATATAAGCTTTTGTTACTCATATGTTTGCAATTATTATATTTCTGTCTGTGATAAAAACATCTGTCAAACACACATAAAAACCAGAGGACAGCAGATCATGTGAAAATATAATATTTGTGTCATTCTCAAAACTTTTGGCTATGACTGTATTTGTTGTCTGTATTGTTTACTTGTTGTGTATTTGATGTTTTATTGTCTATATTATGTATTTGTATTGTGTCTGATGTCTGTACTGTGTATTTGATGCCTGAATTGTGTATTGGATGTGTGTGCTGGGATTTTGGATGTCTGTTGTGTGTATTTGATGTGTGTGCTGGGATTTTTGGATGTCTGTTGTGTGTATTTGATGTGTGTACTGTGATTTTTGGATGTCTGTTGTGTGTATTGGATGTGTGTACTGTGATTTTGGATGTCAGTTGTGTGTATTGGATGTGTGTACTGTTATTTTGGATGTCTGTTGTGTGTATTGGATGTGTGTACTGTGATTTTGGATGTCTGTTGTGTGTATTGGATGTGTGTGTACTGTTATTTTGGATGTCTGTTGTGTGTATTGGATGTGTGTACTGTTATTTTAGATGTCTGTTGTGTGTATTGGATGTGTGTACTGTTATTTTGGATGTCTGTTGTGTGTATTGGATGTGTGTACTGTTATTTTGGATGTCTGTTGTGTGTATTGGATGTGTGTACTGTGATTTTGGATGTCTGTTGTGTGTATTGGATGTGTGTACTGTTATTTTGGATGTCTGTTGTGTGTATTGGATGTGTGTACTGTTATTTTGGATGTCTGTTGTGTGTATTGGATGTGTGTACTGTGATTTTGGATGTCTGTTGTGTGTATTGGATGTGTGTACGTGATTTTCGATGTCTTTGTGTGTATTGGATGTGTGTACTGTGATTTTGGATGTCTGTTGTGTGTATTTGGATGTGTGTGCTGGGATTTTTGGATGTCTGTTGTGTGTATTTGATGTGTGTACTGTGATTTTTGGATGTCTGTTGTGTGTATTGGATGTGTGCACTGTGATTTTTCGATGTCTGTTGTGTGTATTGGATGTGTGTACTGTGATTTTGGATGTCTGTTGTGTGTATTGGATGTGTGTGCTGGATTTTTGGATGTCTTGTGTGTATTTGATGTGTGTACTGTGATTTTTGGATGTCTGTTGTGTGTATTGGATGTGTGCACTGTGATTTTGGATGTCTGTTGTGTGTATTGGATGTGTGTACTGATTTTTGGATGTCTTGTGTGTATTGGATGTGTGTACTGTAATTTGGATGTCTGTTGTGTGTATTGGATGTGTGTACTGTGATTTGGATGTCTGTTGTGTGTATTGGATGTGTGTACTGTTATTTTGGATGTCTGTTGTGTGTATTGATGTGTGTACTGTTATTTGATTCTTTGTGTTGATGTGTGTTGGATTGTGTTGTGTTGTGATTTGTGTGTTGTTTTTGATGTGTTGTGTTTGATGTGTATGTGTTTGATGTGTGTATGTGTTTTATTGTTGTTGTGTGTATTTGATTGTACTGTGATGAGTTTGGTGTATTTATGTGGTACTGTGATTTTGGATGTCTGTTGTGTGTATTTTGTACGTGATTTGTGTCTTTGTGTTTGATTGTACTGGATTTGGATGTCGTTGTGTGTATTTGATGTGTACTGTGATTTTGGATGTCTGTTGTGTGTATTGATGTTGACTGTGATTTGGTGTCTGTTGTGTGTATTGATGTGTACTGTATTTTGATGTCTGTTGTGTGTATTTGATGTGTTGGATTTTGGTGTTTTGTTGTATTGATGGTGCTGTTTGGTTTTGTTGTTGTAGTGTGATTTGGATGTCTTTGTTGATTTATGTGTGTACTGATTTGTTGTCTGTGTGTGTATTGGTTTTACTGTGATTTGGATGTCTGTTGTGTGTATTTGGTGTACTGTTTGTGTCTGTTGTGTATTGGATGTGTTACTGTGATTTGGATTTTTGTGTGTATTGATTGTGTACTGTTTGGATGTCTGTTTTGTATTGGATGGTACTGATTTTGGATTCGTTGTGTGTATTGGTGTGTGTACTGTGATTTGGATGTCTGTTGTGTTATTATTGTGTACTGGATTTTGGATTCTGTTGTGTATTGAGTGTGATTGATTTGTTTTGTGTGTTTGGATTTTTTATTGGTGTGATTATTGTTGTTGTGTGATTGATGTGTGTGTATTGGTGTGTTTTGTGATTTGGTGTGTTTGGTTGTTGTGTTTGGTGTCTGTTGTTTTGATGTTGTGTTTGGATGTTGTTGTTTGGATGTGTTGTGATTTTATGTGTGTTTTTTTGTCTGTTTTGGTTTGTTGTGTGATTTGATGGTGTTTGTGATTTTAGTTGTTGTGTGTTGTGTTTGTGTTGGTGTGTTTGTTTGAGTTGTTGTGTGTAGTTGATGTTTGTGATGGATGTTTTTTTTTGGGTCTTGTTTTGGTGTTGTGTGTTTGTGTGTGTACGAGACTTTATGTGTGACGTATTGGAGTTGTTTTGTTACTGTATTGAGCGTTGGTTATGTGTTACTGTTTGGTGTGTTGTATGGACGATTGTGTGTATGGAGTGTACGTTTGGTTGTTGTTGTGACTGATTTGGATTTGTTGGTGTATTGTGTGTACGGATTGATGTGTTTGGATGGAGGTGTACGTTTGATGTGTATGATGTGTACTGTATTTTGATGTCTGTGGTTGATGTTCTATTGTGTTGTGATGAGTTGACGTGATTGTGTGTTTTGAGTTATGGTTGTTCGTTTATGTGATTGGTGTGTGTTATTGATGTGTACTGATTGAGCTTGTGGATTGATTGTGACGTGATTTGTGTCTGTTGTGTTATGATGACGATTGATTCTGTTATTTTCTGGTTTGGTTTGTTGTTGTGTTGTACTGATTTGGATGTCGTTGTGATGATGTCTGATGATGTTTGTGTGAGATGTGTGACTATTGGTCTGTTGTGTGTATTGATGTGATGTATTTGATCGTTTAGGGGATGTTTTGATGTCTTTTGTATGTGACTGTGATTTGAGTCTGTGTTGTATGAGTGTATTATTGAGCGTTGTGTATGATGTGTGTCGTATTGATCTGTTGTGTTGGTTTCTGATTTGGATGTTGTGTGTTATGGTGTGACTGTGATTTGATGTTGTTGGGTAATGGAGTGTGCTTGGATTTGATTTTGTGTGGATGATGTGTTGATTTGTGTTTGGTGTTGATACTGTGATTTTGGATGTCTGTTGTGTGTATTGATGTGTGTACTGTGATTTTGGATGTCTGTTGTGTGTATTGGATGTGTGTACTGTGATTTTGGATGTCTGTTTGTGTGTATTTGATGTGTGTACTGTGATTTTGGATGTCTGTTGTGTGTATTGGATGTGTGTACTGTGATTTTGGATGTCTGTTGTGTGTATTGGATGTGTGTACAGTGATTTTGGATGTCTGTTGTGTGTATTGGATGTGTGTACTGTGATTTTGGATGTCTGTTGTGTGTATTGGATGTGTGTACTGTGATTTTGGATGTCTGTTGTGTGTATTGGATGTGTGTACTGTGATTTTGGATGTCTGTTGTGTGTATTTGATGTGTGTACTGTGATTTTGGTTGTCTGTTGTGTGTATTGGATGTGTGCACTGTGATTTGGGATGTCTGTTGTGTGTATTTGATGTGTGCACTGTGATTTGGGATGTCTGTTGTGTGTATTTTATGTGTGCACTGTGATTTGGGATGTCTGTTGTGTGTATTGGATGTGTGTACTGTGATTTTGGATGTCTGTTGTGTGTATTGGATGTGTGTACTGTGATTTTGATGTCTTTATTGTGTGGATCAGTGATGTTGAAGGCTATGCGGTCTGCAATGTATTTTGCCATCATGGACACACCAGGCGGACAGGTTTCAACTGAGGTACCAAACTAAGCATACTGCCCAGCGGCAGCGTCGGCAGCAGGACGTTACGCGATGAGGCAGTTTGTATTGACATCATCCAGCTCTGATTCAGTGCGGCTCCTTCTCAGGAGCCACATTACTGCGCGGAGGAAGAGCCTGGCAATCTACTTCCATATTATACCAAGAGGACATGATGCAGAGAACCACTAGAGGAATTCGACATAGTGCTGGAAGATGCACCCCTAGGTCCGAAGGCATCAACAAGCATCTGGGGAAGAGCTGATGGTCGACCTGAGTGTGACCACTGCTCATGATGGGGCAGGATTATGTCCAATTTGCCTTTGCTTTCTCTTTTTTTTTGTGTTGTTCCGATACACCAAATAAAAGCCAGCAATGTTTACCTGCCGAGGCCTCCAAACAAATGCAGTATCAGGCTGCAGCGGACCCATCTAGTTAGGATGGTGGCAAAAAGAAGTACCATAGCATGGAGTCACTGAAAATCCGCAGCGTCTCACACAAAAAATAAGCTGTCACTCAGGTCTGTGAAGCATTACTACTCACTGAGTCCAGGATTGAACCCCTTATACATGCACTTTAATTTGAGTAAAATACTGATGTAATTATAATTTGCTCTTTGAACTTACAGGTTTTTTTTTTCCTAAATTTTTTCAAAAATTGAAATAAATATTTTTGGCGCTTTTTATTTATTTTTTATTACATTTCTTGCATTTTCACGTAACAATGTTATTACCCTAGCCCTACCGCTGTCTCCAATTCTAACCCTAGCCCTGTGCCTAAGCCAATCTCTGAACCTAGTTATGGTGAAAAAAAAAAGTGTAAAACTTTAAATCCAGCTCTTAGTAATGAATGAAGACGTTATTAAATTGTGTATATTGCCCGGGACTCAATACTGTTCAATTTCATCATCTTCTGTCATATCGTTCTGTCGAGATCAGTTTTTCATCGGCTGCCACGCTCTGCATAGGCAGCGACCTAGAAGACAAAGCTCGCTTGATTATACTGAGCTTTGTCATGTCAGTCACTGCCTATGCAGAGAGCAGCAGCTGATGACCATTTTATCTTGCCTTCTGCGCTCTGCATAGCCTACATCAAACAGGCGGTCAGTTCTCCGCGCTTCATGGTGTTGAGGAGTAAGGAGTCTTGTGTATTGTTTCTTGGTCCAGGATCTTAATTGTATCCTAATGTCTTGGTGACAATGAAGTTTTGCAGCGAGCAGGAACAGAATAAATATTTGTCGAGTCACCGAGATCCGTGTTCTTAAGAAAAGCAAATAATAGAATGTAATATTTTCTGAAAAGTTGCATGTCAAGTTCTGTAACTACAAAACCTAAAAAAAAAAAGTCTGTACTTACTTTCTGCACCCTTCATCCTCTATCACACAGTATTCAAGATCTCTGCTTGCTGTCATTCACTAGGAACCTTCGCTGCTTCATTGACCTTCATTACTCTCGGTACTCGAATCGAGTGCCCGAGATTTCCAAAGTGCTCGATTCGAGGACCGAGCACCCGAGCAGTTTACTACTCACTCATCACTAATAGGTTTTCCATATCAGGAGGACACGAAACTGCAGAAGCTGTGTGTGAAAAATTAAGTACACCCCATGAATCAGTAGCTGGCAGAAATACTTTTAGTAGCATTAATTCGCAGTAATTGTTTTCCGTACAATTTTAATCCATCTCTCACATCGTTCTAGAGGGATTTTGGCAGAATCTTTTTCAGGTGTGATTTTCATATTGCCCACACTTGTTACTTGCCACAAGTGAGTTTGAACGAGCATCAGTTGCTTGAAACAAAGGTGTTCACCCACAAATTTGGAAAGGTGCCTACAATTTTGTCCAGCCAATATTTGTTTTTTTTGTGTGTGAAATTATGTCCAATTAATCTTTCTTTCTCAGTTTTTTTTTTGTGTTGTTCAAATGCACACAAAGGAAATAAAAGTGTGTATCAAAACATGTGTGATTGCAAAAATTTTCAGGGAGAAATACATCATTTTCTGGAACAGTCTCAAGGGTGCCAACACTTTCCGCTATTACTGTATATTTCAACATTTTGTATTTTCATGTGTATTATTGATTTATAATATAAAAATTTAAAACAATGTTTACACTTTAAGTTCCTTGAAGCTCTTAAGACTCAAGACCATTACAGCACGTTGATTCTTTTCTTTTTCTGCCTTTCTGATGTAGATTTGTTGCTGTGCTTCCGATCGTTGTCCTGTTGTATGAACCAGTTTCGGCCAAAATTTAGCTTTTGAGTAGCTGGCCTCATTTTTACTCCAGAATAGTTTGCTACATGGAGAATTTCATGGTCAACGCAACAACTGCAGGGTTCCCGATCCTGTGGCTGCAAAACAAGCCTAAAACATCCTCTCGACCACTGAGCTGCAGGTGGTACCAGGTGTTTGGGCTGATACACTGTTTGGTTTCTCTAAAATTAGACCATAATTGAACCAACATTACAAACCACTCCCTTATACCAATTAAAGTATCACGGGTCAAAAGATTTTTTTAGAAAAAATTCACAATTTTATTATGACAATAATTTAAAAATAAACATGACAGAGCAACTCACTAAGCAGGCTAAGATTTCTTTAGGGAGGACAATTGTGCTTGTAATAATCAATAGGACATGCAGTATATCAATGAAGTATAATATAGATATGTAAACAAATAGCACCTGCGATGATTTGAAAAGTAATGATCTCTCTAATACATCTCCCCTACACAGAGAGGAATCTACATAACCACCTGAGAGATGGACATTAATATATAACGATCATATTAAATATGTAAACAGTAATATTTAAGTATCAATAATGATTAGAATGTGATAATCTCTTTAATCAATCTCCCCTATAAAACGAGGAATTCACATATCAACATAGAGGTCACATCTATCACATAAAGATCACGTCCACCGTCTCACTTAAGGTGCTAGGTGCTAAAGTGCAATAGAAAACGAATGACAACTCACAAACATGTCCGTACTTACATCTAAGTAGCTGCAGCTAATGAAGCCCCCCCAATGCCTGCCGCCTCAACGCGCGTTTCACCGCTTCTTCGTCAGGAGGCGTGGCCTAAGTTAGCTCAGGTAAGTCTATATATAGGGACCAATATCCAATAAAATCACGTCATCCTTTCAATGCCGGTGTCATGTTGCGGCGCTAATACTATTCATAACATCCGGTCTTTCCTTCACCTGTGTCTGCGTCATTATCCCGCCACCATATGGAATCGTAAAACGGCGCATGCGTTAAAATCGGCTCAGTCTTGTAAATAAGGGATTCCCTTCAGCGCGCCGGGAAGAACACAGTTTGGCGCTGCTTAGCAACCAAAGCTACGTATCTTCCCTCTGAGCGCTTCGGGAATCTCCAGATCTGGCCCGATTCTGTCATGCGCACTAGATCCATGCTGTGCTTTGGCTAATGCTGTAAAGATAAACGTCTCTGAAAATCGTCTCTAAGATAGACCTAATGGTGCTCATATATATCACTAATCTCTTTCTAATGAATATCCTATTGTAATGTGCTGATACTTAAAGCAATAACTTAATTATCATAATGCAAAATTAATTAATACAATCCTAATGAGTGATGCTGATGAATGATAAAAATTAATACATGAAATAAATAGGTAAAGAATGTGACAACAATGCTGAAATTATTTACAAGAGATATTCAATAAAGACAAAAAATAAAAATAATTAATTAGGTGATGGTGAGTGAGAATAAAAAATGAAAAATAAAAAAATAAATGAAAATAAAAAAGAAAATGAAAAATAAAATAAAATATATAATATATAAAATAAATAACAACGATTATATCAGGGGGTTCATCCGACATTAATGATGAAATTCATTCTTCTTATGGAGCTATATGGGGATAACATCAATTCTCTCTTGGGGATTCAGCAAATCATTTCAACTATGCTTCCGAATGGGGGATAAGTATCAGCAGGATGATCCAAGGGGTTGACAAAACTTCGTTACGAATTGGGACAAATCTGTGATAAAAAGCATAATATTAAAAAATAATACAAACTACCAAAGCTAAAAAAGGGGGAATATCAGAATTACAGAAAGGATCCAAACCCATGGTTTTCATTAAGTCCCATTGGAGCCATGGACTTAAGCCTATATATCCATTGGCTTTCTACTTGTGACAATTTTTTGAACAAATTACCTCCTCGTATGCCCAGCGATACCTGGTCTATTGCCATTACACGAAGTCCCTTTGTTTCTGATTTATGAAATTTCTTGAAATGTCTAGGTAAAGTCTTCAATTGTTCTCCTTCATTAAATTCTTTGGATTTTTCAATATCGCGAACGTGTTCACGAATTCTTATTCGTAGTTCTCTCGTCGTCATCCCAACATAGACTTTTTCACATGGGCATTTGGCCAAATAAATTACTCCTTTTGAAGAACAGGTCAAACATTTCCTTATGGAATATGTTCGAGTGTGGTCTGCATTCTGGAAATCCTTCCCTCGTATCGTGTTGGCACATGCTTTGCATCTTCTACATGGGAAAAATCCCTGAGAATCTCCTAGAAAACTAGATTGTTCTTTTTTGTTCTTTGTAAAATGGCTATGTACCAACAAATCAGAAAGATTTCTTGATCTCTTGGCCGTTATAAACGGTCTGTTGGTCAAAGTTTTATTCAGGACTGGATCGATAATACAACATTCCAATGTTTGTGAATAATATTGGTCAGTTGTTTCCATTGTTCATTGTATGGAGTGATAAATCTTACAATTTTAGGATCAACAGCCATAGGAGCTTTCGTCTTATAAAGGAGTTCATTTCTTGAAACATTGCACGCTCTTCTATAAGCATGCCTAATCTGCCTATAACCATATGCCCTTTCACGGAATCTGGAATACAGGTCCCCAGCCTGATTTTGAAAATTCTGTTCCGTAGAGCAAATTCTTTTTGCCCGTAGATATTGACTCACAGGAATGGAACGGATAGTTGAATTAAGATGAGAAGAATGAGCATGGAGAATAGAATTTGTAGCTGTGGATTTTCTATATATATCCGTTAGAATAGACCCATCATTTTGTACCACTACATCTATATCTAAGAAATTGACTTTCCGTCCATACGTGTATGTCAATCGAATATTCAGATCATTATCATTTAAAGTTGACATAAAATTTTCAAGTTCAGAAATGGAACCATCCCACACAAACATGACGTCGTCAATGTACCTTATCCAATCGTGGACTTTTTCAATACCGGCTATGGGGGAGCTCTGAAAAATTTCCCTTTCCCAATATCCCAAAAATAAATTGGCATAAGCAGGGGCACAGGCTGCCCCCATTGCCGTTCCTTGTAACTGCAGGTACACTTGATGATTAAACGTAAAACAGTTATGTGTTAGGATGAACTCTAACAAACTCAAAATGAATTTAGATAGCATGGGGTCCAAATTGCTATTATCCAGATACCATGAAACGGCTTTGAGTCCCTGTACATGGCGGATGGAGGTATATAATGCCTCGACATCTGCTGTTACTAATATCATACCATCCCCAAGGTTCAACTGGTCCAACCTTCTTAAAGCGGCCGTAGTGTCGAGAATATGGGAGGGTAAAGAAGCAACTAACGGCTTTAAAAAATGATCAACGATCAAACAGCTTAATTCATTTAGCCCCTCATTTCCCGACACTATTGGACGACCGGGAGGATCAACAGAATTTTTATGAACCTTGAGGATGAGATATAGTGTGCGCAATTTGGGCTTACACTCTTTTATATTGTCTACTAATTTTTTGGGGACAATCCCCTCCTCCCATGCTTCAGTCACAATCTCAACCAATTCATCCTGATATTGAATTAGTGGAATGTAGGCCAATTTCTTATAACAATCAACATCCATCAGTAATTTGTATGCCTGTTTTATATACATTTCATGAGGCCATATCACCAAGTTGCCACCTTTATCGGCCTTTTTAAATACTACATCCTCCCAACTTTGCATCTCTTTAATATTTTTTCTTTCTCTTTGATTTTTGGGATTTGGATAAAAATTGTCTTTAATTTTTTCAATATCATTTGTCGCTAATTTTACAAATACATCCACAGCAGGACATGTGTTAATACTGGGGAATTTTTTTGATTTATTTACTAGATGGGAGGGAAATGCACTCACCATTTCAGTCACTTCATTTTCCTCAGCCAATGACTCAAGAATTGCTAAGGCCTCTTTTTCTTCTTCTGTCTCTAATGTTAAGCCCATAGCTGACTTTTCATGAAATCTTTTGAGTATTAACTTTCTTGCGAAAAGATGAACATCTTTTATGGCCGTGAATGTATCTAGAGGTTGGGGAGGAGAGAAGGTTAAACCCTTATCTAACAATTGGACCTGCTCTTCGGATAATATATGATTAGATAGGTTAATTACCTTGGGATGGTCATTTCTCCTATTGGAATAGGAATTTTGCCAAGAGGTATATTTTTGCCTTGCTCCAAATCTTGTTTTCATACGTTTGGAGTTATGAAATTCATTTTCATGTATAGAAGTAGCTGCACTAGAAACCGAAGACATTGATGATGTCGAAGGGCTTCTGGGGAGAGATTGCTTCTTATTTTTACCAGAAATTCTGGTTTGCCACCGATAAACCTTTTTTTGTTCATAGTCCTGCAAGTCACGTTGTAGCTTTTTCTTTTTTGTGGTGCTAATTTGTTGTTCCCATTTTTCCATATCTTGATTAATTCCCTGATAAAATTTATCAAGTTGTTCACTACTAATTTTTGTTGATAACTCTTTCTGTAGTGAATTTAATTCAACATCAATTTCTCCCAAAATAGACGTATTTTTATGGTTAATAATTTCCATAAATGTGAAGGAGCAAGTAGATGAAGCTACCTCCCATTTATTCATCAACTCCATATCATCAAGATCGAACGTGGGATATAATTGCACTCTTAAACCACGGGGAACAATTCTTTGCTTAATGTAATTATCTAAGGAGGCCTTAGTCCACCATATACGGGTTTTTTTATTTAAAAGATTTTTATATTTCTGCATTGAATCCTTAACATCATCCTGAGTATCGTTAAAATTAGTAGAGGTGCTCTGTTTGAATAAATCGGACGCTTTATCTTGCCAGGCTTTTTCCCTAGCCTTGAAATCCATATCCGGGAATTAATTTGCTGTTAAAAAACAGAACGCACAATAATGAATATGACAATTCCCATAAATAATGGTATATATTATTAATGAAACTCAAACCAACATTACAAACCACTCCCTTATACCAATTAAAGTATCACGGGTCAAACGAGTATTTTTTAGAAAAAATTCACAATTTTATTATGACAATAATTTAAAATATAAACATGACAGAGCAACTCACTAAGCAGGCTAAGATTTCTTTAGGGAGGACAATTGTGCTTGTAATAATCAATAGGACATGCAGTATATCAATGAAGTATAATATAGATATGTAAACAAATAGCACCTGCGATGATTTGAAAAGTAATGATCTCTCTAATACATCTCCCCTACACAGAGAGGAATCTACATAACCACCTGAGAGATGGACATTAATATATAACGATCATATTAAATATGTAAACAGTAATATTTAAGTATCAATAATGATTAGAATGTGATAATCTCTTTAATCAATCCCCTATAAAACAAGGAATTCACATATCAACATAGAGGTCACATCTATCACATAAAGATCACGTCCACCGTCTCACTTAAGGTGCTAGGTGCTAAAGTGCAATAGAAAACGAATGACAACTCACAAACATGTCCGTACTTACATCTAAGTAGCTGCAGGTAATGAAGCCCCCCCAATGCCTGCCGCCTCAACGCGCGTTTCACCGCTTCTTCGTCAGGAGGCGTGGCCTAAGTTAGCTCAGGTAAGTCTATATATAGGGACCAATATCCAATAAAATCACGTCATCCTTTCAATGCCGGGTCATGTTGCGGCGCTAATACTATTCATAACATAAATATTACTGTTTACATATTTAATATGATCGTTATATATTAATGTCCATCTCTCAGGTGGTTATGTAGATTCCTCTCTGTGTAGGGGAGATGTATTAGAGAGACATTGCTTTTCAAATCATCGCAGGTGCTATTTGTTTACATATCTATATTATACTTCATTGATATACTGCATGTCCTATTGATTATTACAAGCACAATTGTCCTCCCTAAAGAAATCTTAGCCTGCTAAGGCCTCTTTCACATTTCCGGCGGGCGCCTGGCGGCGCCCCCGGCATTTTGCCGCAGCGCCGCATGTGAAAACCTTTCACACTTCCGGCGGCCAAAATGCGTTTTTTTGCCGGATGGTTTCTGATGCTTGGAGAGATAAGAAACCATCCGGCAAAAACAAAAAACGTTACATGCAGCGTTTTTTTCCGGACGCCGCAATGTACATTTGCGCCGCATCCAGACAAAACCGCATGCAACGCATTGACATGCGGCGCCATCCGGCGCTAATGCATGTCAATGCGAAAAAAGCCGCATGCGGCGCATCAGATTTTCAGTTGCGGCGCAGCTGCAAAATGCCGGGGGCGCCGCCAGGCGCCCGCCGGAAATGTGAAAGAGGCCTTAGTGAGTTGCTCTGTCATGTTTATTTTTAAATTATTGTCATAATAAAATTGTGAATTTTTTCTAAAAAATACTCGTTTGACCCGTGATACTTTAATTGGTATAAGGGAGTGGTTTGTAATGTTGGTTTGAGTTTCATTAATAATATATACCATTATTTATGGGAATTGTCATATTCATTATTGTGCGTTCTGTTTTATAACAGCAAATTAATTCCCGGATATGGATTTCAAGGCTAGGGAAAAAGCCTGGCAAGATAAAGCGTCCGATTTATTCAAACAGAGCACCTCTACTAATTTTAACGATACTCAGGATGATATTAAGGATTCAATGCAGAAATATAAAAATCTTTTAATAAAAAAAAACCCGTATATGGTGGACTAAGGCCTCCTTAGATAATTACATTAAGCAAAGAATTGTTCCCCGTGGTTTAAGAGTGCAATTATATCCCACGTTCGATCTTGATGATATGGAGTTGATGAATAAATGGGAGGTAGCTTCATCTACTTGCTCCTTCACATTTATGGAAATTATTAACCATAAAAATACGTCTATTTTGGGAGAAATTGATGTTGAATTAAATTCACTACAGAAAGAGTTATCAACAAAAATTAGTAGTGAACAACTTGATAAATTTTATCAGGGAATTAATCAAGATATGGAAAAATGGGAACAACAAATTAGCACCACAAAAAAAGAAAAAGCTACAACGTGACTTGCAGGACTATGAACAAAAAAAGGTTTATCGGTGGCAAACCAGAATTTCTGGTAAAAATAAGAAGCAATCTCTCCCCAGAAGCCCTTCGACATCATCAATGTCTTCGGTTTCTAGTGCAGCTACTTCTATACATGAAAATGAATTTCATAACTCCAAACGTATGAAAACAAGATTTGGAGCAAGGCAAAAATATACCTCTTGGCAAAATTCCTATTCCAATAGGAGAAATGACCATCCCAAGGTAATTAACCTATCTAATCATATATTATCCGAAGAGCAGGTCCAATTGTTAGATAAGGGTTTAACCTTCTCTCCTCCCCAACCTCTAGATACATTCACGGCCATAAAAGATGTTCATCTTTTCGCAAGAAAGTTAATACTCAAAAGATTTCATGAAAAGTCAGCTATGGGCTTAACATTAGAGACAGAAGAAGAAAAAGAGGCCTTAGCAATTCTTGAGTCATTGACTGAGGAAAATGAAGTGACTGAAATGGTGAGTGCATTTCCCTCCCATCTAGTAAATAAATCAAAAAAATTCCCCAGTATTAACACATGTCCTGCTGTGGATGTATTTGTAAAATTAGCGACAAATGATATTGAAAAAATTAAAGACAATTTTTATCCAAATCCCAAAAATCAAAGAGAAAGAAAAATTATTAAAGAGATGCAAAGTTGGGAGGATGTAGTATTTAAAAAGGCCGATAAAGGTGGCAACTTGGTGATATGGCCTCATGAAATGTATATAAAACAGGCATACAAATTACTGATGGATGTTGATTGTTATAAGAAATTGGCCTACATTCCACTAATTCAATATCAGGATGAATTGGTTGAGATTGTGACTGAAGCATGGGAGGAGGGTATTGTCCCCAAAAAATTACTAGTAGACAATATAAAAGAGTGTAAGCCCAAATTGCCCACACTATATCTCATCCCCAAGGTTCATAAAAATTCTGTTGTTCGGTCGTCCAATAGTGTCGGGAAATGAGGGGCTAAATGAATTAAGCTGTTTGATCGTTGATCATTTTTTAAAGCCGTTAGTTGCTTCTTTACCCTCCCATATTCTCGACACTACGGCCGCTTTAAGAAGGTTGGACCAGTTGAACCTTGGGGATGGTATGATATTAGTAACAGCAGATGTCGGGGCATTATATACCTCCATCCGCCATGTACAGGGACTCAAAGCCGTTTCATGGTATCTGGATAATAGCAATTTGGACCCCATGCTATCTAAATTCATTTTGAGTTTGTTAGAGTTCATCCTAACACATAACTGTTTTACGTTTAATCATCAAGTGTACCTGCAGTTACAAGGAACGGCAATGGGGGCAGCCTGTGCCCCTGCTTATGCCAATTTATTTTTGGGATATTGGGAAAGGGAAATTTTTCAGAGCTCCCCCATAGCCGGTATTGAAAAAGTCCACGATTGGATAAGGTACATTGACGACGTCATGTTTGTGTGGGATGGTTCCATTTCTGAACTTGAAAATTTTATGTCAACTTTAAATGATAATGATCTGAATATTCGATTGACATACACGTATGGACGGAAAGTCAATTTCTTAGATATAGATGTAGTGGTACAAAATGATGGGTCTATTCTAACGGATATATATATAGAAAATCCACAGCTACAAATTCTATTCTCCATGCTCATTCTTCTCATCTTAATTCAACTATCCGTTCCATTCCTGTGAGTCAATATCTACGGGCAAAAAGAATTTGCTCTACGGAACAGAATTTTCAAAATCAGGCTGGGGACCTGTATTCCAGATTCCGTGAAAGGGCATATGGTCATAGGCAGATTAGGGATGCTTATAGAAGAGCGTGCAATGTTTCAAGAAATGAACTCCTTTATAAGACGAAAGCTCCTATGGCTGTTGATCCTAAAATTGTAAGATTCATCACTCCATACAATGAACAATGGAAACAACTGACCAATGTTATTCACAAACATTGGAATGTTGTATTATCGGATCCAGTCCTGAATAAAACTTTGACCAACAGACCGTTTATAACGGCCAAGAGATCAAGAAATCTTTCTGATTTGTTGGTACATAGCCATTTTACAAAGAACAAAAAAGAACAATCTAGTTTTCTAGGAGATTTCAGGGATTTTTCCCATGTAGAAGATGCAAAGCATGTGCCAACACGATACGAGGGAAGGATTTCCAGAATGCAGACCACACTCGAACATATTCCATAAGGAAATGTTTGACCTGTTCTTCAAAAGGAGTAATTTATTTGGCCAAATGCCCATGTGAAAAAGTCTATGTTGGGATGACGACGAGAGAACTACGAGTAAGAATTCGTGAACACGTTCGCGATATTGAAAAATCCAAAGGAGAACAATTCATTAATTAATTAATTAATGAAGGAGAACAATTGAAGACTTTACCTAGACATTTCAAGAAATTTCATAAATCAGAAACAAAGGGACTTCGTGTAATGGCAATAGACCAGGTATCACTGGGCATACGAGGAGGTAATTTGTTCAAAAAATTGTCACAAGTAGAAAGCCAATGGATATATAGGCTTAAGTCCATGGCTCCAATGGGACTTAATGAAAACCATGGGTTTGGATCCATTCTGTAATTCTGATATTCCCCCTTTTTTAGCTTTGGTAGTTTGTATTATTTTTTAATATTATGCTTTTTATCACAGATTTGTCCCAGTTCGTAACGAAGTTTTGTCAAACCCTTGGATCATCCTGCTGATACTTATCCC
Source organism: Oophaga sylvatica (assembly GCA_033576555.1). Taxonomy (NCBI): domain Eukaryota; kingdom Metazoa; phylum Chordata; class Amphibia; order Anura; family Dendrobatidae; genus Oophaga; species Oophaga sylvatica. Next base: position 11,613,003 of record JARQOD010000006.1, on the reverse strand, counting down.
CCATTCGGAAGCATAGTTGAAATGATTTGCTGAATCCCCAAGAGAGAATTGATGTTATCCCCATATAGCTCCATAAGAAGAATGAATTTCATCATTAATGTCGGATGAACCCCCTGATATAATCGTTGTTATTTATTTCATATATTATATATTTTATTTTATTTTTCATTTTCTTTTTTATTTTCATTTATTTTTTTATTTTTCATTTTTTATTCTCACTCACCATCACCTAATTAATTATTTTTATTTTTTGTCTTTATTGAATATCTCTTGTAAATAATTTCAGCATTGTTGTCACATTCTTTACCTATTTATTTCATGTATTAATTTTTATCATTCATCAGCATCACTCATTAGGATTGTATTAATTAATTTTGCATTATGATAATTAAGTTATTGCTTTAATATCAGCACATTACAATAGGATATTCATTAGAATGAGATTAGTGATATATATGAGCACCATTAGGTCTATCTTAGAGACGATTTTCAGAGACGTTTATCTTTACAGCATTAGCCAAAGCACAGCATGGATCTAGTGCGCATGACAGAATCGGGCCAGATCTGGAGATTCCCGAAGCGCTCAGAGGGAAGATACGTAGCTTTGGTTGCTAAGCAGCGCCAAACTGCGTTCTTCCCGGCGCGCTGAAGGGAATCCCTTATTTACAAGACTGAGCCGATTTTAACGCATGCGCCGTTTTACGATCCCATATGGGGGCGGGATAATGACGCAGACAGAGGTGAAGGAAAGACCGGATGTTATGAATAGTATTAGCGCCGCAACATGACACCGGCATTGAAAGGATGACGTGATTTTATTGGATATTGGTCCCTATATATAGACTTACCTGAGCTAACTTAGGCCACGCCTCCTGACGAAGAAGCGGTGAAACGCGCGTTGAGGCGGCAGGCATTGGGGGGGCTTCATTAGCTGCAGCTACTTAGATGTAAGTACGGACATGTTTGTGAGTTGTCATTCGTTTTCTATTGCACTTTAGCACCTAGCACCTTAAGTGAGACGGTGGACGTGATCTTTATGTGATAGATGTGACCTCTATGTTGATATGTGAATTCCTCGTTTTATAGGGGAGATTGATTAAAGAGATTATCACATTCTAATCATTATTGATACTTAAATATTACTGTTTACATATTTAATATGATCGTTATATATTAATGTCCATCTCTCAGGTGGTTATGTAGATTCCTCTCTGTGTAGGGGAGATGTATTAGAGAGATCATTACTTTTCAAATCATCGCAGGTGCTATTTGTTTACATATCTATATTATACTTCATTGATATACTGCATGTCCTATTGATTTTACAAGCACAATTGTCCTCCCTAAAGAAATCTTAGCCTGCTTAGTGAGTTGCTCTGTCATGTTTATATTTTAAATTATTGTCATAATAAAATTGTGAATTTTTTCTAAAAAATACTCGTTTGACCCGTGATACTTTAATTGGTATAAGGGAGTGGTTTGTAATGTTGGTTTGAGTTTCATTAATAATATATACCATTATTTATGGGAATTGTCATATTCATAATTGAACCAGAAAGAGAACTGGATACATATTCACAGGAAACAATGTTTCTGTTGTTTCCACTATCACCCCTAAAGTCCTCCATTTTCTACTAACCCTCCAAATCCCAACACCTTGTGATGACCTGGCCATCTCTCCCCCCATCCATCTCACCTCCTCCTCAGATCTGTTCCTCAGCATTCAATCCTTTGTCTCCATACAGCTTGGGACGGCTCGTAGAGTCCCACGGCTTGCAGTATCACCTCTATGCTGATGACACATAGATCTACCTCTCTGAATCCAATATCACCTCCTTACTATCCAGAATCCCGCAATGTCTGTCCGCTATTTCATCCTCCGCTAGCTTTCTAAAACTTAACATGGATAAAAAAAAGAATGTCATCTTTCCACCATCTCAGTCAACTCTCCCAACAAGACCTATCAATCAATGTCAATGGCTTCCCACTCTCCTCAGTCCCACAAGCTCGTTGCCTCGGGGTAATCCTTGACTCTGATCTCTCCTTCAAACCACACATCCAAGCCCTTTCCACTTCCTGCAGACTCCAACTCAAAAATGTCTCACGAATCCGCACATTTCTCAACCAAGAATCTGTAATGTATGTAGTACAGTTCATATAGCGTCTTGTGCTTGGGTGCGATGAAAACACAGGAGTCACAGGTTTGATATAGAAAAGTCCTGTATTACTTCATACAAGTTGGCAGAAATAGTCACACAGTTTGCAGACACAGAAACAGGAGACACAGCAGGCCAGAGTAATCCAAGCTCAGCAATCACTCTCCAATACAGATTCAGGATCTTCTTCTCTGTTACCGTAAGTCCATGCAAACGTGGGTCTTTCAAAGAGCAGGGTTCAGAGTCCACAAGTGCTTCAGAGTTCCTCAGTAGGAATAGCTGGAGTACAAGGTCCAAGGCTTACAGGAGTCAAGTCACAGGTTCACTGCAGGCTAGATTCTGAAGCACTGATTGCTCAGCTGTGGCTGCTTAAGAAGCAAAGGAGAGAATCAGGGCGGGAACATGCAAGCTGGAAACTCCATTTTGACTGAGGGCAAGATAGCTGCAGCAAGACAGAAAGTAAAATGGCTGACGAACAAACTGAGTTTCAGGAATATATACATAGAACCTTACATTACTCCCCCCTTAAGGACAACCTCCGGATGACCTCAGACCAGGCTTGTGTGGGTACCTCTGATGAAACTGACGGAGCAAGCGAGGAGCATTAACGTTATTGACCGGTTCCCATGAGTTGTCCTCCACTGGGTAGCCCTGCCATTTAATCAGATATTGTAACTGATTTCTATACAACCTGGAATCTAAAATCCTTTCCACCACAAATTCTTCCTGACCATCGACTAGCACTGGGTCAGGGCAAGGAGAGGAACGTCCAGGAAACGTATTGGGTGTCGCAGCCTTTAGTAGGGATACATGAAAGACAGGGTGGATTCTCATAGTTCTGGGCAGTTGAAGACGACAAGCAACGGCACTTATAATTTTACTGATTTTATAGGGTCCAATGTACTTATGTCCCAACTTAGACGATGGAATCCTTAACTTAAGATTTCTGGTTGACAGCCAGACCAAGTCTCCTACCTTGAAAGCTGGTGCAGGTTTACGAAATTTATCTGCTGCTTTCTTGTACCTTTCTTGAGCCGATTCCAGATTTTCCTTTAGAAGATCCATATTCTTCTGTAAAGACGTGATTCTTTCAGCCACTGCTGGTAAAGGCGTTTCTATGGGAAATCGTGGTAGAATGTTAGGATGATAACCTAGATTAGAGTAAAAAGGAAAAAAGGAGACTGTTTAGTGGAGGCACTCTGAGAGTTGTTATACGAGAACTCAGCTAATGGAAGTAGATCCACCCAATCATCCTGTAGGTGGCAGATAAAGCAGCGGAGATACTGCTCCAGGGTTTGATTGGTTCGTTCGGTCTGTCCATTAGTCTGGGGATGAAAAGCAGAAGAAAGGTTTACTTTAATGTCCAATGCTGCACAGAAATTTTGCCAAAACCTAGAAGTGAATTGCACCCCCTCGATCCGAAATAACCTCATCCGGTACTCCATGTAAGCGAAACACATCTTTAATCATCAAATCTGATGTCTGTTTTGCAGTGGGTAAGCCGACACAAGGGATAAAATGAGCTGCCTTTGTTAGACGGTCAACCACCACTAGAATGGTGTTCTTCCCCTGAGAGGTTGGTAACTCCACAATGAAGTCCATAGAAATGGATCCCCACGGGCGGGACGGGGTGGGAAGAGGCTGTAACAGACCAGTTGGTGAGGAGCGAGGTGTTTTGCATCTTGCACAGACCTCACATGAAATGACATAATTCAAAACATCCTTCCTGCAAGTGGGCCACCAAAAGAAACGAGAAAGAAATTCCTGTGTCTTTAGAATTCCTCTATGCCCAGCTATCTTGGAATCGTGAATGAGTTGCAATACTCTTAATCTGACTGTTTCAGGAATATACAGACGTTGTCCCTGAATCCACACACCATTCTTAAAGACAAGACTTACGTCCCTTGGGGGTTGTGCCAAAAAGGAATCCGCATGGTATGCTTCCTTGATGTCCTTAAGTAGGTCTTGATTATGAATTACTCCTAGGAATCTAGAGTCAGGAAGAATAGTCTTAGGAGGAGTAATTGGACGTGTCTCTGCTGAGTAAATCCTAGAGAGTGCATCAGCCTTTCCATTGCGCGATCCTGGTCTATAAGAGATGATAAAATTAAATTGGTTTAAGAAAAGATTCCAGCGAGCCTGGCGAGGAGTCAGGCACTTAGCCGACCTGATAAACTCAAGGTTACGATGGTCTGTCAGGACGACTATTTGCTGTGCAGCTCCCTCAAGAAGGTGTCTCCATTCTTTGAAGGCGGCAATAATGGCCAACAACTCTCTATTGCCCACATCGTAGTTCCTCTCAGCCGAAGACAACTGCTGGGAAAAGAAGGCACAGGGATGCAAGACATTCTTCTCACCTGTTCTCTGAGAGAGTATAGCTCCAACGGCACAGTCTGAAGCATCCACCTCTATTATGAAGGCAAGCTCGGGGTTGGGATGTACTAGGATAGGTGCAGTGGTAAATTTATCTTTTAGACGGGAAAATGCTTCCTGGGCTTGGGGAGTCCAGGAAAACCTAGACTCTTTCCGGGTAAGTTGAGTGATAGGTGACACTACCTCAGAGAAATTTCTAATGAAACGTCTATAGAAGTTGGCAAACCCGATGAAGCGCTGTACCTCCTTCACATTTCTAGGACTTGGCCAATCCTTGATGGCTTGGGTTTTGCTTCCATCCATACTAATTCCTTGTGTAGACAGTACATACCCCAGAAATTGAATTTCGGTCCTATGGAATTCACACTTTTCAAGTTTGATGTAAAGATGATTTTGTCTTAGACGTTCCAAGACCATTCTCACATGTCCATGATGTTCCTCTGTGGAGTTAGAAAAAATTAGAATATCATCCAAATAAATTACCACGAATGTATCTAGGAGATCCCTGAAGATGTCATTCACCAAGTGTTGGAAAGTGGCTGGGGCGGTACTCAGACCAAAAGGCATAACTAGATATTCAAAGTGTCCATAGCGTGACCTGAATGCAGTCTTCCATTCATCCCCAGGTCTAATACGGACTAAGTTATAGGCCCCACGAAGATCTAGTTTAGAAAAAATTTTGGCATGTCGCACTCTCTCCAATAACTCAGGGATTAAAGGCAATGGATAACGGTTTCTAATAGTAACCTTATTGAGTTCCCTATAGTCTACGCATGGTCTCAGAGATCCATCTTTCTTCTTTACAAAGAAGATGGGTGCACCTGCAGGAGATGAAGAGGGGCGTATGAAGCCCTTGGCTAGATTTTCATCTATGTAATCCTTTAAAGCCTTTAGCTCGGGCCCCGCCAGGGGGTAGATCTTACCAAAAGGTATCTCTGCTCCAGGCAATAATTCAATTGGACAATCATATGGATGGTGAGGAGGAAGCTGGTCAGCGTTCTTCTTGTCACATAAATCCACATAGTCCTGGTATACAGCTGGTAGTTCAGGGACTGACATGATTCCTTTAGGAACAGAGCAAGCTGAAACTTTTGGACTCATCTGTTTCTCTGGAAAGTGTAATTCCTTGGTCTCCCAGTTAATGGTAGGATTCTGAGCCTGTAGCCATGGTAGCCCTAGAATAATGGGAAAGTGGGGAGAAGAGATAAGCATAAAGGACAGTTTCTCTTGATGATCTTTACCCATAAGAACCCTCAAAGGCTCTGTTTCCTGATCCACTGGTCCAGAGGTCAGCAGGGAGCCATCCACAGTTTCCATCTGTACTGGAGTAGCCTTCTTCACTGAACGTATTCCCTGTTTCAGAGCAAAGGAGACATCCATAAAATTTCCACTTGCCCCTGAGTCGATCATAGCAGAGCTAGACACCCAAGCTGAGTCAACCCAGAGTTTGATGGAAAGAAAGCAATGAGAATTGTTTTTCTTACAACTCAGCTGGGACACCGCTGAGGAAACTTGAAAAATGGCAGCGTTTACACAGTCAACGTCCTCAGAGGTAACGGAGTTTAAGTCCGAGAAATCAAGATCTGTTGCTGCAGATCTCTCTGGAGCCTGAGGCTCGGACCTGACAGATCCCCTCTCGCAACACTCACAATGAATGAGTGCTGCAGTAGTCTTACGAGAACGGCTGGGGCAGTTTATAATGAAGTGCCCTGACTTACCACAATAGAAACATAGATTCTCCTTAAAACGATGTTCCTTGCGTGCATCACTAACCCGTCGTTGTAAAGAGTCTACCTGCATGGGTTCAGGTTCCCGTGTAATCCTACTCAAAGGTTCCTTAGCTGGAGAGGAAGGTAGGAAAAGGTTAGTACGATTGCTTTCGAACCATCTCTCTTGCCTGCGTTCAGTCAGACGAGTATCAATACGGATGCAGTAGTTAATAAAGTCACCTAACGCAGTGGGAGGGTCGGCACGAGCAAGTTCATCCTTAATCAGTGGAGATAACCCCTTTCGAAAAATAGATTTTTTGGCGGAACTGTCCCAGGTGGTATCAAGGGCCCATCTCCTGAAATCCAAGGCATATTCAGCTACCGAGTGCTTACCTTGGCGCAAAGCTAACATGGCTGCTTCAGCTGTTGCACCTCGATTGGGGTCATCAAACACCTGCCCCATGGCTGAAATAAAATCATCAAGGTGATTCAAACAATCATCCTCAGTCTCAATCAGAGGGTTTGCCCACATTAAAGCCTTGTTGGTAAGCAACATATTATAGTAAGCACCTTAGATCGTTCAGTGGGAAATTGTGAAGCATGTGCAGAAAAAAAAAGATTGCATTGATTAATAAATCCCCTGAATTTCTCACGTTCACCGCCAAAACGAAAAGGGGGCAACTTGGGAATCCCAGCACTCGGGGCTACGGCAGGAGTCTGGACTCGCCCCTCTAGAACCTCAATCCTGGCTCGCAAATCCTGGGTAGTCTGTCCAACCACTTGCAAATTGTGATTATTGAGGTCCTGTAGATTTGTAAAACGGGTCTTTATATTCTGCAAATCTGCAAGGATATTATCAGTCACTCCGCAAAGTTCCTTTATGCGGGCCTCCATTTTCCAGATCTTTTAAGACAGGATTACTGGAAGAAGAGGAGAGAAAAAAAAACAATAGTGTTCACCTGTGGCAACACTGCAGAGAGAAAAAAAAATTAAGGGAACTGCTCACCTGGAATGGTTGTGAGAAGTCACAACCACTATCATCACAGAAAGTTTCAACCAGACATCTGATATCCAGAGTTACAGCAGACAAAAAAGAGAAAAGAAAGGAAAAAAAAAACAATAGTGTTTACCTGTGGTAACACTGCAAAAAGAAAAAACTTAAGGAATTGCTCACCTGGAATGGTTGTGAGAAGTCACAACCACTGTCATCACAGAAAGTACAACCGGACGTCTGATATCCACAGTACAGCAGACACAGCCTTCCAGACCCAGCAGACACTAACGTTTTGGCTTCAGAATCTTGTAATGTATGTAGTACAGTTCATATAGCGTCTTGTGCTTGGGTGCGATGAAAACACAGGAGTCACAGGTTTGATATAGAAAGTCTTGTATTACTTCATACAAGTTGGCAGAAATAGTCACACAGTTTGCAGACACAGAAACAGGAGACACAGCAGGCCAGAGTAATCCAAGCTCAGCAATCACTCTCCAATACAGATTCAGGATCTTCTTCTCTGTTACCGTAAGTCCATGCAAACGTGGGTCTTTCAAAGAGCAGGGTTCAGAGTCCACAAGTGCTTCAGAGTTCCTCAGTAGGAATAGCTGGAGTACAAGGTCCAAGGCTTACAGGAGTCAAGTCACAGGTTCACTGCAGGCTAGATTCTGAAGCACTGATTGCTCAGCTGTGGCTGCTTAAGAAGCAAAGGAGAGAATCAGGGCGGGAACATGCAAGCTGGAAACTCCATTTTGACTGAGGGCAAGATAGCTGCAGCAAGACAGAAAGTAAAATGGCTGACGAACAAACTGAGTTTCAGGAATATATACATAGAACCTTACAGAATCTGTAAAAACAATAGTGCATGCCCTCATCATCTCCTGCCTGGACTACTGCAACCTCCTGCTCTGTGGTCTCCCTTCTAACACTCTCGCTCCCCTCCAATCTATTCTAAACTGCTGCCTCATTAATCTACTTATACCCCTGCTATTCCCTGGCCTCTCCCCTCTGTCAATCCCTGCACTGGCTCCCCATTACTCAAAGACTCCAGTTCAAAACCCTAACCTTAGCCTACAAAGCCATTCACACCCTGTGTCCTCCGTACATCTGTGACCTCGTCTCCCGGTACTTACATACATGTAACCTCCGATCCTTCTCTACTCGCCTCATCTCCTCTTCCCACACTTGTATACAAGATTTCTCCTGCGCATCCCCCCTACTCTGGAACTCTCTACCCCAACATATCAGACTCTCACCTACTGTGGAAATCTTCAAAAGAAACCTGAAGATCTACCTTTTCCGACAAGTGCTCGTCCTCAGCTGTGTATACAGCGATCAGTAAGGCAGAGACGGTACCCAACCCTCCATGGCTTCTCTGTGTGGAGCTCGGCTGTGTCTGACTGCAGGCTCCTCACTCCTGCAGCTGCACTGTCGCATTTTAGAACGTTACTGCAAAGTAGAATGTGGATGCCCCCGGACATTTAACGTCTGTGTGCTGTTAGCTAGTAGTTCCCTAAACAATAGCAAGTTGATTATATAAAATACCATTGTGCAATCCCAGGCATACTTGCAGACTGCATTTTTTCATTATGTTGTCAACTGCTTAAATAGCAATTCCCTAAACAATTGTTGAATGACACGTATATTTCCAAATCATCTGGTGCATTAAGAGCTGTTTAAAAAGGAAAGAAATAAGTCTATGGCAGCAATCCTCAGCCCTCCCCGAATAGCTCACAGTTCAGCGCGTCCCCAGAGGCTCGTAATGCATACTCACCTGTTTCACTACATGATGAGGTATCACCAGCATCGGTATGTAACGACGGGAGTTCACTAGATCCGATGCCTATTAAGGTGGACGCCTCCAAGCTGCGATCCGTCAAGTGCAAAAGTAGGTTAGTAATACAGAGACAGAGCTAAAAAAAAAAGTGTAAACATTTGGATGAATGAGATAAATATGGAGAAACAAGATAAGAGTGAGAAAACTAAGGGCTTGTTCACACGCTGCTTTTTTTACTCATTTTTCCTGTGTGTTTTTCAAGGATAAGATACTCTGCAGGTTACAGTACCACCAACGTGAATGAGATTTCTGACTAGGGTTGAGCATTCCGATACCGAAACCCGGTTCCGATACCTGAAATCCAATGTAAGTCTATGGGAACAAAATATCGGAATTAAAAATATTCCGATATTTTGTTCCCATAGACTTACATTGGATTTCAGGTATCGGAACCGGATTTCGGTATCGGAATGCTCAACCCTATTTCTGACATTTCTTACACACAAAGCTTATTTCCTGCTTGTTGATTTGAACCATCAAAGTGTTTTGTCAGATCTTACAGCGTTTTTGCAGCAGTTTTCACACATTCATATGAATGGGAAGAAACCACGTCACACGCACATATATTACACAATGTATTCGTGCAGAGAAATACGCTACAAATAGTCAAAGTTTGAAAGAGATGCTACACAGATACAGGAGCTTCTCACAAAATGAGAATATCATCAAAAGTGAATTTATATCAGTTCTTCAATACAAAAAGTGAATCTCCTATATTCTATAGAGACATTACACACAGAGTGATCTATTCTATAGACATTACACACAGGGTGATCTATTCTATAGAGTCATTACACACATAGTGATCTATTCTATAGAGACATTACACACAGAGTGATCTATTCTATAGAGTCATTACACACAGAGTGATCTATTCTATAGAGTCATTACACACAGAGTGATCTATTCTATAGAGACATTACACACAGAGTGATCTATTCTATAGAGTCATTACAGAGTGATCTATTCTATAGAGTCATTACACACAGAGTGATCTATTCTATAGAGTCATTACACACAGTGATCTATTCTATAGAGTCATTACACACAGAGTGATCTATTCTATAGAGTCATTACACACAGAGTGATCTATTCTATAGAGTCATTACACACAGAGTGATCTATTCTATAGTCATTACACACAGAGTGATCTATTCTATAGAGTCATTACACACAGAGTGATCTATTCTATAGAATCATTACACACAGAGTGATCTATTCTATAGAGACATTACACACAGAGTGATCTATTCTATAGTCATTACACACAGAGTGATCTATTCTATAGAGACATTACACACAGAGTGATCTATTCTATAGAGTCATTACACACAGAGTGATCTATTCTATAGAGTCATTACACACAGAGTGATCTATTCTATAGAGCCATTACACACAGAGTGATCTATTCTATAGAGTCATTACACACAGAGTGATCTATTCTATAGAGTCATTACACACAGAGTGATCTATTCTATAGAGCCATTACACACAGAGTGATCTATTCTAAGAGACATTACCACAGAGTGATCTATTCTATAGAGCCATTACACACAGAGTGATCTATCTATAGAGACATTACACACAGAGTGATCTATTCTATAGAGACATTACACAGAGTGATCTATTCTATAGTCATTACACACAGTGATCTATTCTATAGAGATCATTACACACAGAGTGATCTATCTATAGAGTCATTACACACAGAGTGATCTATTCTATAGAGTCATTACACACAGTGATCTATTCTATAGAGTCATTACACATAGAGTGATCTATTCTATAGAGACATTACACACAGAGTGATCTATTCTATAGAGTCATTACACACAGAGTGATCTATTCTATAGAGTCATTACACACAGAGTGATCTATTCTATAGAGACATTACACACAGAGTGATCTATTCTATAGAGTCATTACACACAGAGTGATCTATTCTATAGAGTCATTACACACAGAGTGATCTATTCTATAGAGACATTACACACAGAGTGATCTATTCTATAGAGTCATTACAGAGTGATCTATTCTATAGAGTCATTACACACAGAGTGATCTATTCTATAGAGTCATTACACACAGTGATCTATTCTATAGAGTCATTACACACAGAGTGATCTATTCTATAGAGTCATTACACACAGAGTGATCTATTCTATAGAGTCATTACACACAGAGTGATCTATTCTATAGTCATTACACACAGAGTGATCTATTCTATAGAATCATTACACACAGAGTGATCTATTCTATAGAGACATTACACACAGAGTGATCTATTCTATAGTCATTACACACAGAGTGATCTATTCTATAGAGACATTACACACAGAGTGATCTATTCTATAGAGTCATTACACACAGAGTGATCTATTCTATAGAGTCATTACACACAGAGTGATCTATTCTATAGAGCCATTACACACAGAGTGATCTATTCTATAGAGTCATTACACACAGAGTGATCTATTCTATAGAGTCATTACACACAGAGTGATCTATTCTATAGAGCCATTACACACAGAGTGATCTATTCTATAGAGACATTACACACAGAGTGATCTATTCTATAGAGTCATTACACACAGAGTGATCTATTCTATAGAGTCATTACACACAGAGTGATCTATTCTATAGAGTCATTACACACAGAGTGATCTATTCTATAGAGTCATTACACGAGTTTATTTCTGTTAATGTTGATGATTATGGCTTACAGCCAATGAAAACCCAAAAGTCATTATCTCAGTAAATTAGAATACTTTATAACACTAGATTGAAAAATGATTTTAAAATCTGAAATGTCGTCCTACTGTAATGTATGATCAGTAAATGCACTCAATACTTGGTCAGGGCTCCTTCTGCATGAATTATTGCATCAATGCGGCGTGGCATGGAGGCGATCAGTCTGTGGCACTGCTGAGGGGTTATGGAAGCCCAGGTTGCTTTGATAGCAGCCTTCAGCTCGTCTGCATTGTGGGGTCTGGTGTCTCTCATCTTCCTCTTGACAATACCCAATAGATTCTCTATGGGGTTAAGGTCAGGTGAGTTTGTGCCAATCAAGCACGTGATACTGTTGTGTGTACAACCAGGTATTGGTACTTTTGGCAGTGTGGACAGGCGCCAAGTCCAGCTGGAGAATGACATTTCCATCTCCAAAAAGCTTGTCAGCAAAGGGAAGCATGAAGTGCTCTAAAATGTCCTGGTAGACGGCTGCGCTGAATTTGGTCTTGATAAAACACAGTGGATCTACACCAGCAGATGACATGGCTCCCCAAACCATCACTGATTGTGGAGTCTTCACACTAGACCTCCAGCAGCTTGGATTGTGGCCTCCACTCTTCCTCCAGACTCTGGGACCGCGATTTCCAGATGAAATGCAAAATTTACTTTCATCTGAAACCAACACCTTGGAGCACTGACAACAGTCCGGTTTTTCTCCTTGGCCCAGGTAAGACGCTTCTGGCGTTGTCTATTGGTCATGAGTGTCTGACGCAAAATACTGTAACGTTCGGGGGTCTCCACTTCATGGCTGAGTTGCTGCGGCTCCTTCCACTTCTCAGTAATATCACTCACAGGTGATGGGGGAAGATTCAGGAGGAAGAAATGTCATGAATGGACTTGTTATCCGGTGTCTCCTATTACAGGACCGCGCAGGTATTAGTGAGCTCTGCACCACCGGCAGACAGCATGGCGCGGGGCTGGAGGTTATACACCAGGGTTTGAGGGGTCCGATGTTATACACCGGGATTTGAGGAGCCGGATGTATTACACTGGGGGCAATGGAGCCGGATGTTAGACACCAGGGGCCAGAGGTTATACATTATGGGCGAGGAGATGGAGGTCGAACTCCAGGGGCAAGGGGCCGGATGTTATACACTAGGACCAAGGGGCCAGAGGATATACAATAGGGGCGAGAAGATGGAGGTTATACTCAAGGGTCCGGAGGTTATATACCAGGGGCCAGAGGTTATACACCGGGGTCGACCGATATGACTGCTGGCCATATAGTGTGTATGGAGGCCTTTAGATGTGGGAACCAATGCTATTCTCCATATCGGAGGTGTATACAGAAATTTACAGAATGCTAATAATAGTCTATATTCAAAATTGCTTTTTGTTCCATGATTTGTGATGGATGACTGCAAAAGTGTGCATGCCTTAAGGGTATGCCACACTGAACAATATCGCTAACGGGATCGCTAAAAAACGTCACTATTTAGCGATCCCGTTAGCGATGTTGTTGTGTGCGGCAGCTGCCAGCGACGAGCTTCCTGCTGTGATCTCGCTCGTCGCTGGAATCGTTCCGGACCCTATTTTCTCGCCGGCGCTCCCGCTGGGTAAGTATAATCGCTGTGTGGCACCTTTTCTTAGCGATTTAGCGGTACTTTTGTACCGCTAAAGTCGTTAAGGAGATCGCTAACCGCGATAGCGTCCTTAACGACATCGCTAAGTTAGGTAGCTACTAGCGATATAGAAACAATCCCGCTAGCGATCTCATTAGTATGCGACGCTAACGAGATCGCTAGCGGGATTGTGTAGTGTGGCAGTACCTTAAGTGCGCACGTTCAGGATTATTCGCGTTTTTTTCTCAGCAAAAACGCATGAATTAAGCATCCTATTATTTAGAATGAATTCTGCAATTTTTGTGCACATGGTGCGTTTTTTTCCGCGCAAAAAACGCATCGCGGAAAAAAAAGCATGTTCATTAATTTCACAGAAAACTAGCGTTTTCCCCGCTATATTATTGAGCTGGAATGTTCAGGAAAATTTCGCGTTCCGCAACAAAAACGCATGCGTTTTTTCCAGCGAAAAAAAGTCCGGTTTTGCTCAGGAAAATTCTGCACACATTCCTGAACGTGTGCACTTAGCCTGATACAATGTCTGGTTACTTCACTGTCCTAAGTGATGCATGTAATCCCTGATGGGTGGCAGCCTGCTGATGGGTGGCAGCCTGCTGATGGGTGGCAGCCTAGGACGCACAGAGGAGGTTTCTGGGCAAATATCTGCTTGGTTTATGGAATTATAATAGATACTAGGCGGCAGGATATGGAGATGTGAGAAAAAGATTTATGGGAGGCATCACCTACAAGTACCCTATACCACTCAGTCTGCACCTAACCTGAAATGGCTGATAACAGAGAGCAGAAGACAACCTGGCATGCTTTTTAAACTAGAGCAGAGAATAACTACAAACAACTCGTCTCGCTCTGCTGGATCCAATTTACAAACATCGTAAACAGTAACCTTTTTTTTAATAAATCAAGAATACATGTAAAAATAGCAAACTTTGTATTAGATTTTATTAGAGAAATCTGCTTCTCTCTGCTCCTGGACTTATCTTTCATTGTCAGATTCACAAATAGAATGTGTCTTCAGTGAATACAGATTTTCTTATTACTGAGATAGGACAGTTGGTGCTCATAAAGTTCTACGGAGAACTGTAAATGTCATTTCAGGAGAACTTGCAGCAGAACATCTGTGCAGCCTCCAGCTCCTCCTCCTCCATAGAAGATATCGATTGGTGTTCATAAATTCAATGGTGGGAGTAAAAGGATCTGGAGGCTACACAGAAATTTCTGGAAATGTGAGAAGTCAGATAGATCTATGTTGCAAACTCTGCTGGAGAAGTCATCATGGTGGTCAGGGCCAGATGGAAAATATGGGATAAATCACTTCCGACTTGAAGCAGAATGAATGTCACTGTATATATCTGTAGTGTAAGCACTTGTATGGTTTGCAGAACTGGTAACACTGTCTGTGATATTGATCATTATTGTCTCCCCAATCTGGCATGACCCACCCCGAAATATCTCAGTCCTGCTTGTAAGTCCCACTTTTTGAAGGGGGGGGTCTCCTTTTTCCAGACCTCAAGTTTGCCAGGATTGCTGCTAAAAAAAAATTCTGAAAGTCCTAAAAAAGTATCACTGCCCCATAAACATTGAAGTCTAGATTAATAGCAAAGTGATTCTGTAACTATCTTATTTATCTAAAATAAACCCTTGCGCCACAAACCACCCCCAATGTGGTGGCCAGCCGCTCAGGAATTCCTGGATAGTCCGTAAAAAAATGGAACTTCGTTCCCCGTCTGTAAAAATAATATGTGATATTTTTTTTTAACCTGATTAAATTTGTGATTATTATTACTGTAATTATCATGTTAAGGTTCATCGTTCACAGTGAATGCAGCGAATGTCATCAGAACACAATTATGGATCGTAGACAGAGATCTTAAATATGCAAATTCGCCTCTTCAGTGAGGAAGACTAGAGCTCTAGCGCCACCTATAGGAAATAGCGATGCTAGAAATCAATATTGACCCTTTGAAGAGAATCTGTCACCCTTTTGAGCTTTTTGAGTTATGAACATGGGCATACAGGTTTTATACAGGTGAAGTTAGTCGTACCTAGATGTGGCATGGTTCAGTAAAAATCATCTTTTATAGCTTCGATCTTCCAGGCTATGGGGCCGGAAACATAAGACTGCCTCCAGTCTTCAGTATAAAACTCTTCTCCTCCCCCCCCTCTTCAGACGTCCCTTTGACGTCATGTGCGCGGCCTGAAATCCCGCGCCTGCGCATTCTGCCTGCCCATATACATTCCCTTTGATAAGCCTTGCAATATGACATCGGATAAAAGCCAAAGCAGAATCTAAATTTGCAGACACTGTGTTTCAAGGTGTTGCCCCTCATCAGTGCAAAGTATCTGATCTGATTTGGGTAGGTGAGAGACTAAGACTGGGATCTAAGTGGTAACGTTTCTCCTTGTGGAGAGTGACAAGACAGGCCTGGCATGTTAGAGTGAGGAGACTTATAAGCCATGCATGCTCCGCTCAGAAATGAAATATGCAAATTGACTCTTCAGACAGAAAGACGACTAGAACTCCAGCGCCACCTATAAGAAGTAGCAATATCGAGGGGCAGTACCCCAAAACACAGTGTCTGCAAATTGATATTATGGTTTGTTTTTTATCCCAAGTCATGTGGCAAGGCTCATTACTTCCTATAGGTGGCGCTCGAGTTCTAGTCCTCTTCCTCTCTGAAGAGACAATCAGTAAATGTAAGCGACATGTATCCAGTAACAACAAACTATCAACCATTCTAGATATTTAAAAGGAAGCCGTTATGTACACAAACCCCATAAACCTGCACACAAAGGGTTAATCTGCAGGTAAATAGCGTTGCAATGCTGTCCAGGCCGTCTTACTGAAAGCAGTGGATAGCAGGAGAAATTTTACTCTGTTTCCTCCCAGCTTTCATTCATAGAGGTGCGCAAGGAATAACTACAGTCTTGTCTCACAGCGCTATTAACGGCGGCTGTAAGCACGCCCCGGCACTTTGATTGACAGCTCGCTCTGCACTGATGGATACACTGCAGATCCGGCTGTCAGCCAAAGCGATGTGGAGTCAATAATGTGGAGTCGGTGATGTGGAGTCAATGATGTGGAGTCGGTAATGTTGAGTCGGTGATATGGAGTCAATGATGTGGAGTCGGTGATGTGGTGTCGTGATGTGGAGTCGGTGATGTGAAGTCAGTGATGTGGAGTCGGTGATGTGGAGTCAGTGATGTGGAGTCGGTGATGTGGAGTCGGTGATGTGGAGTCGGTGATGTGGAGTCAGTGATGTGGAGTCAGTGATGTGGAGTCGGTAATGTTGAGTCGGTGATATGGAGTCAATGATGTGGTGTCGGTGATGTGGAGTCAGTGATGTGAAGTCAGTGATGTGGAGTCGGTGATGTGGAGCCGGTGATGTGGAGCCGGTGATGTGGAGTCAGTGATTTGGAGTCGGTGATGTGGAGTCAATGAGGTGGTGTCGGTGATGTGGAGTCGGTGATGTGAAGTCAGTGATGTGGAGTCGGTGATGTTGAGTCGGTGATGTGGAGTCGGTGATGTGGAGTCGGTGATGTGGTGTCGGTGATGTGGAGTCGGTGATGTGGAGTCAATAATGTGGAGTCGGTGATGTGGAGTCAATGATGTGGGGTCGGTAATGTTGAGTCGGTGATATGGAGTCAATGATGTGGAGTCGGTGATGTGGTGTCGGTGATGTGAAGTCAGTGATGTGGAGTCGGTGATGTGGAGTCGGTGATGTGGAGTCAATGAGGTGGTGTCGGTGATGTGGAGTCGGTGATGTGAAGTCAGTGATGTGGAGTCGGTGATGTGGAGTCAGTGATGTGGAGTCAGTGATGTGGAGTCGCTGATGTGGAGTCGGTGATGTGGAGTCGGTGATGTGGAGTCGGTGATGTAAAGCCGGTGATGTGGAGTCAGTCATGTGGGGTCAATGATGTGGAGTCAATGATGTGGAGTCGGTGATGTGGAGTCAATGATGTGGAGTCGGTGATGTGGAGTCAATGATGTGGAGTCAATAATGTGGAGTCGGTGATGTGGAGTCGGTGATGTGGAGTCGGTGATGTGGAGTCGGTGATGTGGTGTCGGTGATGTGGAGTCGGTGATGTGGAGTCAATGATGTGGTGTCGGTGATGTAGAGTCGGTGATGTGGAGTCGGTGATGTGGAGTCAGTGATGTGCAGGGCTTAAGCCGACGCTCATTGTGTACTGGTCGGTGACGGTAATCCATTGTTTTAAATAGTGTCCTGTTAAGAGATCTTATAACAAGAACTGGCACCAAATATCCTGAGATCCTCTTTACCGGTCTCTTGTCCTCACGCTTAACCGCTAAGCACAAACATGGAGCGCAAAACTATTGTAAAAGTAATTTATTATAACTGTATTTAGAAACACTGTGCGGTGTAGACCAGGATCTGTCCGTAGCTCCTATTTACAGATTTGTGTTTGCAGATTCTTATTGCCACCTGATATATAAGTTGTTTTGGAACGATGAGTGGTTTTGGTGCTGCCCATTGCTCTACCATTCCATTTGCTCTAGCACTGCCAGTTGATTTACCAATGCCCTTGCTCTATCATTGGCCTTGTTCTACCATTGCCCTTGTTCTATCATTGCCCTTGTTCTACCATTGCCCTTGTTCTACCATTGCCCTTGTTCTACCATTGCCCTTGTTCTACCACTGCCCTTGTTCTACCACTGCCCTTGCTCTACCACTGCCCTTGCTCTACCATTGCCCTTGTTCTACCATTGCCCTTGCTCTATCATTGCCCTTGTTCTACCATTGCCCTTGTTCTACCACTGCCCTTGCTCTACCATTGCCCTTGTTCTACCATTGCCCTTGTTCTACCATTGCCCTTGTTCTATCATTGCCCTTGTTCTACCATTGCCCTTGTTTATCATTGCCCTTGTTCTACCATTGCCCTTGTTCTACCATTGCCCTTGTTCTACCATTGCCCTTGTTCTACCACTGCCCTTGCTCTACCATTGCCCTTGTTCTACCATTGCCCTTGTTCTATCATTGCCCTTGTTCTACCATTGTCCTTGTTCTACCATTGCCCTTGTTCTACCATGCCATGTTCCCTTGTTCTACCACTGCCCTTGCTCTACCACTGCCCTTGCTCTACCATTGCCCTTGTTCTACCATTGCCCTTGTTCTATCATTGCCCTTGTTCTACCATTGCCCTTGTTCTACCACTGCCCTTGTTCTACCACTGCCCTTGTTCTACCACTGCCCTTGCTCTACCATTGCCCTTGTTCTACCATTGCCCTTGTTCTATCATTGCCCTTGTTCTACCATTGCCCTTGTTCTACCACTGCCCTTGTTCTACCACTGCCCTTGCTCTACCACTGCCCTTGCTCTACCATTGCCCTTGTTCTACCATTGCCCTTGTTCTATCATTGCCCTTGTTCTACCATTGCCCTTGTTCTACCACTGCCCTTGTTCTACCACTGCCCTTGTTCTACCACTGCCCTTGCTCTACCATTGCCCTTGTTCTACCATTGCCCTTGTTCTATCATTGCCCTTGTTCTACCATTGCCCTTGTTCTACCACTGCCCTTGTTCTACCATTTCCCTTTCTCTACCATTGCCCTTGTTCTACCACTGCCCTTGTTCTACCATTTCCCTTGTTCTACCACTGCCCTTGCTCTACCATTGCGCTTGTTCTACCATTGCCTTTGCTCTACCATTGGCCTTGTTCTACCATTGCCCTTGCTCTAACACTGCCCTTGTTCTACCATTGCTTTTGTTCTGCCATTGCCCTTGTTCTGCCATTGCCCTTGTTCTACCATTGCCCTTGTTCTACCATTTCCCTTGTTCTACAACTGCCCTTGCTCTACCATTGCCCTTGTTCTACCACTGCCCTTGTTCTACCATTGCTTTTGTTCTGCCATTGCCCTTGCTCTACCATTGCCCTTGTTCTACCATTGCCCTTGTTCTACCAATGCCCTTGCTCTACCATTGCCCTTGCTCTACCATTGCCTTTGTTCTACCATTTCCCTTGTTCTACCACTGCCCTTGCTCTACCATTGCCCTTGCTCTATCATTGCCCTTGCTCTACTATTGCCTTTGCTCTACCATTGCCCTTGCTCTATCATTGCCCTTGTTCTACCATTGCCTTTGCTCTACCATTGCCCTTGTTCTGCCATTGCCCTTGCTCTACCATTGCCCTTGCTCTTACCATTGCCCTTGTTCTACCACTGCCCTTGTTCTACCATTTCCCTTGTTCTATCACTGCCCTTGCTCTACCATTGCCCTTGCTCTACCATTGCCTTTGCTCTACCACTGCCGGTTGCTCAGATATTATCGATTGTTCCAAGATCAGGCACAGTTATTACAGTAACATTAAAAAAAGAAATCCATATAAAAAGTCAAAGTAAAAAAGCAAATAGTTCTGGAATTAAATATAATCCTGTAGACGGAGGAGTCAGAGGCGTCTTGCAGGTTACGTCAATAAAAAGCTGCAATCTGGAGATATACTGAAAATGCTTTTGTCCTTTCTGTATCTGTTTTATAAATTTATGGCCTCGGTGAGTTTCCGCTCCTCAGGTATACCATTGACCTGTAAATAGTAATTTACATATTATTCCAGAATAAATGAGGTTACACCACCACATACTAGTACACGCCAAATGGCACCTCAATAAATTCTTCTCCAGGCTCCGCCCACGCGGAACTAAATAATATCCATTCTTCTCAAAATTAGGTGATCATGTCCAACTAACGATCATTTCTATGGTTGATTGCTCCATCCTCAGCGCAGCTCTAAGCCACAAAGTTTTATCACAGGATGTATTATGAGATGTTAGCCCATAAGAGACCAAGTAGTATACTGGAGACCCCGATAATTACACAATATTTAAAAAAAAAATAGGGAAAATAAAAATAATAGAACTTTGAATTACACTATATTGGAAATATCCGTACTAGGGCAGATTATAGTTCGGAGCTTATGTCTTGCAGATGTAGATTACACGGCACATCTGTTATACTTACCTCAAATCTCTGAAAAGTGGTCATCCGAAATTCTCCTGGATCCCGAAAGCAGCAATAAAGAGGAAGAATGGAATCAATCCCCCAAATCTGTACACATTCCCGGCACGTTTACTACATGGCATGGTATGTGTGGGCAAGGGCCGAGATAACATATCATGTGTGGGTTCTAGAATCGTAGTAAAAAATGGCAGTGCCTCTTCATAATATACAGATATGACTTTTCTTATCTTTCCTCTGGGCTCAACATGTGCTGAGATGAGTGACGTGAGCTGAACAGCCTTGAAAAAAAAATCTGACTTTGTGATATTCTGCTGGGAGTTGTTTACATTATATGTGTTAATATGGGGCCACCCAGTGGTTGTGATGTGCATTGCAGCCTGTCGAGAGTTTTGCTGACATGTCAGGATAGTGTAATGCGTTTGTATAATGAGAAATTCAGATATCCGGGACAAAAAAATATGTACCAAAGCACTAATAGGCAGGTAATTGCAACTTACCTGACTGTTGTGCACGGCGCCGTTCTTCCCCGGCACAAAGTGGTCACAGACCGTTCCTGCCGGGGATTCAGAAGCCTCTGCTGACATCACATCTACAGATCGGAGGCTTCTTTTCTGCTCCTTTCTGTCAACGGGGCGGGACTTATGATGACATTCTGATTGACAGCCGGATCCCCGCTGCCTAACTGGGTGAGCTGGCTGTCAATCAGAATGACATTGGAAGCCCGGGCAGGAGCGGTCTAAAACCGCCAGAGGCTGATGGGTGGAGTGCTGTCACGCTGTCTAATGATATGTATACAATGTCAGTAAACTATTAATACAGGAACAACACTCTATACAACAACTAGTATAGCAACATCAGCATGTAAGTATAGAATAGATTTACCTGACACGATATCTGCTGAACTCAGGGTTAATCTTGAGGACTTGATGAGCTGAAACAGGAAAGAGGTGGACCGGGATCTAACCTGACCCTAAACTGGGGTCCTAACTAATCCCTCACCTTGGAGGTACTGATAATGGTTCAGAGGTCCAAGTCTCCAACCTAACCCTGTCTCCTATCAGACCCTGAACCCTGTAATCAGTCCTAAGAAGGATCCTGACTACCACCAAAGGGATATGGGCTGATCTCAGCTAAATACACAGATTAGACATATAAGACAGACTGGATAACACTCGCTTGCATACACACTCAAACACCAAAGGAACATAAATGGTCTGGGAAATAAACTCTAACCAAGTTGAGCTTAGAACAACTAAGGAGCTCACAACTAAAGTCTATACAGATTCATTCCTATCTGTGGTCTGCATGAAGGATTTCACTGGCAACTCCCCAAGCAGACAACCAGGAATTTAAAGGAAACCAATCAACAAATAATCAATTGCAGCTGGGAGAAACTGCACCCAGTCCCAGCACCGAGCACAGACAGAATTAACTCCCTAGCTGCCAAACACAAAGAAACAGCAGATCAGCTGTGAGAAGTCAAAATGTGCAACCGCGACGATCTTCGTGGCAATGCACACATGACAGTACCCCCCCTTCTACGAGGGGCCTCCGGACCCTCAGGGCCAGGCCTGCCCGGGTGAGTTCTGTGGAAGGTCCGAACCAAACGATCTGCGTTAACATCAGACGCAGGGACCCACGTCCTCTCCTGAGGACCATACCCCTTCCAATGCACCAAGTACTGAAGGGACCGGCGATTCAGACGTGAGTCAATGATCTTTGATACTTGAAATTCCAAGTTACCATTGACCAACACAGGAGGAGGAGGTAGAGGTGACGGTATGACTGGTGCCACATACCTTTTAAGTAATGACTTGTGGAACACATTATGAATTTTAAACGTAGGAGGGAGGTCCAGACGAAATGCCACAGGATTAATTATGGAACTGATCCTGTACGGCCCGATGAATCTGGGACCCAGTTTCCAGGAGGGCACCTTAAGTTTTATATTCCTGGTAGACAACCATACCAGATCGTTCACATTCAGATCTGGACCAGAAACTCTCCTCCTATCAGCCATACGTTTGTAACGGTTCCCCATCGCACTCAGATTATTCAATACACCTCTCCACACAGAAGCAAGTGACGACGAGAAACGCTCCTCCTCAGGAACCCCAGAAGGGCCCCCCCCATTGAAAGTACAAAACTGGGGATGGAAACCATATGCCCCAAAAAACGGGGACTTACCAGTGGACTCGCTCCGCCTGTTGTTAAGAGCGAACTCTGCCAGAGGCAAGAAAGAAGACCAGTCCTCTTGGTTCTCTGAGACAAAACACCGGAGATATGTCTCTAAGCTCTGATTCAGACGCTCTGTCTGACCATTGGTCTGCGGATGAAAAGCCGAGGAAAATGACAATTGCATCCCCCGACGTAAACAAAATGCCCTCCAAAATTTGGACACAAACTGAGACCCCCTATCTGACACCACATCAGAAGGCAACCCATGAAGTCTAACGATCTCCCTAATGAACACCTGCGCCAGAGTTTTAGCATTAGGGAGTGCAGGAAGAGCAACGAAATGTGCCATCTTACTGAACCTGTCAACAACCACCAGTATGACAGTATTCCCTGACGACGGAGGAAGGTCCGTAATGAAGTCCATAGATAAATGAGTCCATGGACGCTCCGGAAGTTTCAAGGGTAAAAGGGTCCCAGACGGACGGGTATGAGGGGTTTTAGAGCGAGCACACACCCCACATGACGCGACAAAAGTTATAATCATCTTTATTAGCATTAGGCCACCAAAACCGGCGAGAAAGTAGATCTAAAGTAGCCTTACTCCCTGGATGTCCTGCTAGAGCAGAATTATGATGTGCCTCAATAACCTTTTGTCTCAACAGATTTGGGACAAACAGTCTCCCTGGAGGTCCTGCAGGGGCGTCCCCCTGAGCCTCTAACACCTCCTCCTCAAGCTCAGAAAATACAGCCGACACTACCACCCCCTCCTGAAGGATAGGACTCGGGTCATCCGTTTTCCCGGCCCCTGGGAAATTGCGAGACAAGGCATCAGCCTTTACATTCTTAGACTCCGGGCGATAAGTGACGACAAAATTAAACCTGGTAAAAAACAACGACCATCGAGCTTGTCTGGAATTCAGACGCTTAGCGGATTCCAAATACAACAGGTTCTTGTGATCAGTAATGACGGTGACCGGGTGGACTGCCCCCTCCAAAAGTGACGCCATTCTTCAAAAGCCAACTTAATGGCCAAAAGTTCCCTATTGCCGATATCATAATTCCTTTCGGCGGACGACAATTTCTTAGAAAAGAAAGCGCACGGATGCCATTTACCAGGGGACGGACCCTGGGACAATATAGCACCCACCCCTACGTCAGACGCATCCACCTCCACAATGAACGGCTGAGATGCATCTGGTTGGATGAGAACGGGTGCCGAAGCAAAACATTTCTTCAAAGAGGAAAAGGCTTGGCAAGCTTTGTCCGACCATTTAGAAAAATCCATCCCTTTTCTTGTCATGTCAGTGAGAGGTTTGACGACAGATGAGAAATTACAAATAAATTTCCGGTAGTAGTTAGCAAACCCCAAAAAACGCTGCAGAGCCTTAAGATCCCTGGCTGATCCCATTCAAGCACTGCTCTCACCTTTTCAGGGTCCATACGGAAACCGGAGGCTGACACCAAAAAACCCAAAAACTGAAGTTCCTGTACGGCAAATACACACTTCTTCAGTTTGGCGTATAGTTTATTGTCTCGCAAGATCTGCAACACCTGTCTCACATGCTCCTGATGAGACACAAGATCTGGCGAGTAAATTAAAATGTCGTCCAAATATACAACCACAAACAGCCCCACAAGGTGACGAAAAATGTCATTAACAAAATGTTGGAATACTGCTGGTGCAGTAGTCAGACCAAAAGGCATGACAAGGTTCTCATAATGTCCCTCCGGCGTGTTAAACGCCGTTTTCCACTCATCCCCCTCTTTTATCCTAATCAGATTATACGCCCCCCTGAGATCTAATTTAGAGAACCATTTGGCGCCAACAATTTGATTGAAGAGATCAGGAATAAGAGGGAGTGGATACGGATCTCGAACAGTAATCCGATTAAGTTCGCGGAAATCCAAGCAAGGGCGTAGGCCTCCATCTTTCTTCTTCACAAAGAAGAACCCGCGGCTACTGGGGAAGATGAAGGTCTAATATGCCCTTTGGCCAGACTTTCAGAAATATAATCTTTCATAGCCTGCCTCTCAGGACCAGAAAGATTATACAACCTAGCTTTAGGCAACTTAGCATCAGGAAGGAGATTAATAGAGCAGTCATACACGCGATGAGGAGGCAACTCCTGACACCCCTCCTCAGAGAAAACATCCCCAAAATCCTCCAAAAAAGGAGGCAATGTACTAGGCATGACCGCACTGATGACTGTGTTCATGCAGTTGCTTTTGCAAAACTCACCCCATTGGCTTATTTCTCTGGACTGCCAATTAATCACAGGGTTATGTTTAACCAACCAAGGAAGTCCCAACACAATGGGAGTAGGTAGACCCTCCAACACATAACAAGATAATTGTTCCCTATGTATTGCCCCTACCCGAAGGTCAATGTTATGAACCTCATGAACAAAGCTACCTTGGCCGAGAGGCCTGGCGTCAATGGAGAATATAGGGATCAGTTTGACCAATACACTCAGATGCATACCTTGAGCCTGAGCAAACTGAGCGTCAACCAGATTAGCCCCGGAACCACTATCAAGAAGAACAGACAATCTCTCCACTCTCGTACCAACCACCACCTCCACTGGTACAAGGAACTGAGAAGAACTGGTGGATGAAATACATACTCCCAGTTGTCAGTCCACCACACAACCTGGGATTAACAGTTTTCCGGCGACTTTTGGCTCAACAAGGCACGGGATGGACATTCTCCAACAAAATGTCCCTCTTTCCCGCAGAAAAAACATCTTCTAGTCCTGCGGCGTACCGCCAATCCCCTCCTACGAAATGATGTCCCTCCCAACTGCATAGGCTCATCCGAACAGACAAGGGAACCTCAACATAAGGGACTTTAGTGGTAGGTGGAGAAACAACAGGGAGTGGGGTTACCTCACCCCTCTCCCGAAGCCGTCTATCAGTACGGATAGCTAAGGCCATAGCAGCCTCCAGTGAATGAGGAGACTCATACTGAGCCAAAACGTCTTTTAATTTATCAGAAAGCCCATGACAAAACTGGCTCCTAAGAGCTGGGTCATTCCACTGAGTATCTGTGGCCCATCTACGAAACTCAGAAGCAAATTCCTCTGCAGGACGATCTCCCTGCTGTATCTTACGTAATTTTGTCTCAGCAAGAGAGACCCGATCTGGGTCATCATATACCAATCCCAGGGCAGTAAAAAATTGATCTACAGACAGTAGAGCCGGGGATCCCGGAGGAAGGGAAAATGCCCAGGATTGAGGGTCCCCTTGCAGAAGTGAGATAACAATTCCCACTCTCTGCTCATCACTCCCTGATGATCGAGGCGAAGCCGAAAATACAATTTACATGCTCCCGGAAGGTGAAAAATTTGTCTCGCCCACCAGTGAACCTGTCCGGGAGAGCTACTTTAGGTTCAACTCTGGTTTGCTCCAGGGGAGACAAAACTTTGGACTTAATGTCCGTCAGCTCCATGGATAATCCCTGCAACTGCAGAGCCAGCTGGGCTACTGGATCCATGGTAACTGGAGATAATTTTTATGGCCAGTGAAAATGTCACGCTGTCTAATGATATGTATACAATGTCAGTAAACTATTAATACAGGAACAACACTCTATACAACAACTAGTATAGCAACATCAGCATGTAAGTATAGAATAGATTTACCTGACACGATATCTGCTGAACTCAGGGTTAATCTTGAGGACTTGATGAGCTGAAACAGGAAAGAGGTGGACCGGGATCTAACCTGACCCTAAACTGGGGTCCTAACTAATCCCTCACCTTGGAGGTACTGATAATGGTTCAGAGGTCCAAGTCTCCAACCTAACCCTGTCTCCTATCAGACCCTGAACCCTGTAATCAGTCCTAAGAAGGATCCTGACTACCACCAAAGGGATATGGGCTGATCTCAGCTAAATACACAGATTAGACATATAAGACAGACAGGATAACACTCGCTTGCATACACACTCAAACACCAAAGGAACATAAATGGTCTGGGAAATAAACTCTAACCAAGTTGAGCTTAGAACAACTAAGGAGCTCACAACTAAAGTCTATACAGATTCATTCCTATCTGTGGTCTGCATGAAGGTTTCACTGGCAACTCCCCAAGCAGACAACCAGGAATTTAAAGGAAACCAATCAACAAATAATCAATTGCAGCCGGGAGAAACTGCACCCAGTCCCAGCACCGAGCACAGACAGAATTAACTCCCTAGCTGCCAAACACAAAGAAACAGCAGATCAGCTGTGAGAAGTCAAAATGTGCAACCGCGACGATCTTCGTGGCAATGCACACATGACAAGTGCTCAGTCAGAAAGCCTACATATAAATAACAAAAGACTGACTGTCACTTCCTAATATAGACCAGATGTGAACAGGTGCTTACTAAGAGTAATGATGATCTTGTGATACTCTGTCAGGAGAGGTTTATGCATTATGCGTCTATACCGCCACCCAGTGGTTGTGATGTGTTATACAGGCTGTTGTGATGATGTGTTGAATCTGTCCTTGCAGGAGAAGCGGGCAAATCTGTACAATGTCAACTAGCTGCCTCTAGGATGGTCTACTGAAGCCAGACCTGTGGCCATCAGTAAGCAAGCTGTGAAATGTTTGGCATTACCACCAGATGTTTCATATTACCAGATACCTGATGATCTGTAACGCTTGTCTCTACTGACCTGCATTTTGCTGCTGAGGTATCTGAGTCTGATGGGGTAAAGTCCTAGGAAAGAAAGAATGAAGAAGATTGAGTAACGCATAAGAAGACGTTCTTGACTATGGCCCTTTGAGCAGCACTTGAAGTAAATGTTCACCCCTGAATAAATATTCAAAGCTGATTCATTTATGTAATACATTTCCATATTCAGGCACAATCCATAATTGTTGTCACTACACAAAATAAATACTAAATTCCAGTACCATGAGATCTTTAAGCGCTGTGAGACAGTGAAGGAATATGTGTTGAATGGGGTGTACATTTCACCTAGGTACTGTGCTGTATGGTATAAGGGAAATGTGTGGCTTTGTAAACCTAGTGGTAGAGAAAGGTCACTACACCTTACATTCAGCACACACTTGCAGCTCAGGCCTGAAACCATTCAGCTGTTAATTAGGAGACCAGAAGTAGGTGTCTGCAAACACAGTCAGGGAGCACGCTTAGTCTGGACACAGGAAGGTGTCCAGGCACAAGAAGCAGTCTCCAGGAGTGTGAGCTATCTCAGTCTGGGTGCTCGATGTACCCCGGACACAGGAGTAGCCTCAGTGAGAAGTATCCGCTGTGAATTTAGTCTGGACGTTGAAGGTGCCTTCAGACACAAGGAGGAGACTCTGTGAAACTCCATGCTGGTAAATGCTGAACATATGTGTTGTTTTGGCCCTGGCTGTTAGAGTCGGGACCCGGATAGATAGGGAAATCTATCTAAGTGTAATTAGTGGCTAGACAAGCCTAGGTCTTCTGTTTATGATTTTGTTTTATGTCTTGTTTGCTGTGGACTTTAATAAAACTGGTTGCGGCCAGTTTTTACCAGAACTGCTGTCTCTGAATGAACTGTTTCCGTGCCACTCTGTCTACCCAGACGGCGATCCCAGAGCTAAATCCCTGAAAATGTTACAATTGGCGGAGAATGCTGGGGCAGCACAGTGGCTGATACAAATGGTGCTGGAATGTGCATGCAGCACAGTGGCTTAGAGACAGCAATAAAGGTGAAGTCTGTTGAAGCAGCAGCAGAGGAAAAAAAAAAGTGTGTCAGAAAAAAACGTCTGATTGGAGCAGTCTTAAAGAGACAGTAGCCCTAATAGAGTTTGCAAAAGAAAAAAAAAAAAAAGTGTGTCTGCACAGCAAAGCTGAACTTGTTGTAGAAAAGACTGTGGAGTGTGCAGCAGCAAAGGAGAAATGTCTATTGGAGCAGTCTTAAAGAGACAGTGGCCCTAATAAAGTTTGCAGAGAAAAAAAAAAAAAAAAAAAGTGTCTGCACAGCAGAGCTGAATTTTTCTGTGGAAAAGACTGTGAAGTGTGTATGTCTTGAGTGAAGACTGCCGTTGTTGAGACAGAGAAGTCTGACAGCATGGATGACAGCATGGAGGCGCTGTTTGAACAAATGGCGCAAGTTAATGTGCAACATAAGACTGCCGTGGTTGAGACAGATAAGTCCGGCAGTATGGAGGAGCTCATTGAGTACCTGGTCCAGGCCCAGCGAAGCATGCAGCAGAGCATGGAGCAGCAGCGCCTGCAGCACCAGCAGCGCATGCAGCAGGCCCAGCAGCAATTCCTGCAGCAACAGCAGGAGAATAACCGGTTATTTGTTGAGCGGATGGCAGCACAAAAAAAGGATTTCGGTGCTGCGTCCCGAAGTAATGGGGCAAAGTCACCTGCATTGTCCGCTGTAAAGAAGGCGGTAAGACGGTCCCTGAAAAAGATGACACCTCGTGATGATGTGGAGGTATATCTCACTAGGTTTGAGGGACTGGCAGAGAAGGAGAATCTGCCCTATCTGAGTGGGCCATGATGGTCGCACCCTATCTGATTGGAGAACCCCAAATGGCCTATGCTGACCTGAGCGAGCAGGACAGCCAAGACTATGCCAAGCTGAAAGCGGAGATTCTTACCCGGCTGGGTGTTACGGTGACAGCCCGTGCCAGGGGAGTTCATGACTGGAGATACAGTTGGGAGTCTGCAGTCAGCAGGCCTGATTATGGAGTTGAAAAGGTGGTAGTGAACCGCTACACCCGATCATGTCCTCCTGAGGTACAGCCGTCTGAGAGGTCGTCACTTCGGAGTTCCCGGACGCTGAACTCTCGCGGTAAGAGCGTTCCAGCTGTTGGGGACATGGGGTATGCTGATAAGCGGGTTCAGGCCCGAGGGGACATGTGGGTGGGAGAGTGTGATGGACAGTGTTGGAGCTGGCGTGAAATTGCAGCCAACTGTCCAATAGAGGGGGAGCCTATGTGTTGTGATGTTGGCAGATCCCTCTCTCTCTGCGCAGAACCTGTGTGTGTGTCCACCTCAGCCGAAGAGACTGGACCACAGGGGTCCCCGGTGGTTGTAAATGACTGCCCAGCACAGGCCCTCTTGGACTCAGAGAGTCCAGTGACTTCCGTATGTGACAGCCTGATTGATAGGGACTTCATCCCTGATAAACACCTGAGTGTGGTGTGCATCCATGGAGACACCAAAGTCTACCCAGAGACTGCCGTGGACTTGGTCCCCAAACTCGGGGAGGTTTCATGTGAAGTGGGGGTAGTGAAGACCCTGGTGCACCCCGTTATATTGGGTAATGACTTTCCCCGATCTAAGGGTCTCTGGGAAAAAAATGTTTCTGATGGACAGTGTGATGAAGCTCCTATTGAGGGTGCGCAGTCCCGAGGGGCGGAACACAATGCTAGTGGGCCGTTAAACTTATGTGATAATGATGATGATGATAATGATAATGATGATGATGATCATGATAATGATGATGACCATGATAATGATGATAATGATAATGATGATGATGATGATGATCATGATAATGATGATGACCATGATAATGATGCTGATGCTGATAATGATAGTGATGATGATCATGATAGTGATGATGATACTGATCATAGTCATGATAATGATATTGATAATAATGATGACTGTGATAGTGATGAAATTCCTTTGCAGGTGATGTTGGGAGACGAGGATGGTGGTTCTCGGGAACCGAGTGTCCCTGACTTGCCTGTGTCCTGTGACAATTTTGAGAGTGAGCAGTGGCGAGACCCCACTCTTAGGACGGCACAGGAAAATATGATTGTTCTAAATGAGGTTTCCCAGGAGCCTGGCTCTGAGGAGAGGTTTCCTCATGCTGCCATGGACAATAGCCTATTGTATAGGGACACTGAAGTCCAGGGAGAGGTCGTGAGTCAGCTCCTAGTACCTGAGCTATATAGAAGTATAGTGCTGGGGTTGTCACATAGTCACATACTTGAGGGACCAGATGGTGAAGTTAATGTTGTGGATGACATGTTAACTAAGGTTCCAGATCAGGATGTGAATGAAAATGAATTGTATAACCCTGACAGTGAGCAGGATGTGAATGAAAATGAATTGTATAACCCTGACAGTGAGCAGGATGTGAATGAAAATGAATTGTATAACCCTGACAGTGAGCAGGATGTGAATGAAAATGAAGTGTATAGCCCTGACAGTGAGCCAGATGTGGCTGAGAAAAAGGGGTCAGACAGGGATAGTGATAGTGATAGTGAATCATCTGATGACCATAAAGCAACCAGTGCAAATGAGGAAGGCATGGTAGCAGAGGAGGTTGAGAGTCCTGAGAAGAAAGCTGATGCTGACCTTACAGCCAGACAGAAGATGGCATCTGAAGATGTTTTACAGTTGGCCGGTTCCCTGGCGAAGACTAAGGTGAAAGGAGGAGAGCTGAGCTTTAAAGGCAGGACTCTGAAACTGAACACAGCACAAGTGGATGCTGTTGAAGATGAGAAGTTGTCGGTGTGTGGTGTGGATCTGCATCATGCCAAGGACTCTGAAGGTGATGCTGCAGAGGTGGAAAAAGCCATAGAAGTGGTAGACACCAAACCAGATGCCTCATCAGAAGCTGAGGTCTCAAGTGAAGCTGTGAGGAACAAGACTGAAGATATGGGGACTGACTCTGTCCAGGAATCTGTTTCTGTCGAAGACAGCGGCGTGGACGGGTTATGGTCCGGATCAGTAGCTGCAACTCGTGAAGCTCAGGCTGGAAGTTCGGCGCCCGGAGCCCCAGCAGTGTTCCCGAGTGATACCAAGGATCTGGATAAATCACAAGATGAGATTTTGAGACATCAGGCTGGCATTGGTGAGCGCAAGCGCACTTTCATGGAGTCTACATCGGAGCCACGTCCCAATAAATGGGAAAAGCGGTGTGTCACTCCGTTGCCGCTGCAGACACACGGGAGCTCAGAAGGGATGCAGAACGTGGTGGAAGAGAAGAATCCGGCGGGTTCTGAGTATACAGATGCAGCTATCAAGGAGAACTTGAAAGCTGGAATAAATGGAGATATTGGAGACCATAATGATGTGACTGAAGAAGTAGAATGTAAGACTGACGGTAGGGCTTCTGAGCATGTCCTACCAGAAGAGCCTGAAGAAGGGGCTGAAGACATAAAGGATGTCCAACAGGTACAAGATGAAGTGATTACTTCTCAGAAAAAACTCCAAACTGTGATGAAGGAGCGTGATGAGAGCCATGAGCATCTTCTGGAGAAGCTCAATGAAGTAAAGAAGGTTCAAGGGGAACTGGAGAAAAGTGAAAAAACCCCTATACCTTCTGTGATAGTTGGTGACACATGGTCAGTGCACCAGGGACAGGAGGTACGTGAGTGTCAGTATTCCGGGTTTTCTAGGTAACTTTGTCAATGATTTTGCCCTTTGTTAAGATGGAGTTTGCTGTTTTCTGTGCCCTACTTCCTGTTCGTTTGTTTAAAACCCGGCTCAGGTGCTGGCTTCACTGCTGGAATATTCTGCTTCTGTTTCCCTGCAACCCAGCTGCTTGTTCCTCACAGATCGTTGTGTGTTTACCAGGGAAGTGCATAATCAGGTTATCTTCAGGTGTTTCTCTGCCACAGCAGTTTCTACCCATGGCTCTGGACTTTCCCTGCATATGTAAGTTGCACAGACTGTGTTGTCACTAAACTGTTGACTTGGGAAATTAACCTTTGTTTCACTCCATCTGATAAGAACTGCGTTTCTGAACTGTTGCTGTTTAACCCTTTGTGCACTACCTCTGGTGAGAGCTGTTGGAACTATTACTGGAACCTTACTGACTTATGAACTTGTTGTTGGACTTCATTGAATTTAGCCACAACTGAGATTAACTTGTTCCTGGACCTCCCTGTGTTTTCTTCATACCTGGATCTGACTCTTCACACACCAGCAGTGTGTAAATCCAGCCACGTAACTTGTGCATCAGACTTACCTTGTGGTCACATTTGTGTGAGGACTTCGTCGTAAGAACTTTACCACCCTCGCTATAGAGGTTCAAGGACTTATATCCGGATTCATATAACTGGACTTGTGTATATATATATATGGACTCATTGCATGTCACTACGGGTTGTTTGAATATTGTTTTGGGGGTTTTGCTGTTTCACAAATACATTATTTTGCATTCAAAGAAACCCGTCTCTGATTGTTCATTGCCCCACGCTATCAGAATCCTCGAGTTCCTACAATAGTATTACAGGATATTCCAGCCTAAAAAAGAGGATTCTGCTGGGGCAATGACGGAGACACGGGCAGACAAACTGTTCAC
Organism: Oophaga sylvatica; assembly: GCA_033576555.1. Taxonomy (NCBI): domain Eukaryota; kingdom Metazoa; phylum Chordata; class Amphibia; order Anura; family Dendrobatidae; genus Oophaga; species Oophaga sylvatica. The sequence continues at coordinate 11,580,160 of JARQOD010000006.1, read as the reverse complement.
CATAGTTAACTCCTTGCAGCAGGAGGTGTCAGCTGCACTCAATCAAATTAGAGACTTGGAGTCTCGGGTTAACCACAATGCACAGGGGTTTGGTCAGGCTCTCCAAGATCTACGTTCTAGGTTAGGAGTCCTGGAGGCCTTACCTACTGAGCCTACCTCATCCACCAGTATGCCCAAATTGCCTCCATTCCGTTTTAATGGTGACCGAAGTCAATTCCGTGGGTTTGTTAATCAATGTATATTATTTTTTGATGTACATGCCTCTTACTACCGGTCTGATAGATCTAAGGTTCTATGTATTATTATGTTGTTGACATCACGTGCACTGGCTTGGGCAAATCCTATGGTTGAAAGTCATGATACCCGTCTAAATAATTTGGATAATTTTCTGGCAGCCATGGCGCAAATGTTCGACGATCCCAACCGCCGTGCTACCGCTGAATCTGCCTTGCTTTCCTTACGCCAGGGGAAACGGTCAGTCATAGAATATGTTACTGAATTTAAAAGGTTAGTGGTGGACACCCAGTGGGAAAACAATGCTTTGTTACCAATCTTTAGAAAAGGTTTGTCAAATGTAATCAAGGATGAGCTAGCTCGTTCAGAGTCTCCACAGGAGTTTGAATTGTTTATACAGCACTGTGTACGTATTGATACCCGTTTAACTGAACGCAGACAAGAAAAATGGGCCGCTGTAAATCGCATTACTAATTACTCTCTTCCGTCCAGGGAAACCACAGGCAAAAACCCGCGAGAGGCTGAGGAGGTGCCTATGCAGGTGGACTCACTGCAGAGACGTGAGAATAATGAACGCCGCGAACACCGTTTCCGTGAGCGCTTATGTTTCTATTGTGGTCAATCGGACCATTTCCTTATCAATTGTCCTAAATGTCCTAGGCGACCCAACAAGGTGTTGGCGGTAGTAGGAGATTATGATAACACAGACGCTGAGTCTGAAGTTTCAGAAACCAGTCTACATCTAGATGCGGTTTTTTCCCCCAATACTGATGCCGACTTCCCCTAAAGATCACGGGGAGAAATATTCACATTGTTCTCTTCCTATACAGATTCAGTGGGAGGAACAGTGGATATCAAGTTCTGCCATGATAGACTCTGGAGCAGGTGGGAATTTCATGGATTCTTCTTTTGCAGAGAAACATGGTATAAAGACACAACTAAGAGCTTCACCAATCACTATGGAAACGGTGGATGGTTCCCCATTAGTTTCTGGACCAGTAGATCGGGAGACAGTGCCTCTGGAGTGTAAGATGGAACCAGACCATCAAGAAACACTTTCATTCATGTTAATATCTTCTCCTCATTTTCCTGTAATTTTAGGAATTCCCTGGTTACGGTCACAAAATCCAATCATCAATTGGGAAACCAAGGAGATAACCTTTCTCCCGAAGTGCAGTTCTACCATCAGTCCAACTGTAGCGGCTCCAGTTACCCAGAACTTGGAAGAGGTGATACAGGTACCTACTCTCCCTCTGATTTATCAGGAATTCTCAGACATTTGTGATAAAAGGAAGGCAGATCAACTTCCCCCACATAGGCCGTATGACTGCCCCATAGAATTGCTTCCTGGAGCAGCGATTCCTTTCGGCCATGTTTACCCGTTGGCGGCTCCGGAATTAAAATCTTTACGAGAGTATATAGATGAGAATTTAGCCAAGGGGTTTATCCGACCATCTTCTTCACCAGCGGGAGCTCCAATATTCTTTGTAAAGAAGAAGGATGGTACTCTAAGACCTTGCATTGACTACCGGGAGTTAAATAAGGTAACCATTCGTAACAGGTACCCGTTGCCCCTAATTCCAGAATTGTTGGAAAGAGTTCGCCAGGCCAAAGTATTTACCAAATTAGATCTTCGTGGGGCATATAATTTACTCCGTATACGGCCCGGAGACGAATGGAAGACAGCTTTTAGATGCCGGTATGGACATTTTGAATATTTGGTGATGCCATTCGGACTCTGTAACGCTCCTGCTGCTTTTCAACATCTAGCCAACGACATTTTCAGGGATTTATTGGACCAATATGTGGTAATTTACCTTGATGACATCTTAATCTTTTCTGACTCCTTACAGGAACATCAGGAACATGTCAAGACCGTACTTAGACGTTTGAGAGATAATCATTTGTACATCAAACTCGAAAAGTGTGAGTTCCATTGTTCTGAAATTCAATTTTTGGGCTATGTTATCTCGCCTCAGGGATTGAATATGGAGTCCAGCAAGATCCAGGCAATCTTGGACTGGCCGGTACCAGGAAACATTAAGGAGGTACAACGATTCATTGGCTTTGCTAACTTTTATAGACGGTTTATCCGAAATTTTTCAGAAATTGTCCGTCCCATCACTCTCCTCACCAAGAAGGGGAAGAAGTTTGAATGGTCTTCGCAAGCTCAGGAAGCCTTTGATCGCCTGAAGGGTTGTTTTACCACAGCTCCAATATTGATGCATCCGGATCCTGCACAGCCTTTTATTGTGGAGGTGGACGCGTCTGACTGTGCATTGGGAGCTATCCTCTCACAACGTACCGGAGACAAAGGTTTGCTGCACCCGTGTGCCTTCTTCTCTCGTAGGTTATCTTCTGCAGAACTGAACTATGATGTGGCAGATAAGGAACTTTTGGCAATTATTTCTGCCTTTAAGGAATGGAGACACCATTTGCAGGGGGCAACTCAGCAGGTAGTAGTACTCACGGATCATCGCAATTTGGAATTCCTTAAGTCTGCCAGGTGTCTTTCTCCTCGACAGGCTAGGTGGAGTTTGTTCTTGAACCAGTTTAATTTTATTATTTCGTACCGCCCAGGTTCACGTAATGGGAAAGCTGACGCATTATCCCGAATCCATACCGTGGATTCCGTGCCTGGGACCCCGTCGAAGACCATCTTGTCGGAGGCCAATTTCGTTGGAGTGCTCCGGAACCGGGACTTGTGGCAGGAGATCAAGCTGGCCTATGACGGTGACGTATTTCTTGCAGCTCCACCTGACAATGTGAATCTTGTCCTTCGGAATGGTGTGTGGCTTAGAGATCGATGTATTTATGTCCCAGAGGCTGTAAGACTTCGAGTTCTCAGATTGGTCCACGACTCTAAATTGGCTGGTCATAGGGGGGTACAGAAGACGCAGGAATTGTTAACTCGTTTTTTTTGGTGGCCTACCTGCTTGAAGGATGTGAATGACTATGTCCGCTCTTGTGAAGTTTGTGCCCGGTACAAGGTTCCTCGTGTTTCACCTACTGGTCTTCTTAAACCGCTACCTGTACCGTCTCGCCCTTGGGGTCTATTTCGATGGACTTTATTGTGGAGTTACCCACCTCTGGTGGTAAAAATACTATTTTGGTGGTAGTAGATCGTTTAACGAAAGCTGCTCATTTCATTCCGTGCGCTGGTCTTCCCTCAGCTACAGAGACAGTAGATCTAGTTATCCAGAACATTTTCCGGCTGCATGGGGTACCAGATGACATCATTTCTGACCGGGGAATACAATTTACCTCTAGATTTTGGAAAGGATTTTGTTCTGCGCTCCACATTAATGTTTGCTTGTCTTCTGCATACCATCCTCAGACCAACGGGCAGACCGAACGGACAAATCAAACCTTGGAGCAATATCTACGCTGTTACGTCAGTCATTTGCAGGACGATTGGCTGAAGCTACTTCCTCTAGCGGAATTTTCGTACAACAACTCCCAAAGCAGTTCCACGAAGGTAACGCCTTTTTTTGCCAACCTGGGTTATCATCCAAATATTTTGCCTAGGTCTCCGGTTACGATTTCGGTACCAGCGGTTGAAGACAGAGTGACGGCGTTGCAACGTAATCTTGAAGTTTTGAAGGACTCCCTGACCACAGCACAGGAGCGTTACAAAAAGTCGGCCGATAGATTCCGGAAACCAGCACCTATGTATAAGGTAGGAGACTCAGTTTGGTTGTCCACCAAGAATCTAAAATTGGGTGTTCCTTCGCAGAAACTGGGACAGAAATTCATCGGTCCATTCAAGATCACGGGGATTGTGAGCTCTGTTGCCTGTCGGTTGAAGCTACCACGGACTTTAAAGGTACACCCAGTATTTCATGTTTCCTTATTAAAACCAGTCTCTCCTAACACATTTCAGGGACGTATCGTACCTCCCCCTCCACCAGTGTTGGTTGATGGCGAAGAACAATTCGTGGTACAGGAGATTGTTAATTCGAGACTTCATAGAAACCGGCTTCAGTATCTAGTTAGATGGCAAGGTTACTCTCCTGAAGATGATTCTTGGGAACCAGTAAGTAACATCAATGCGCCTCTGAAGATTGCTCAGTTTCATCGGAGATACCCGGACAGGCCTGGTCCAGGACCGTCCGGAGGCCGTCTTTAGGGGGGGAGTAATGTCAGTATTCCGGGTTTTCTAGGTAACTTTGTCAATGATTTTGCCCTTTGTTAAGATGGAGTTTGCTGTTTTCTGTGCCCTACTTCCTGTTCGTTTGTTTAAAACCCGGCTCAGGTGCTGGCTTCACTGCTGGAATATTCTGCTTCTGTTTCCCTGCAACCCAGCTGCTTGTTCCTCACAGATCGTTGTGTGTTTACCAGGGAAGTGCATAATCAGGTTATCTTCAGGTGTTTCTCTGCCACAGCAGTTTCTACCCATGGCTCTGGACTTTCCCTGCATATGTAAGTTGCACAGACTGTGTTGTCACTAAACTGTTGACTTGGGAAATTAACCTTTGTTTCACTCCATCTGATAAGAACTGCGTTTCTGAACTGTTGCTGTTTAACCCTTTGTGCACTACCTCTGGTGAGAGCTGTTGGAACTATTACTGGAACCTTACTGACTTATGAACTTGTTGTTGGACTTCATTGAATTTAGCCACAACTGAGATTAACTTGTTCCTGGACCTCCCTGTGTTTTCTTCATACCTGGATCTGACTCTTCACACACCAGCAGTGTGTAAATCCAGCCACGTAACTTGTGCATCAGACTTACCTTGTGGTCACATTTGTGTGAGGACTTCGTCGTAAGAACTTTACCACCCTCGCTATAGAGGTTCAAGGACTTATATCCGGATTCATATAACTGGACTTGTGTATATATATATATGGACTCATTGCATGTCACTACGGGTTGTTTGAATATTGTTTTGGGGGTTTTGCTGTTTCACAAATACATTATTTTGCATTCAAAGAAACCCGTCTCTGATTGTTCATTGCCCCACGCTATCAGAATCCTCGAGTTCCTACAATAGTATTACAGTGAGTTTCTGAGAAAGAGTCAGCAGAAGTGTTCTGATGTGCCGGGTCGTACTTCTCTGGTCAGGCACTATATCGAAACTGAGCCCGGCCCTAAGGTCAAGATGAAACCGTGCAGGATACCCGAGGCCCACAGAGAGCATAGGCCTGGGAGGGTACAGGGTAGTGCAGATGCTTCAGATGAAGAGAAAGCTGATGTTGGCTATGGCTCAGGTGAAGATACGGATGACAGTAGTGAAGATGAAGCTGATGAAGGCCATGACTGGTCCAGAGTTCGCTGTCTCTTTTGGATTGTTGACCAGCCCTCCGGTCTGGATGACCAGCCCTCCGGTCTGGAGAAGAGGGAGGGGATATGTGAGACAGTGAAGGAATATGTGTTGAATGGGGTGTACATTTCACCTAGGTACTGTGCTGTATGGTATAAGGAAATGTGTGGCTTTGTAAACCTAGTGGTAGAGAAAGGTCACTACACCTTACATTCAGCACACACTTGCAGCTCAGGCCTGAAACCATTCAGCTGTTAATTAGGAGACCAGAAGTAGGTGTCTGCAAACACAGTCAGAGAGCTCGCTTAGTCTGGACAAGGAGTCCCGGCACAAGAAGCAGTCTCCAGGAGTGTGAGCTATCTCAGTCTGGGTGCTCGATGTACCCCGGACACAGGACTAGCCTCAGTGAGAATCCGTGTGAATAGCGGCTGAATAGGAGGGGAGCTCTCTCAAGTCTGGATGTTGAAGGTGCCTTCAGACACAAGGAGGAGACTCTGTGAACCTCAATGCTGGTAAATGCTGAACATATGTGTTGTTTTGGCCCTGGCTGTTAGAGTCGGGACCCGGATAGATAGGGAAATCTATCTAAGTGTAATTAGTGGCTAGACAAGCCTAGGTCTTCTGTTTATGATTTTGTTTTATGTCTTGTTTGCTGTGGACTTTAATAAAACTGGTTGCGGCCAGTTTTTATCAGAACTGCTGTCTCTGAATGAACTGTTTCCGTGCCACTCTGTCTACCCAGACGGCGATCCCAGAGCTAAATCCCCTGAAAATGTTACAGCGCTTAGCTCTCTACCCTGGGACCACTAGGATTTATTAGCCACCAGGTCACTAGACCTCTAAAGAAACCTCAAAATATAGTATCTCAGTGCATCCTCCTTATGCAAACACCGCCCACGAGGAACTAATATATAAACAAAATAAAAAATTCAATGCTCATTAACTTATTTGTTACATTTGTTATACTTAGGTACTATCCATACTAATAGGCACTGCACAAATGAAACGCAAAACTCCTATACCATTACATCATTAATGACTTATTAAATTACTCCGTGACCACCAAGATTTATTGGCCGCTATACCACCAGATCACTAGAGTTCAAAAGACACCCAACTATAAATCTAAATACTAATTTATACATATTATTCCATAATAAAAGTGGTCATATCACCTTTATAGCCACATACTGTGGTCCTAGTAGATTTCAAAAGACACCTCAATTTAGAGTATCTCAATACATCCTCCTTATGCAAACACCGCCCACGAGGAACTAAATAATGGACCTTGATTAGAATATTCAATGCTCTTTAACTTATTTAATCCATTGTTATACTCAGGTACTATACGTGCTAGTTGACTAGTTGGCATTGCACAAAAAAAACATCAAATTCCTATACTATAGTCATGACTGATTTTTCGACCCTTGAATTTATTGGCCGCTATACCACCAGATCACTAGATTTCAAAAGACACTTAAACCTAGATCTAAATATTAATTTATACATATTGTTTCATAGTAAAAGAGACTATACCACATTTATAGTCACATACTGCAGTTCTAGTAGACTTCAACTGATACGGTAACTCAGTCTTGAGTATTCCAAATGCATTCTTATCCAAGCTCCGCCCACGCGGAGCTAAATAATATTCACCCTTCAGAATTAGGTGATCTTTCATTTTTAAATCCATCGTTATAATAAGCCACCATATATATTAGTCGGCATTGCCTAAGACTTACTAAATTCCTATGTCAATAGATCAGTAAGGACTTGGCTCTCTACCACAGGACCACCAGGATTTATTGGTCACTAGACGTGAAAAGACATCTTCTTGAAAGTGCATTAATGCATTCCCCCTTTCCCAGCAAAACTAAATAATGTCCACTTCTGAATACAAAATTAGGTGCTAATTATTTTTTTTTAAATTCACCTTGATCATTATCTGCCATCTATACTTGTTGGCACTGCACTTCAGAACTATCAAATTCCTATACCATTTGGTCAGTAAAGACTTACGGTAGCTGTCTGCCACTGGGCCACAAGGATTTATTGGCCATTATATCATCAGGTTGCTGGACTTTAAATAGAACCTCAATATTGAGTATGTAAATACATCCTATCTAAGCACCACCCACGCGGAACAAAAAAAAGAACAAAATGAATAATAGGAATTTCCACACCACATAGACACTTACATGCTGGAATAACACTTCTCAGTAGCATCTACAATTTGCGAGTTACATCCATCACATGTAGATATTGTATGGCGTTCACTTTTTCAAGATACTCACTGTTGTGTCTGCATCAGGGGCATGTTGGTGTTATCGTAAGTGTCCGCATGCAGAGGGGGGACCATTTCTCCTGTCACTGGATGGAAAACTGGAAGTGTGGACAGGGGCCAGGCAATTTCTCTGTGCTTAGACATGTCCCGGAGCTCTTTTGTGGATTTCTGGATGGAGCTGTGGTGAACAAGCTGGATGCTGCATAAAAAATAATAAATAACATAAAATGTGTGATTAAAACTTTGAGTATTTTAATACAACAGTAATAAGAAGATTCCTTTGTCATTTAATACACATCTAATCTACAGCTGGTGTGCAGTGTGGTGACTATAAAGGTCAATCAATCCATTACTCAGCATTTTAACAGTTTCAAACATTGTGTCTCTGGTCCATGAATCATTTATGACCCCGTTAATACTGTCTGCTTTGCATAAAAACATTGAAGTAGAACTTCTCTAGCACCGCCCATGCGGAACCAAGAAAAAAATAGAATAGAAATTCCGTTAATATTTAGACACAGGAGTATAAAAACAAGGCTGCTTTGTTCCAAAAACAGCGCCACCTCGTTGTCTGCAGGTTGTGTGTGGTATTGCAGCTGGGCCCCTTTCCATTCAATAGAGCTATGTTTGGTCTGATCACTGTATAAATAAACCTCCCATACAATGATATGCTTTTCGAACAGTGACGATCACATATGATGTAACCAAATAGGACGATTACCATTCATCCTTCAAGTGGTTGAGGGCCTTGAAGAAGGCAAATTAGGAAGTCCAGAGTGGGGCACGTCACAATATATTCAAGGTATTACGAATATATATGCTCTGTAAGGTACTATAATTTAGTTATATTATTTGTGCACTAAAAACCACTATTATGTCATATCTGATCCTAATGGTACTGTTAAAAAGACAAAATGCAGTATGGTACCACCACATGGCACTGGTGAAGAAGTGATGGCAAACGTTGCCCCAGCACTCCGGAGCCCTGCAGTAGAGCAAAGAGACACGATCTCCCTGCAGTACCACTCTACGTTCTGTAGACCCCAGGCCACTTTAAGTTTGCGGTCTACAGAATGGCAGGATGAAGCAGTGACCGAGCCACCGGCGCACGCACAGGATGTCAGAGTCCCGGCGTTGGTCCACCAGGAGGATTCATCAGGATCCTGGATTAGGTGAGTATAAGATGTTTTTTATTGTACTTAAAACTTTTGGTGTTTCTGTGGGGGCATTATACAGTGTTGGGGGCCCTCATACATTGTAAGAGCAAGTTGTAGGGGCCATTATACAGAGTGGGAGCTAATGTGGGTGCCATGATACAGTTTAGGGGAATACTGTGAGGAGCCCTCATACCGTATGTGGACTAATGTGGGGACCCGTAATACAGTGTGGGGACTATTGTGTGGGAACCCATAAAAGTGTGGGGGCTCTCAAAGTACAGAGACTACTATGGGGAGCCTTCATACAGTGTCGGAGCTAATGTTTGGGCCCTTTTACAGTGTGGGTGCCCTGAAAGTGTGGGAAATACTGTGGGGGTCCTTAAAGTGGTGGGACTGTTGGCTCATTAAACTGTGTATATGGGAGCTCTGGGCCCATTATACTGTGTATAGAGGAGCTGTGGGCCCATTATACTGTGTATAGGGGAGCTGTGGGCCCATTAAACTGTCTATATGGGAGCTCTGGGCCCATTATACTGTGTATAGGGGAGCTATGGGCCCATTATACTGTGTATAGAGGAGCTGTGGGCCCATTATACTGTGTATAGAGGAGCTGTGGGCTCATCATAATGTGTATAGGGGAGCTCTGGGCCCATTATACTGTGTATAGGGGAGCTGTGGGCCCATTATACTGTGTATAAGGGAGCTGTGGGCCCATTATACTGTGTATAGAGGAGCTCTGGGCCCATTATACTGTGTATAGAGGAGCTGTGGGCCCATTATACTGTGTATAGGGGAGCTGTGGGCCCATTAAACTGTCTATATGGGAGCTCTGGGCCCATTATACTGTGTATAGGGGAGCTGTGGGCCCATTATACTGTGTATAGAGGAGCTGTGGGCCCATTATACTGTGCATATAGGAGCTGTGGGCCCATTATACTGTGTATAGAGGAGCTGTGGGCCCATTATACTGTGCATATGGGAGCTGTGGACCCATCATACTGTATATAGGGAAGCTGTGGACCCATCATTCTATGTATAGGGGAGCTGTGGGCCCATTATACTGTGTATATGGGAGCTGTGGACCCATTAAACTGTGCATAAGGAAGCTGTGGGCACATTATACTGTGTATAGAGGAGCTGTGGGCCCATTATACTATGTATAGAGGAGCTGTGGGCCCATTATACTGTGTATAGGGAAGCTGTGGGCCCATTAAACTGTATATGGGAGCTCTGGGCCCATTATACTGTGTATAGGGAAGCTGTGGGCCCATTATACTGTGTATAGGGGAGCTGTGGGCCCAATAAACTGTGTATATGGGAGCTCTGGGCCCATTATACTGTGTATAGGGGAGCTATGGGCCCATTATACTGTGTATAGGGAAGTTGTGGGCCCATTATACTGTGTATAGGGGAGCTGTGGGCCCATTATACTATGTATAGAGGAGCTGTGGGCCCATTATACTGTGTATAGGGGAGCTGTGGGCCCATTAAACTGTGTATAAGGAAGCTGTGGGCCCATTATACTGTGTATAGAGGAGCTGTGGGCCCATTATACTATGTATAGAGGAGCTGTGGGTCCATTATACTGTGTATAGGGGAGCTGTGGGCCAATTAAACTGTGTATATGGGAGCTCTGGGCCCATTATACTGTGTATAGGGGAGCTGTGGGCCCATTATACTGTGTATAGGGAAGCTGTGAGCCCATTATACTGTGTATAGGGGAGCTGTGGGCCCATTAAACTGTATATGGGAGCTCTGGGCCCATTATACTGTGTATAGGGGAGCTGTGGGCCCATTATACTGTGTATAGGGGAGCTGTGGGCCCATTAAACTGCATATGGGAGTTCTGGGCTCATTATACTGTGTATAGGGAAGCTGTGGGCCCATTATACTGTGTATAGGGGAGCTGTGGGCCCATTAAACTGTGTATATGGGAGCTCTGGGCCCATTATACTGTATATATGGGAGCTGTGGGCCCATTATACTGTGTACAGAGGAGCTGTGGGCCCATTATATTGTGTATAGGGGAGCTGTGGGCCCATTAAACTGTGTATATGGGAGCTCTGGGCCCATTATACTGTGTATAGGGGAGCTATGGGCCCATTATACTGTGTATAGGGAAGTTGTGGGCCCATTATACTGTGTATAGAGGAGCTGTGGGCCCATTATACTATGTATAGAGGAGCTGTGGGCCCATTATACTGTGTATAGGGGAGCTGTGGGCCCATTAAACTGTGTATAAGGAAGCTGTGGGCCCATTATACTGTGTATAGAGGAGCTGTGGGCCCATTATACTATGTATAGAGGAGCTGTAGGTCCATTATACTGTGTATAGGGGAGCTGTGGGCCAATTAAACTGTGTATATGGGAGCTCTGGGCCCATTATACTGTGTATAGGGGAGCTGTGGGCCCATTATACTGTGTATAGGGAAGCTGTGAGCCCATTATACTGTGTATAGGGGAGCTGTGGGCCCATTAAACTGTATATGGGAGCTCTGGGCCCATTATACTGTATATAGGGGAGCTGTGGGCCCATTATACTGTGTATAGGGGAGCTGTGGGCCCATTAAACTGCATATGGGAGCTCTGGGCTCATTATACTGTGTATAGGGAAGCTGTGGGCCCATTATACTGTGTATAGGGGAGCTGTGGGCCCATTAAACTGTGTATATGGGAGCTCTGGGCCCATTATACTGTGTATATGGGAGCTGTGGGCCCATTATACTGTGTACAGAGGAGCTGTGGGCCCATTATATTGTGTATAGAGGAGCTGTGGGCCCATTATACTGTGTATATAGGAGCTGTGGGCCCATTATACTGTGTATAGGGGAGCTGTGGGCCCATTAAACTGCATATGGGAGCTCTGGGCTCATTATACTGTGTATAGGGAAGCTGTGGGCCCATTATACTGTGTATAGGGGAGCTGTGGGCCCATTAAACTGTGTATATGGGAGCTCTGGGCCCATTATACTGTGTATATGGGAGCTGTGGGCCCATTATACTGTGTACAGAGGAGCTGTGGGCCCATTATATTGTGTATAGAGGAGCTGTGGGCCCATTATACTGTGTATATAGGAGCTGTGGGCCCATTATACTGTGTATAGAGGAGCTGTGGGCCCATTATACTGTGTATATGGGAGCTGTGGACCCATCGTACTGTGTATAGGGAAGCTGTGGACCCATCATTCTATGTATAGGGAGCTGTGGGCCCTTTATATTATGTATATGGGAGCTGTGGGCCCATTAAACTGTGTATAAGGAAGCTGTGGGCCCATTATACTGTGTATAGAGGAGCTGTGGGCCCATTATACTATATATAGAGGAGCTGTGGGCCCATTATACTGTGTATAGAGGAGCTGTGGACCCATCATACTGTGTATATGGGAGCTGTGGGCCCATTATACTGTGTATAGAGGAGCTGTGGGCCCATTATACTATATATAGAGGAGCTGTGGGCCCATTATACTGTGTATATGGGAGCTGTGGGCCCATTATACTGTGTATAAGGGAGCTGTGGGCCCATTATACTATGTATAAGGGAACTGTGGGCCCATTATACTATATATAGAGGAGCTGTGGGCCCATTATACTGTGTATATGGGAGCTGTGGGCCCATTATACTGTGTATAAGGGAGCTGTGGGCCCTTTATACTGTGTATAAGGGAGCTGTGGGCCCATTATACTGTGTATAGAGGAGCTGTTGAACCATCATACTGTGTATATGGGAGCTGTGGGTCCATTATACTGTGTATAGGAGAGTTGTGGGTGCATTATACTGTGTATAGGGAGCTGTGGGTGCATTAGACTGTGTATAGGGGAGCTGTGGGCCCATCATACTGTGTATAGAGGAACGTGTGGTCCCATTATACTGTGTATATGGGAGCTGTGGGCCCATTATATTGTGTATAGGGGAGCTGTGGGTGTGTGTAGCCCTGGTGTTAGGCACACGCAGTACCCTGGAGAGTGTGTGGCGAGACAGCAGTTTAATGCTCAATACCCATTCACTCAACATACACTAGACACACCCTTAGGGTAGTGTAGTTACTTGTGAGGGAGTGGTCAGGGTGTATATTGGTTGAGTGATTAGGGTAGTCAGTTTCCTGTCTTCGGACAGAGCAGACGTGTGGAGTCTAGCTGGGACTTGGAGGGAGGAAGCAGTCCAGCCTGGTTCTTCAGCAGTTCAGCAAGTGGAGGCCAGTAAGGGCGAGATATAGATCACCTCAGCCTGGTCAGAGCTGTACCTCACTTGAATACATTGACAAAGAAAGAAGAGCTTAGTGCAGAAATACTTCAGTCGCCTGTCCCAAGGACAGTGAAAGGTTCAGAGACGTGCTCCTGCCTAGTGGATAACTGAGAATCTGTTAACTAACTCTAAAGGAAGAGAAGAAGGGAGTGATTACATGACTTTTTGCAAGTGTGAGTGTTTATGCTACAAGCGAGGACAAGGCGAAAGGCACAGTGGAAAGAATATTTGAAAAGTGCTTTTGGATTGAAGAAGTCCTGCACATTGTAACCCGGTCACTGGGGACCGAAGGATCACTATTAGCTTCAAGCATAGTGGTAAGAAAACCAGAAATTTACCGGACCTTAGGTCGCGGCAAACAGCCCCAAATAGTCAGTACGTAACTGGGGTCAGGGGAAGTGAGGACCTTGAGTCTCTGCAGGACAAGATAGGAATTCAGCTTTCTCACAGGAAGGCTCCGACCACAAAACTGACTGGGCAGTACAGCTATGGAATAGCTGGAGTTATAGAGGGAACTACGCTTCATGCTGGTTGTACTCATTGTTGTGAAAGGAAAGGAGGCCCCTAACTTGTCCAGCTGCTATCTCAAAATACACTCTCCTTGGATCAGCCTCCCTGGGACCTGCCTGAACATCTTACAAGTAAAGGTATGGAAAGACGCTGACCGTGTGAGACTGTGTTATTTACTTGCATGCCTGCACAACCCTGCTTTAACTACTGACCTGAGGGAAGAGTCCTACCTGTAGGGACCCGACATCTAGCTGCCTCACCATCCCCTCAGAGATCTACAGCAGCGCTGGTATAAATTACCAGAAGACTACAGGTGGCGTCACGAACTGTATATAAATCTATCCCCTGTAAATATATTCCCCAACATACGCCAGACCGCCAGGGCCACAGACCGAGCCACCGCTACCTGTGACAATCCCCATAGACTTCCATGGGCTCGGCTCTGAGTACCCCATTGCCCTGGTAATCCACAATTGTGGTGGCGGGTCGACACAAATTGGCGTCACGAACAGGATGCGAAACTCGCAAAATTGCGAGCCCTGTGTGCCTATGGAGTTGTTTTTGTGAAAAGGACTGTTTGCACTTTTGGCGCCAAAAATCGCCATCTTTGTCGCCATATTCGCGCCCTCAGGCGCTGGAGAAGAAGGTGGGCGTACCTTCGTGGGCGTGTACCCCCCTGTGGCGCGAAGAAAATGCCTGCCCTCTCAAAGTGCTATTACAACATGCGATCCTGCCCTACAGCAAAGGAGGTCCGCCTCCTCTTCACCTTTCCTGCAAAGAGGAGGAGACGCAAACCCCGCCTCCACGGAAGAGACCGGACGTCTCTGGAGGAAGAAGAAAGAATCTTCTGGAACATCATGGAAGCAGGACGTGTGCAGCCGAGCAGGGAAGCGGAGGAAGGCAGGCCCCGTGCCCCAGCCAAGCTGCCACCAGCACCCGAGTCATCCGTGGTCCTGCACCTGCAGCAGGCGTTGCTAGAAATAAAGGAAGAAAATGCACGCCTGAAGAAGATGGTCCAGTACCAACCTGGATTTGAAGAGATCGAGAGACGCCGGCGTACCCTGGAGCAGCGGAGGCTGTGGGACGTGGTGATCTCTCCCCTCAACGACCCCCCACGATTCGAGTTACCGAAGATTCTGCTGCCCAAGGCAAAGGAGCAACCGGAGGCTGCCCCCGAAAGTACCAATCCTGATCCCACCGGTGAAGCGGTGGAGGCGAAGGAGGTTGAGGAGGTACCGCCAGTTCCGGAACGCCCGCCCGGCCAGGAGGCCGCAGCAGATGATCGGTCCCCGACAGGGACACCGGAGGGGTCCTGTCCGTCGTTACCAGACGTCGACTGGGACGAGATGGCGCGCCTGGATGACGTCGCCTACACCGCCCAGTGGGAATATGAGTGGCAGCGTCGTGAGGAGAAGCAGAAACGCCAGCAGGAGGAAGAGCGGGAAGCTCAGCGGAACCGTCAGCGGCAACATGCAGAGCTGATTGCGGACAAGGAGAGTGTCCGGAGAGAGAAAGGTACCCTGAGGGAACCGCGGCGGCAGGGGTGTGTGACTGAGTTCCAGCTCCGGAAGGGCTGGGGCTTCATCCGTGAACCGGGCCTCTACCCAGGGGTCTTTGTTAGTCGCAGGGACGTAGAATCCCACCTACCGCAAGGCCATCCCGGGAGGGACTTAGTAAATGGAGACATTGTCACGTATACACGGCACTGGGGAATGAAGGGATGGTATGCCCTTAACGTCACCATCGTCCGTGACCTGGTCCCAGACGCAGGTAACGTCACCACTACCGCAGCGTCCCCGTCTCCAGCTCAAGCAGTATCCGGCCGTGCCCCAGCATCGCCCCCTGCAGGTTCATCGCAAATGAAAGCCACATCTACATCGCAACATGCGACCCAGTTCCCATCGCAATCCATGACACGGTCCATATCGTTAACTGTGATTGAAACGCAATCGGTGTCTCGTGAGGAGAAAGTACCCGTTGCGCCCCTAGAGGTTCGCACGAGAACTGTGGCGACCCAGACCCTAATAGCAGCACATGACTTGTTAGTTCTGGGATCTAGGGAACACCGCATTGTTCCAGCCCCCGGGGTGGAAAGTGTATTTGAAGTAAATGAATAATTAAACAGTAAAGAGAACCGGTGAGATCCATATAGGGGTCTACCATAAGTAATATTGTAAAAAGTTTAAGTATGTTTGCCAATTTTTGCACAAGTTAAACGAGTATATAATACATTTATATATTGCTAACAGTAGAATGCCCGGCTGGGTAAACAGAGAAAAGAGTTTTGCACTTTATTATTATTAAAATGTGATATAATATGTCTTCGTTTTACAATGGACTTTGAGGTTGAGGACTGTGCCAGACCAGAACTTATTTGCATATAGTTGCGCTTCGGTGCTTTATCTTGGTTTTACATAAAACCATCACAACTACCTCTGAATACAAAACCCGTGTGGTGTGGCACTGAGTGAGGTCTGCATTCGGATGTCCTGCAGCCCACCCAGGACCCACGTTGAAGGTTTGGTGCGGGTCCTTCACAAGAATACTGTGTATTTATTGAATGTTTTGATGCCTTAATACTTTTGTATTTTTCTATATTCAATGTTTTGTTTGCAACGTTCAAGACATCCTTACCTCCCGGATGGGACGAATTAATGTTTAATGTTGATGTTTTCATGCATAAACAAAACTGTCTCTTTGTATTTTACAGCCCGGGAGTGCTGTCTTTTACCATGGGGGAATGTGTAGCCCTGGTGTTAGGCACACGCAGTACCCTGGAGAGTGTGTGGCGAGACAGCAGTTTAATGCTCAATACCCATTCACTCAACATACACTAGACACACCCTTAGGGTAGTGTAGTTACTTGTGAGGGAGTGGTCAGGGTGTATATTGGTTGAGTGATTAGGGTAGTCAGTTTCCTGTCTTCGGACAGAGCAGACGTGTGGAGTCTAGCTGGGACTTGGAGGGAGGAAGCAGTCCAGCCTGGTTCTTCAGCAGTTCAGCAAGTGGAGGCCAGTAAGGGCGAGATATAGATCACCTCAGCCTGGTCAGAGCTGTACCTCACTTGAATACATTGACAAAGAAAGAAGAGCTTAGTGCAGAAATACTTCAGTCGCCTGTCCCAAGGACAGTGAAAGGTTCAGAGACGTGCTCCTGCCTAGTGGATAACTGAGAATCTGTTAACTAACTCTAAAGGAAGAGAAGAAGGGAGTGATTACATGACTTTTTGCAAGTGTGAGTGTTTATGCTACAAGCGAGGACAAGGCGAAAGGCACAGTGGAAAGAATATTTGAAAAGTGCTTTTGGATTGAAGAAGTCCTGCACATTGTAACCGGTCACTGGGGACCGAAGGATCACTATTAGCTTCAAGCATAGTGGTAAGAAAACCAGAGATTTACCGGACCTTAGGTCGCGGCAAACAGCCCCAAATAGTCAGTACGTAACTGGGGTCAGGGGAAGTGAGGACCTTGAGTCTCTGCAGGACAAGATAGGAATTCAGCTTTCTCACAGGAAGGCTCCGACCACAAAACTGACTGGGCAGTACAGCTATGGAATAGCTGGAGTTATAGAGGGAACTACGCTTCATGCTGGT
Source organism: Oophaga sylvatica (assembly GCA_033576555.1). Classification (NCBI taxonomy): domain Eukaryota; kingdom Metazoa; phylum Chordata; class Amphibia; order Anura; family Dendrobatidae; genus Oophaga; species Oophaga sylvatica. The sequence goes on along the minus strand of JARQOD010000006.1, from coordinate 11,562,876 downwards.
TGTACTCATTGTTGTGAAAGGAAAGGAGGCCCCTAACTTGTCCAGCTGCTATCTCAAAATACATTCTCCTTGGATCAGCCTCCCTGGGACCTGCCTGAACATCTTACAAGTAAAGGTATGGAAAGACGCTGACCGTGTGAGACTGTGTTATTTACTTGCATGCCTGCACAACCCCACCATAACCATCGACCTGAGGGAAGAGTCCTACCTGTAGGGGACCCGACATCTAGCTGCCTCACCATCCCCTCAGAGATCTACAGCAGCGCTGGTATAAATTACCAGAAGACTACAGGTGGCGTCACGAACTGTATATAAATCTATCCCCTGTAAATATATTCCCCAACATACGCCAGACCGCCAGGGCCACAGACCGAGCCACCGCTACCTGTGACAATCCCCATAGACTTCCATGGGCTCGGCTCTGAGTACCCCATTGCCCTGGTAATCCACAATTGTGGTGGCGGGTCGACACAGGTGCATTATACTGTGTATAGAGGAGCTGTGGGCCCATCATACTGTGTATAGAGGAACTGTGAGCCTGTCAGCACATCATACTATGTTTTTCTTCTAAGACAAAAGATCTAAATGTATGAGTTGTTGAGTTGTTTTTTCTGAACTAAAACCTCAGTATTCAGGTTACATTGCTGTGTTGGCACTTTGTGATAAATAATTGGGTTTTGGGTTGCAATTTGGGCACTCGGTCTCTAAAATCTTCACCATTACCGCTGTATGGCACTATGTAGGTACCGCGCTTTATAGCAATATCACTTCAGCTTCTATTTAATGAAGACAACCGTCTAATACAAAGCTGGAATCACTGACTAAGCTACTTCTAATCAGACATTCCCCTGCACTGCCCTCTGCAGGAGAAATGTAGTACTACATGGCAGTGGTGAAAGTCCATGGACATGCATTAACAGAACGGGTGATACCAGGAGGTTCTTTATTCTGGGATAAAGAAAGGAGTACCAAATGTACAGTGCATGTATGGACTGGGGTTTAACCCTCGTATTATGTTGACACTACATGACATATGAAAGTATTTTTTTTATTGTCATATAGTAGAATTGGTTGAGTGCATAGTATGGCAGTATTATGTTGGACTTATTTGGTGCTATTATCTAGATAATTAACGCTTTTGTTTCCACACTGCATGTTTTGGACATATTTTAATGCACCGCACTGGATTAAATGGGAAGGGGTTGATTCATGATGACACTTTATAGCCATATTCACTATCATAAGTATATTTAGTTATTAAAACAGATTAAAGGGGACTGAAAATTTTTTCATTAAATCAATAGGAGTCCGAGAGTCGAGTTGTATTCTGCATTACAACCTAATGATTTTTATTAGGAAATGTGTAATACTTGATTTGACCTCTGGAGGCACTGCAGGGAAGTTGAACACTTAGATTTACAAACAGCTAATTACTGAGGTTCCAACAACCGGATTTGATTATTGTCAACGAACCCAAACAAGAAGGAATGTTCCAAAGTGGAACCAACTTTACAATACAAAGAGTGCTGAGCATAGCACTTAAAGGGGTTATTCAGTGAAAACAAGTTATCACCTATCCACAGAAAAAGGTGATTAGTGGGGGTCCGACTGCCGGGAGCTGCACAGATCTGGAAAATTGGGAACTTTTATCCCTGTTAGAATGGAGCGGCTGAGCACATGCTCGACCAACGCTCCATGCAGTCCCTATGGGTCTCTCGGCACTGAACATTCTCTGTCAGGGAAATATGTATCTAGTCCCCAATCTGCCAATCAGTGTGGATACTACCAGTTAGATGTCCACCGATCATTAAGTTATCAGCTACCCTGTGAATAGGTGATGAGTTGTTTTAACTGGACAATCCCTTTAAGCCAATTTTGAAGGCTCATTGGTTACCTTGCTTTTTATCTGCAGCCAAAACCTGCTGTTTTGACAGTAAAAAAAAAGGTTGCTTACAAAAAGTAGGTTTTCCTGCATTTTTGATGATTTTTTTTGCTGTTGACTGTGTGTCATTTGTCTACAGAATATGTTTAATAAAGTTAGTTTCATGGTTGCAAAAATGCTGAAAGAAGTATGCTGCAGTTTTCCATAAAGCAGCAATTTTCCAATATAGTCAGGAAAAAGCAATCATGTGCATGAGATTTCTGAAATCTCAGAGCTTTTGCTGGTGCTGTAAATCACCACTTTTATAAACTTGCATAAAAAAACACAAAAAATAAACACTGCAAAAACATAGTGTGAACATAGCCTTAGGGTTGTAAACTGTTCAACAACAACCTTCTGATGTACTGAGCGCCAACATGACTGGCACTCCTCATAATGACTGTAACGTAGCATGCCTTTCATAGGCACAACATAGCCTGCCCAAAAAGTGCTTGTAACCCACAACCACAGAGAGTATTACTGTGCCGGTCTATTCCATTAATTAGCTCATCGATGAGCAGAATTCCCCAAATTTTATATTTTGTTACACTCCGATCCCAGGTCTCAGCTTTGCTCCCCTCGCCCTGGTCTGCTATAGTTTCTTGTGCTCCACATTGGGCTTTGCAGGTAGCCCAGCATGCTCCTATGTGGTGAATTTCCTAGTTCTACATAAGACCTCCCAAGACACATATCTGGATCTTGATATTAAGACTTTTAGTTTGTCTGTGCACAGCTCTCTGTCTGCGATCTCCTAGACGTCTCCTTTCTGCATGCAACTTCCAGTACTTCTGCTACTTGTTCCCTGTCTTCCAGAACCTCCCCCTGCTGTTTTCAAGACTTCTGCTAACTGTCTGTGGTCTCCCTGATGTCTATCTGCGTATGGCTTTCAAGACCTCTGCTACTTATTCCCGGTCTCCCAGAACTTCTGCTACCTGTCTGTGTCTCCAGTACATCTCCTGTCTGCTACTTTTTCCCATTCTTCCAGGATCTCTGCTATCTGCGGTCTCCAGCAAATCTCCTCTCTGCTTGCGGCATGCAGTACTTCTGCTACCGGTCTTTGGTCTCCAGGACATCTCTTTTACCTCTGCCACCTGTCTGCATTTCCTAAGTGCCTCAATTTCCTGCAACACTGACGCCCATGGCTTGCGTGCCCACCCGTTTTTTTGGTCTCTAGGATCCACCTCAGCTAGTCAGCCCTTGACAGATTTCAAAATAACATGATTCCCAGGCGATTGGTGTTTGCAGACAAGGTATAAACAGATTTCCATTAGGTCAGGAAGAAAACAAATTTAAATGTATCAAAGAAAAAAATATTTACAAATTACAAAGGAAACAATCTTAAATGTATCAAATGCATAATAAATATTTGCAATTCCTACACTTTTTGCGTTTCCTCCCTTTTTTTTTTCCTAGACCACATCGAGAGGAAAGCACCATTTTCATACTATGCACACACTGACAGGGTCTTCTTCAGCAGGCACCTATCGAACCTATGTAATCTGCAAGCAGCGTTCACCAAAATAAAGAGATGACTGGATGTGGATGAGAAGCATGGAGGAGCGGGTGGGTGAGGCGTGACAAGCTACGGTGAGGCGCGGTATTATATTGTGACAACGAGGAGACATAGAGAAGACACTTACTCTGGTGTTTGCATGTTTCTCTTTACCCTAGAAACGAAACAAAATGAATGAAATTAAATTACAGCATTGATATTCGGAGCACGTCTTAAGTCTACGATGGGGACAACGATGGGACTATATGAGCCGTAAACACTGCTGCAAGGACTGCGAAGGCGAACAGTCATGTACATCAGTGTTTATCGTGATGGAAGCGATGGTACTCCACGTGTGATCCAGAGTGTCAGGAAAGGGAACCTATGGCAGAAGTCCACCGATGACCGCCGATACACCCCTCGTCCTAAGGAGGACTTGATGCTTGCCCCTCCATCTCCCATCCATACCCTCTGGGTTCAGTTCCCACCACCTGTTTGCCATTTAGTAGGGTTCTCGGCACTGCACCCACTAATATTAAGGCATGTTTGGGTTTCTGCCCGTATAGGTTGACCATGGCCCTTTCACATGGGCCGGTACAAACTGAATACGGTCATCGTTGACAGCACATCACTGTCAATTGGTGATTAATATGGGATCACAATGATCATGGGAAAGGACCTTCGAGGAAGAGGTCAACCCAGGCTGGGCCCTCTCTCTGTAGGGCCCCATGGGCAACCACTATGGTATAAATGCCTTGGTTGCCCCAGATCATGAGATGCTCCTAAAAAAAAAAGCTAGACATGACCACTAGTTGGCGGTCTGTCTAACCCAACTTTCTTCCATCTTTGTCTACAGTCAATTCAGAGCAGAGAACCCAAAAAAAGTACCAAGGTCCTAGAGACCCCTTTTGTAGTCCCTGCTCATTACGGCAGGTGTCTTGGATTTCTCTCATTTGATCTTATCTAAAAGTTTGAGGACTTGTGCACCCTGCATGGTGGCAGACGGACCCACGGGGACTATGTGCCGCCATATGGTGCCTTCTTAAAGCACCGCGTTATCCCACAGAAGAAATACTTCAGTATAGACCCAGAGAATAGCCTAGGCATTATGTGACAGCTCTGCGCATGAGGCCTCATACCGAACCTTTGTAGTTATATACATATGACCTATTTATTCATCATTCATCAGAATCAATCACATGTAATGGGAAATTAAAAAATCACGATCAGCGATTAACAATGAAAGTCCCACACCTGAATAAAACACTTTTTGATATACTTTTATACTGTTCAAAGCTCTATTTTTATGATAAAGGATCTTCAGATTCCCTAAATGCACATGGAATTACTATAAATGACACATTTATGGCTTCTTGTAGAATGCTGTAGATAAGCCCTGAAAGGCGGTGGCCGACACATGTATCGGCCAAAGCTGGTGACAGGTTCCCTTTAAGGCCGGCGTCACCCTACCATAGAATACAGGCGAGTGCTATGCGAGGAAACATCGCTCACATCACCGTCTTTTTCTCATGCGTATTCGACGTGCGTATAAAATCGCAGCATGCTGCGACTGTACGGGTTCATCGTCCGAGACTCTCCAATGCAAGCCTATGGGTGCGAAATGTAAAGCCATACGCATGTCATACGGATACATGGTTGCGAGAAAATGGCATCATCGCATTGCAAACGCATGACACGCGGATGGATTTATAAAAGAAAATCATTACAATTTTTTTCTTTAAGGTTAGGTAAGATACATTCCCATTATATACATGACCCAACTCCAAAGTTGCAATCATTTTCTCACGGATGAGTTATGGTGGTGGGAGAACGACTTATTTTTTCTTATTATGTTATGTTCATATTGTTTGTCTTAAAATAATTTTTGTCATTGGGTTTCAGTATAAATTTTGCACTGTTCGCCTTATGCAGCCTCTGTGTTGCACTGTCTGTTGCTGGCTGTAGAATGAGTTAACTGCAAATCCGTCAGTGAGCTTGTTCTGACGGTCCAGTAGAACAGTATTATCCGTCCTTTTCTGAGCTCCTCTCTGCTGATTTATGACCACAGACCACATCAAAGTTGAATGTGCAGAAAATGACAGAGCCGGTAAAAGCAAAATGGTGAAAATTTTTTAATGAAACCCAATTGCAAAAATTATATTTAGCCCCAAATACATGCATTTTAATGAAAAAAAAATGGCCCCAGAGGTGCTCATGTAGGCAAAGCCACCCATCTGTATATTCAAGGGGCTGAGCTGCAGGATCGGGTACAGCCACACGTACAGACGTGCCGGTGAGCCTGGATAGACAGGGTCCACAGATCACCTCTGCCCGTGTTCTTCTGAATGACAGAAGTCTCAGGAGTGTAAAACCTAAACCCCACCCTCCTTAAAGGAAAAAACATCAAATGCTCATGTCTGATTCTGATGAATGAGATATTTCGGTTGTCGTTTCCGTGTCGTCCGGGAGATTTGTCGACTCTTCCGTGAGTCTGGAAGTTCTCGCTGTATCCAAGAACCTCTTAGACTTTCCAGAAGAAGTTGGACGTATGCTTATATTTTCTCTAGGTAGCAGGAAGCAGTAGACATGCGCATGACTACAGCAGGGTGCACCTGTAGTCTGTTACCATGGAAATACTTAGTTTTGCATAAAAGCTGTATACATAAAAAAAGGAGCTTTTCGAAAACACAAAATTATTTTATCCATTTTAGGGCAGAAATAAAAAGTGATTGCAAAAGTGAACATAGTCACACAGCCTTCACATTTTGAGGGTTTTTTTGTGCATCCACGAGGCTCCCCCCATCCCCCGCTTCCTATATTTCATCATCACTCTCATGGACGCTTTTCATTATCAGAATAGAAGAGGCCACTCTGGATCTCAGTGAAGCAAAACGTTCATGATTAAGAGACAAATAGCATGAAATATGGAGGATGAGAATGTAAAGACAGAATGCAAATGCTGCAGACAAGGAAATACGTGACGGTTAAAGGACACGAATGGTCGAAATAAATAAATCGCATGACGTAATGAAGGCAAGATGTTCAGAAGATGGTCGCGTCTCTGCTACTTGCTGCTTTTTACCGCATCATTAAAGCTAATGCAAACTGCCCGTCCCTTTAAGAACATCATTTAACATCTGTCCATGTCACAGTTCACTTTTCTCAGAAACACGGTGCCAAACCTCCAGCTGAATAAAGCGCCAAATGTTACATTTACAAACTCTGCAACAACTTAATGTCAAAGTAACACATATAATTCTGACATTTCTCTCTGCAGTCATGTGACTTAAAGGGTTTGACCACCTTTGCAACCAACTTTTATTTAATCGCGTTAATACTTCTTTAAAAAAAAATCAACAACTTTGCATATAGTTTTGGTTAAAAAAAAAGTCCTACAGTTTTGGGTATACAGCTCATTTATAGACCAATGTGTCTCCATAGTAATAAATTTAAAGGGGTATTCCAGCCTAAATCTGTATAGGTGATAAACGCTAGATCGTGAAGGTCTGATTGGTGGGACTTCTTAATAGAAGGAACTAGTCTCAAGATGGCGAATAGAAAAGGTTTGATTGGATCGGTGGTCGGGCACATGTTCGGCCATCTTATTTAAAGTCTATGGCACAGATTAAAAAAACCAAGAGCAGCACTCGGCGGTCACTGCCAGTTCCATAAACTTTGAATAGAGTCCACCAATGCTTCATTCAAACTTTTTCTAGATTGTGGGAGTGACCCCTGTAAATAAACTTTGATTTAGTCTGATCTTGTAGCCAAGTGTCAATCTCTTATTCTACCCATGACTGCAGAACCAGGAGCTGCATACACAAAACGGCAGACGTTTCCAAGGAAAATTATTTGCAAAGCTGATTTTTCTTATAGTGGATTTATTGAAGAGTAACTAAACTTTTTCTTTTTCGCTGTCATCTTCTGTACTGAAAATGTCAATGCGGCTGACTGGGGTAAAGCAGGAGTTTGGAAGCCACTTAGATACAGTTTATTTACAGGAATGAAGATAAATTCCCTAATAAAGGGATTTGTAAAGTTTCATAACTTTACATGCTGGACAAAATCATTAAAAAAAGAGTTACTCTTTAAGGTAAAGGCGGTTGCAATGGAGGCTTCCCCTTTAATTGTAAATTCAAGTATTATAAAAGCTATAAGACAGACCCCGGCTCTTCTGTAGACCCCTGTATACAATGGAAGTCGGATCTAAAACATCACTACTGTGTCATACTTTTGTCTCAAAGAAAAGCTTTGGATTACCCAATGTTGGTTCACCCGATGTTGAATGTCACAATGTTGGATAGATTAATGTAGGGTTGCCCGATGTTGGATTGGCCGATGTTGGGTTGCCCAATGTTGGGTTGCCCAATGTTGGGTTGCCTGATGTTGGATTGCCCAACGTTGGATAGCACAAAGTTGGATAGCATGATGTTGGATTTCCCAATGTTGGATTGGCCGATGTTTGATTGGTAGATGTTGTAGTGCTCAATGTTGGGTTGCCCATTGTTGGATTGCTCAGTGTTGCATTGCCCAATGTTGGATTGCCCAAAGTTGGATAGCACAAAGTTGCATAGCATGCTGTTGGATTGGCGATGTTGGATTGGTAGATGTTGCAGTGCTCAATGTTGCATTGCCCAATGTTGGATTGCCCAATGTTGGATTGGTAGATGTTGTAATGCTCAATGTTGGATTGCCCGATGTTGGATTGCCCAATGTTGGATTGCCCGATGTTGGATTGCCCGATGTTGGATTGCCCGATTTTTGGATTGGATTGCCCGATGTTGGATTGCCCGATGTTGTAATGCTCAATGTTGGGTTGCCCATTGTTGGATTGCCCAGTGTTGCATTGCCCAATGTTGGATTGCCCAAAGTTAGATAGCACAATGTTGGATTGCCCGATGTTGGGTTGCCCATTGTTGGATAGCATGATGTTGGATTGCCCAGTGTTGAATTGCCCGATGTTGGATTGCCCATTGTTGGATAGCACAATGTTGAATTGCCCGATGTTGGATTGCCCGATGTTGGGTTGTCCAATGTTGAGTTACCCAAGTTTGATTAGCCCGATGTTGTATTGCCCTTTTGACCATCTATGGCCTGTTGTGTAGTTTTATCAAATCCCTTTCAAATAACCCAGGTAAAATCACTATATATATTCATACTTCTATCCTTTTAGTCAAAATGCAACAAAATGCTTGAGAGAAGAGCTTCAGGTGACCTCACCTCACTGCCACAGAATGAAGGCATTGGATACTGTTATATGGACACTGTATAGCGGTATTATTTGTACATTACAGAGTACTTTTTGTGCATACAGTATTGCAATATACAGGCACTAAATGTCTGTTGTGATTAATTTATAGTGGCATCATTTATGGTATTACGTCAGCATTGTATTTAGTAATGTGTTGTGTGAACATTTTTATGAGACTACCATATATCAGTAGCGGGCCGGCCATATTGCTGGCAGACACCTCGCAGTAAGTCCAGTAGTAGTTTCCTTAGGACTATGGGGCAAAGTAATTATTGTAGCTGAGTTATGAAGAGTAAATTGATAAATGTGTCACAGTGAAGAATTGTATACGAATACGAGGCAATTATTATACTGAAGCAAGGCCACTTGTAACCAAAGCAGTTACAATTCACACTCATGCCGTAGCCCAAGGCTGAGTAGTGGGAATGACTGACCGTCCAAGTCTCATCTCATTGCAGGGAACACTGATCAGCCCTAACATTAAAACCATCTGGCTAATACTGTGCTGGACAGTGCACCAAAACTGTATGGACCCCACAAGACGTTGGTGGCATCTGGCACCAATATAGATCGTTTATGTCCTGTACGTTTCTCTGTGCGGCCTCCATAGATAGGACTTGATTTTCCAGCATGTCCTACAGATGATCGATCTGATAGAGATCTGGGAATTTGGGGACAAGTCTTCACTTTCATCTCTTGGTCACGTTATTATAAGTTTTTGAAGGTTTGTAGGGGTTTTTATTATGCTGAAAAAGGGAACGGTCATTAGGATCCCGCTGCCATGATGGGAGAACTTGTTCTGTACAATGTTAGGTAGATGTCACATGCATATCATGCCAGGAGCCAAGGTTTCCCAGCAGAACATTCCTCCCATCATACAGCTTCTGCTGGATTGTCTTCTTCCCATGGTGCCATCTATTTTCCGGGAAAGTGGCATCCGGTTGTTCACGTGATTTGTCAGACCATCTTCCATTGCTCCATGGTCCAGTTACATTCTAGGCCAGGCTAGCCTTCACTTCCCATACACCCTGGTTGACCGTCATCACTGGTTGACCTTCCTAGTTTCACTGGACCCCACACCCCACAAGATTTGCCTTTTTGGTGATGCTTTGCGTTGTACACCTATTCCGGGTATGCTGGGCTCTGCTTCCTACCCCTGGGTCCGCTGTCCTCCACGTCATGTTTTCTATGTTGCCCAGCGTGGATCAATGACATAATCTCTCTAAACCTACAGTGGGGGAAATAAGTATTTGATACACTGCCGATTTTGCAAGTTTTCCCACCTACAAAGAATGGAGAGGTCTGTAATTTTTTATCATAGGTACACTTCACCTGTGAGAGACTGAATCTTAAAAAAAAATCTGAAAAATCACATTGTAGGATTTTTAAATAATTAATTTGCATTTTATTGCATGAAATAAGTATTTGATACAATAGAAAAACAGAACTTAATATTTGATACAGAAACCTTTGATTGCAATTACAGAGGTCAAACGTTTCCTGTAGTTCTTGACCAAGTTTGCACACACTTCAGCAGGGATTTTTGTCCACTCCTCCATACAGATCTTCTCCAGATTTTAAAGGTTTTGGGACTGTCACTGGGCAACAGCTCCCTCCAAAGATTTTCTATTGGGTTCAGGTATGGAGACTGGCTAGGCCACTCCAGGACCTTGAAATGCTTCTTAGAGCCACGTTTTAGTTGACCTGGCTGTGTGTTTTGGGTCATTGTCATGCTAGAAGACCGAGCCACGACCCATCTTCAATTATCTTACTGAGGGAAGGAGGTTGTTGACCAAAATCTCACGATACATGACCTCATCCATCCTCCCTTCAATACGGTGCCATCCTGTCCCCTTTGCAGAAAAGCGACCCAAAAGTATGATGTTTCCCCCACCATGCTTCACGGTTGGGATGTTGTTCTTGGTGTTGTACTCATCCTTCTTCTTCTTCCAAACACATTGAGTGGATTTGAAACCAAAAAGTTCTATTTTGATCTCATCTGACCGTATAACCTTCTCCCATGCCTCCTCTGGATCATCCAGATGGTCGTTGGCGAACTTCAAACAGGCCTGGAAATGTGCTGGCATGAGCAGTTGGATCTTGCGTGCCCTGCAGGACTTTAATCCATGACGGCGTAGTGTGTTGTTAATGGCAATGTTTGAGACTGTGGACCACACTCTCTTCAGGTCATTGACCAGGCCCTCCCATGTAGTTCTGGGCTGATTCCTGACCTTTCTCAGAAATCCTTACCCCACAAGGTGAGACCTTGCATGGAGCCCCAGACTGAGGAAGATTGATAGTCATCTTGTGTTTCTTCCATTTTATAATACAGTTATATGAAAAAGTTTGGGCACCCCTATTAATCTTAAGCTTAATGTTTTATAAAAATTGGTGTTTTTGCAACAGCTATTTCAGTTTGATATATCTAATAACTATTGGACACAGTAATGTTTCTGCCTTGAAATGAGGTTTATTGTACTAACAGAAAATGTGCAATCTGCATCCAAACAAAATTTGACAGGTGCATAAGTATGGGCACCTCACCAGAAAAGTGACATTAATATTTAGTAGATTCTCCTTTTGCAAAAATAACAGCCTATAGTCGCTTCCTGTAGCTTTTAATGAGTTCCTGGATCCTTTATGAAGGTATTTTTGACCATTCCTCTTTACAAAACAATTCCAGTTCAGTTAAGTTTCATGGTCGCCGAGCATGGACAGCCGTCTTCAAATGATCCCACAGATGTTCAATGATATTCAGGTCTGGGGGCTGGGATGGCCATCCCAGAACATTGTAATTGTTCCTCTGCATGAATGCCTGAGTAGATTTGGAGCGGTGTTTTGGATCATTGTCTTGCTGAAAGATCCATCCCCTGCGTAACTTCAACTTTGTCACTGATTCTTGAACATTATTGTCAAGAATCTGCTGATACTGAGTGGAATCCATGCGTCCCTCAACTTTACCAAGATTCCTGGTGCCGGCATTGGCCACACAGCTCCAAAGCATGATGGAACCTCCACCAAATTTTACTGTGGGTAGCAAGTGTTTTTCTTGGAATGCTGCGTTTTTTTGACGCCATGCATAACGCCTTTTTGTATGACCAAACAACTCAATCTTGGTTTCATCAGTCCACAGTACCTTCTTCCAAAAAGAAATTGGCTTCTCCAAATGTGCTTTTGCAAACCTCAGCCGACTCTGCTTGTGGTGTGCTTGCAGAAACGGCTTCTTTCACATCACTCTCCCATACAGCTTCTCTGTTATGTTACGGTAGCTGAGGAGTGCAGGTAAAAAGGAAATACACCAGAGCAGTTGGAATCTATGAGATTGCAGTACCCTGACTAACCACCGCAACTAGAGGCAGCCGTGGAGCGTTCCTACGTTGGTCCTAGACGCCTCGTCACAGCCTGAGAAACTAACTACACCAAAAGATAGAAATAGGAAAGCTATCTGCCCCGGAGCAGAACCCCAAAGATAATAGAAAGCCCCCAAACATGTAATGGCGGTTAGACAAGAGGAAATACTGACACAGAAAGAAAATAGTATGAGCAAACGCTGGGGCCCAAACTATCTAAATAGAAAAGGACAGGAAGGGTACTTACT
>JARQOD010000006.1:11498748-11550514 GCA_033576555.1 Oophaga sylvatica | reverse complement strand
ATTTCAAAACTACATTCAAGAAGATTATTAACCCTTTCAGGTGCTTCACAGGAACTAAAGCAACGGGGAAGGAAAAAATGGACATTTTAATTTTTCCAACAAAAATTTTCTTTTAGCATAATTTTTTCTTTTTTACATGGCAACAGGATAAAATAGATCCTAAATTTGTTGGGCAATTTCTCCTGAGTAAACAGATACCTCATATGTGGTCATAAACCACTGTATTGGCGCACGGCAAGGCTCAGAAGGAATGGAGCGCCATTTGACTTTTTGAATGGAAATAATGCTGGAAAAATTTAGCGGTTGCCATGTCGATTTGGAGAGTCCCTGTGTACCTAAACTTTGGGAAAGCTCCCCCACAAGTGACCCCTTTTTGGAAACTAGACCCCCTAAGGATCTTATCTAGATGCATATGACACTTTTAACCCCCAGATGCTTCACAAATTGATCCGTAAAAAAAGAAAGTACTTTTTTTTCACAAAAATTTCTTTTAGCCTCAGTTTTTTCTTTTTCCCACCATGGGCAACAGGATAAATTGGATCCTAAAATTTGTTGGGCAATTTCTCCTGAGTACAAGATACCTCATATGTGGTCATAAACCACTGTTTGGGCGCACAGCAGGCTCAGAAGGGAAGGAGCGCCATTTGACTTTTTGAATGGAAAAAAATGCTGGAATATTTAGCGGTTTGCCATGTCGCATTTGGAGGCCCCCTGTGTACCTAAACATTGGAGCTCCCCCACAAGTGACCCCATTTTGGAACTAGACCCCCTAAGGATCTTATCTAGATGCATAGTGAGCACTTTGAAACCCCCAGGTGCTTCACAGAAGTTTATAACGCACGGCCGTGAAAATAAAAATCATTTTTTTTTCTCAAAAAATGATAATTTGGCCCAATTTTTTATTTTTCACAATGGTTCAGGGAAATTGGACCCAAAAAGTTGTTGTCCATTTTGTCCTGAGTACGCTAGTACCCATATGTGGGGGGAACCACTGTTCGGGCACACATTGGGGCTCGGAAGGGAAGTAGTAACGTTTTGAAATGCCGACTTTGATGGAATGGTCTGTGGGCGTCATGTTACGTTTGCAGAGCCCCTGATGTGCCTAAACAGTAGAAACTCCCCACAAGTGACCCCATTTTGGAAACTAGACCAAGCAAAGAACTTATCTAGATGTGTGGTGAGCACTTTGAACCCCCGAGGGATACACAGAATTTTATAACGCCCTGGCATGAAAATAAAAAAAATCATATTTTTTCCACAAACATGATCTTTAGTCCCCAATTTTTTTATTTTCCCAAGGGTAACAGGAGAAATTAGACCCCAAAAGTTTTTGTCCAATTTGTCCTGAGCACGCTGATATCCCATATGTGGGAGAAAACTACTGTATGGGCACATGTCGAGGCTCGGAAGGGAAGTAGTGACGTTTTGAAATGCCGACTTGATGGAATGGTCTGCTGGCGTCATGTTACATTTGCAGAGCCCATGATGTGCCTAAACAGTATAAACCCCCCAAGTGACCCCATTTTGGAAACTAGATCCCCCAAGGAACTCCTCTAGATGTGTGGTAAGCACTTTGAATCTCCAAGTTCTTCACAGAAGTTTATAACGCAGAGCCGTGAAAATAAAAAATCATTTTTTTTCCACAAAAATAATTTTTTAGTCCCCAATTTTTTTTCCCAATGTTAACAGGAGAAATTAGACCCCCAAAGTTGTTGTGCAATTTTTCCCGAGTACGCTGATACCCGATATGTGGGGGTAAACCACTGTTTGGGCATACGTCGGGGCTTGGAATAAAGGGAGCACTGTTTGACTTTTTGAACGCAAAATTTGCAGGAATCAATGGTGGCGCCATGTCGCGTATGGAGACCCCCTGATGTGCCTAAATAGTGGAAACCCCTCAATTCTAACTCCAACCCTAACCCCAACACACCCCTAACCCCAACCCTAACCCCTACACACCCCTAACCCTAATACAAACCCTAACCCCAACACACCCCTAATCCTAATCCCAACTCTAATCATAAACCTAACCACAAGCCTAACCCTAATTCCCAACCCTAAACCCAAAACACCCCTAACACTTATCCTAACTCTAACCCTAACCACAAACCTAACCCTAATCCCAACCCTAACCCAAATTCCAACCCTAACCCAAATTCCAACCCTAACCCAAATTCCAACCATAACCCTAACCCTAATCCTAACCCTAATTCTAACCCTAATTCTAACCCTAACCCTAGTTCTAACCCTAACCCTAAGGCTGGGTTCATATTGAGTTTTACCAGCCCGTTCAACACGTAGCGTTGACCGGCTGGTAACGGTATAGCATAACGCGATCGCGTTATGCTATACCCGCTAGCGCAGATGAATCAGCAGATGATTCATCTGTGCTAGCGGTGACGGAGCCCAGACGATGCAGCCCGTGTCCGAGGCTCCATCACTGAATGACGGCACGTCGCGAACGCATGCCGCTTAACAGCATGCGTTACGATGCGCACACAAATGGGGTGAATGGCAGCGTTAACGGACTGTGTTACACCGCGTTATACCACGGTGAAACGCAGTCCATCTAACGGACTGCCATAATGCAATATTGAACCCAGTGTGAGACAGTGAAGGAATATGTGTCGAATGGGGTGTACATTTCACCTAGGTACTGTGCTGTATGGTATAAGGGAAATGTGTGGCTTTGTAAACCTAGTGGTAGAGAAAGGTCACTACACCTTACATTCAGTACACACTTGCAGCTCAGGCCTGAAACCATTCAGCTGTTAATTAGGAGACCAGAAGTAGGTGTCTGCGAACACAGTCAGAGAGCTCGCTTAGTCTGGACAAGGAGTCCAGGCACAAGAAGGAGTCTCCAGGAGTATGAGCTGTCTCAGTCTGGGTTCTCGATGTACCCCGGACACAGGAGTAGTCTCTGTGAGAATCCATGCGGATAGCTGCTGAATAGGAGGGGAGCTCTCTCAAGTCTGGACGTTGAAGGTGCCTTCAGACACAAGGAGGAGACTCTGTGAAACTCCATGCTGGTAAATGCTGAACATATGTGTTGTTTTGGCCCAGGCTATTAGAGTCTGGACCCGGATAGAAAGGGATATCTATCTAAGTGTAATTAGTGGCTGGACAAGCCCAGGTCTTATGTTTATGATTTGGTTTTGATTATGTTCTGTTTGCTGTGGACTTTAATAAAACTGGTTGCGGCCAGTTTTTACCAGAACTGCTGTCTGTGAATGAACTGTTTCCATGCCACTCCGTCTACCCGGACGGCGATCCCAGAGCTATATCCCCTGAAAAGCTTACAATTGGTGGAGAATGCGGGCAGCACAGTGGCTGATACAATTAGTGCTAGAATGTGCGTGCAGCACAGTGGCGAGAGACAGCAATAAAAGGTGAAGTCTGTTGAAGCAGCAGCAGAGGAAAAAAAGTGTGTCAGCAAAAGAAACGTCTGTTGGAGCAGTCTTAAAGAGACAGTAGCCCTAATAGAGTTTGCAAAAGAAAAAAAAAAAAAAAGTGTGTCTGCACAGCAAAGCTGAACTTGTTGTGGAAAAGACTGTGGAGTGTGCAGCAGCAAAGGAAAAGTCTGTTGGAGCAGTCTTAAAGAGACAGTGGCCCTAATAGAGTTTGCAGAAAAAAAAAAAAAGTGTCTGCACAGCAGAGCTGAATTTTCGGTGGAAAAGACTGTGGAGTGTGTATGTCTTGAGTGAAGACTGCCGTTGTTGAGACAGAGAAGTCTGACAGCATGGATGACAGCATGGAGGCGCTGTTTGAACAAATGGCGCAAGTTAATGTGCAACATAAGACTGCCGTGGTTGAGACAGATAAGTCCGGCAGTATGGAGGAGCTCGTTGAGTACCTGGTCCAGGCCCAGCGGAGCATGCAGCAGAGGATGGAGCAGCAGCGCCTGCAGCACCAGCAGCGCATGCAGCAGGCCCAGCAGCAATTCCTGCAGCAGCAGCAGGAAAATAACCGGTTGTTTTTTGAGCAGGTTGCAGCACTACAAAAGACTTGCAGCGCATCGTCCCAAAGTAATGTTGCAAAGTCACCTGCATTGTCCGCTGTAAAGAAGGCGGTAAGACGGTCCCTGAAAAAGATGACACCTCGTGATGATGTGGAGGTATATCTCACTAGGTTTGAGGGACTGGCAGAGAAGGAGAATCTGCCCCTATCTGAATGGGCCATGATGGTCGCACCCTATTTGATTGGAGAACCCCAAAGGGCCTATGCTGACCTGAGCGAGCAGGACAGCCAAGACTATGCCAAGCTGAAAGCGGAGATTCTTACCCGGCTGGGTGTTACGGTGACAGCCCGTGCCAGGGGAGTTCATGACTGGAGATGCAGTTGGGAGTCTGCAGTCAGCAAACCTGATTATGGAGTTGGAAAGGTGATAGTGAACCGCTACACCCGAGCATGTCCTCCTGAGGTACAGCCAGAGGTCGGACAAGGAGACCACCAGGACGCCAATCGTCTGGTCAGCCTGATGGAGAAGGCCTTCGCCAGCAAAGACTGTCTCCGTGACCAGCCGTCTGAGAGGTCGTCACTTCAGAGTTCCCGGACGCTGAACTCTCGCGGTAAGAGCGTTCCAGCTGTTGGGGACATGGGGTATGCTGATAAGCGGGTTCGGGCCCGAGGGGACATGTGGGTGGAAAAGTGTGATGGACAGTGTTGGAGATGTCGTAAAATTGCAGCCAACTGTCCAATAGAGGGGGAGCCTATGTATTGTGATGTTGGCAGATCCCTCTTTCTCTGCGCAGAACCTGTGTGTGTGTCCACCTCAGCCGAAGAGACTGGACCACAGGTGTCCCCGGTGGTGTAAATGACTGCCCAGCACAGGCCCTCTTGGACTCAGAGAGTCCAGTGACTTCCGTATGTGACAGCCTGATTGATAGGGACTTCTTCCCTGATAAGCACCTGAGTGTGGTGTGCGTCTATGGAGACACCAAAGTCTACCCAGAGACTGTCGTGGACTTGATCCCCAAACGCGGGGAGGTTTCATGTGAAGTGGGGGTAGTGAAGAACCTGATGCAACCCGTTATATTGGGTAATGACTTTCCCCGATCTAAGGATCTCTGGGGGAAAAATGTTTCTGATGGACAGTGTGATGAAGCTCCTATTGAGGGTGCGCAGTCCCGAGGGGCGGAACACAATGCTAGTGGGCCGTTAAACTTATGTGATAATGATGATGATGATGATGATAATGATAATGATGATGATGATCATGATGACCATGATAATGATGCTGATGCTGATAATGATGATGATCATGATAGTGATGATGATACTGATCATAATCATGATAATGATATTGATAATAATGATGACTGTGATAGTGATGAAATTCCTTTGCAGGTGATGTTGGGAGACGAGGATGGTGGTTCTCGGGAACCGAGTGTCCCTGACTTACCTGTGTCCTGTGACAATTTTGAGAGTGAGCAGTGGCGAGACCCTCTCTTAAAACGGCCCAGGAATATATAAATGTTCTAAATGAGGTTTCCCAAGAGCCTGGCTCTGAGGAGAGGTTACCTCATGTTGCCATAAACACTCACCTGTTGTATAGGGACACTGAAGTCCAGGGAGAGGTCGTGAGCCAGCTCCTAGTACCTGAGCTATATAGAAGTATAGTGCTGGGGTTGTCACATAGTCACATACTTGAGGGACCAGATGGTGAAGTTAATGTTGTGGACGACATGTTAACTAAGGTTCCAGATCAAGATGTGAATGAGAATGAATTGTATAACCCTGACAGTGAGCAGGATGTGAATGAAAATGAAGTGTATAACCCTGAAAGTGAGCAGGATGTGAATGAGAATGAATTGAATAGCCCTGACAGTGAGCCAGATGTGGCTGAGAAAAAGAGGTCAGACAGGGATAGTGGTAGTGATAGTGAATCTTCTGATGACCATAAAGCAACCAGTGCAAATGAGGAAGGCATGGTAGTGTCATGGAAATATATATGTATTCCATATATTCAAAGTAATTCACATATATGTATTCACAGTTCACAGTTAGATAGATCTCACTTGCTAAAAAACCCTGTGCTCACATATTTCTAGGCCAGTTATAATCAGTCGTTTTAAAGAAATCTGGCCTTCATAAAGGCCTTCGTAAAGGAACAAATGCATGAAGTACAAAAAGTCCTATTAGATATCTGTTGTTTACATTATAGTTATGCAAGACAACTAGGTCACAAGAATATAAACAATAATTCTGCAACTTCAGCTCTTTTTATCATAATTATCATAATTATCATATTTACACTAGAACAGCCAATAATCTAGCAGCTTTTAATTGTATGTTAATTGACTAACCAGCCCCTTTTTGTAAACGTATAAAACCTTGAATGAATAATAAATGTATGTCTTTGACGAACTGTTATACTGACACTTTCGTGTGGACAGTCCTCATTTCGTTCTGAGCGCTCAAGAAGACATTAAATAGAGATTTGGACATGGCAAGCAGCAAACACAGAAGGATATTTTTATCCTAATTAAATTTCCATATCAGTTGGCGCCTGCACGCGGGGCATTGGACGAAACGCACGAGGACCCGGCCGACCGGAGAGACGGGGGTGTTGGCCCTGGCCTTGGCACACGGGACGGAGACTGCAGCTCCATCAGTAAGGTAAGAAAACTTTGTCATCTTACCTGAATGTTCCCTGTGCCTAGTCCTAGCCTACACTTCCAGCCGGTCGGACGTGGTCATCACCGCATTCCCAGGTTGTGTAAAAAGTCCATACCCTTATCCAAAAGCCCTGGGATATAAGCCGAGTTGGTTGCTGCTGTGCTGTATATGTTTCATGTTTTATGTGAACCGGGAGAAAGTTGGAACGGTGACTGTGTTTTTGCTTGCTGATTTCTGGGGGCTGTATAGCAAAAGACAATTGCTGCATAAGTTCCCGCAGTAAACTTTCACGCACCGGGAGGCCATCCCAGTCAAATCAGACGTGGAGGGCGGGAGCT
Source organism: Oophaga sylvatica (assembly GCA_033576555.1). Classification (NCBI taxonomy): domain Eukaryota; kingdom Metazoa; phylum Chordata; class Amphibia; order Anura; family Dendrobatidae; genus Oophaga; species Oophaga sylvatica. The sequence goes on along the minus strand of JARQOD010000006.1, from coordinate 11,543,558 downwards.
TTGTTTTGGATAAGTCCACGCAGATATTCTTCACACATTGGAGGGAGGTTATCCCAAAAAATCCAGTTGTGGAAGCGAGGGCTTTGTTCGGTTAAGTTTCTGCAGTAAACTTTCACGCACTGGGAGGCCATCCCAGTCAAATCAGACGTGAAGGGCAGGAGCTTTGTTTGGATAAGTTCTCACAATAATTGTCCACGCACCGGGAGGCCATCCCAGTCAAATCAGACGTGGATAGTGAGAATTTTGATGAAGGCTATTGCAGATTACTGTGACCAGCGCACCGGCCAGGGCGTACGGTACAGAGCGATAGAACCTTGAGCCTCACCGCGCTCAGTGCAATTGGTGAGTTATCAGTTACCAGAGCAGCTTGTATGTGTCACAGATCATCAAAAGAGGGATTCGTATTCTCCCGGGTGTCTGTCTCATTGTACCTGTCAACTGTCTGTATCAGGTACTGTCGCTTTAAATCACATCTCCGTGCGCTCTGTCAGTATCTCATTCAGAGCAGTGTGCTGGCTGCAGCAGCGAGAAAACCCCTTTGACCCCCCCTCCTCTGCTAATCACGTTATCAGGCATTCTGTTTCTTGGCTTTGATTTTTTTTTTTTTTTAAGCTAGGTTTTTTGGCTACAGGTTTTAATGTGAAAATTCTCAGGCATTCAGACTGAACTATATTCATTTTTTGCTATTCTGAGGAATAATATATATATATTTTTTTTTTGATACGTGATTTCAGTGCCTATAGAGACAGCAAGCAGAGATATAAAGAAGGGAGGGGGGAAGTGCTGGCAGCAGCCAGCTGACATTACAGAGAGCAGTAGGAAAAAAGCCTACGCTACCAGACAAAGCCTTTGTTTTTTATCATTTTACAATCATTTTTTTTTCCACCTCTTTTCTGTTTTTTAATTAGCTGTTTTAGCAACAAGGGTTGTTTTTCAGAGTTTTATGAGTAATACGGTTTTTTTTTTTTTTCTCTTTTCTCCCCTTTTTGGTGAATTTATTTTTTGTTTCCTTTTTCTAGAGGTTTTTTTTTTTACTAAATCTAACTTTTTTTTTTTTTAAATTTTTCTTTTAAGTACATTTTTAAATGATTTTGGAGAGATTTTTTCTCTAAGCAATTTATTTTAGAGCTTTATTTCTCCAGCCATTTTTTTTTCTACAAGCTTGCTTTAGAACAAGGTCACATAGATAAGGAGAATTACAGGCTGAGGGAGAGAGCAGACACAAACTACGCAGTGGTCTGAGTAGCCCCTCCCGTCGGGCATTCGGTGAGAACAAACAGAACCAGAGTGCAGAAGTTTTCAGATTTTTAAATCACCTTTGTTGAATAGGTTTTTGGAATAGACACAGTACGTGAGAAGCAAATAGACAGGCAGCCTTTACGCTGCATAAAGAAATGTTTTTTCTTATTTTTTGTTATTTGAAAGGTAACGGGAAAGTTTATTAATAGATTACCATCTGCTATAAAAGAGCAGCGGTGCATCGTGTAAAAGATACAGCAAGTTAATTTGAACGGACCAGGAAGTGATTTTTTTTTTTTTTTTTATGTGAATAAGTTTGAAAAGGTGTTAAATCATCTGTGAGAAAAAGATCACTGACATGTCACAAGAGCAGAATTCAGAGTCACACACATCACATGTCCATCATGTGGAGACACGGGACAGGTGTAGGCTGCTCTCATTGAGTAAGGAGCCTTGTACAGGGAAAAATGCTCCCCGCCTCTCTCCACAGGGAGAAGGCATTTTTGTTTCAACCATCCCCTCTGAAGAGTCACAGGGGGGACACCCTCTCCTTTTTCTTCTCTCAGTCCCTTTCTCTTTCTTCTTCAGACTTTTCTCCTCTTTCCTCGCTGCCATCCCTCTCATTCCTTCTTTTCCCTCCATCACATCTCTGACACATCCATTTTCTTCATCTTCCTCTTCTTCTATCTCTTCCTCTCCAACTCTCAAATCTTGTTCTTCATCTTCTTCTACTTCTCCCCCTCCATCTTTCTTCTCTCTCTCTCCTCCATCTTTCTCTCTTTTCCCCCTTTCACTCTTCTCTCCCTCCCCTCCTCTTACTCTCGCTCCTCCCTCACACCTCCCTTCTCTTCCTCTTTTTTCTACTTCGTCATCAACTGGGTCAACGCCCAATCCAAGCAATGTGGTGTCCCTGTATTCAGTGTTTCCAGCACAGGGCACCTTGTCTATCCCAAGCACAGTACAAACATTGCCAGTCATTATATCAGGAGAAGAAAGTGCAGATCTCCCTACACAAAACGCTACATGTAGCCCCCAGACACAACAGTCCACAGCTAGGGCTTCACAGGGGGGTGGTATAGCTACAGAGCTGCTAGCATGGAACCATGACATTGATCCACCGCAGCCTCAGCAAGGAAGTGGGAAATCCCCATGCAGCAAGACAACTTTAAAGCCCAAATCTCACCCAGTGTATGCACCAAGTACACCATGTCACTTCTTATCTGATGAAGATGAAGATGCAACGTCACACATGCTGCCCAATACTAGGGAAGAAAACACACAAGCACCAATAGAGCAGGGACAGATAGAGGCACCATCCTATGAGCCCTTCATCCCAAGCCAGGTGATCAGTATGCTGCCAGACCCAGGGATACACCCCATGCCATTTTGCCAAAAAATGCAGCAGATCCAGCGAACGTATGCAGCAGCCTGGACTGATCTCTGGACCATAATGGAAATAAAAGCAGGTGATGCATTCTGGCCAATTATGAGAGAACACTTCAAGCTTCCAACAGAGTTAGATGCGTATGCCTGGGAGACAGGACCAAAGCTAATTGAGCAACTCAGAGAATGGGCCAAAAGCAGACTGACAGGACAAACTCTCAGCCTACATGTCACGAGTCAAGACAAGACAGAGTCTGTGGAGAAGTTCCATGACAGAGTAATGCAAGTGTTTCAAGATTTGGGCCTCATTACCCATGATCAGACACACAGACGGATGTTGGCACAGGCTTTTGTGCATGGACTGAGAGAACCAATCAGGAAACCACTGGTAGCAGCCAGGCCTGAGTACACGTCAATAGCAATGGATACCCTGCTCACAGTAGCAAAAAGGATTGAGTCCCGCCGGGACAGAAGGAATGTCAAGTGTTACAACTGTGGCGAGTTTGGTCATTTCCGGAACAAGTGCAGAACACTGACTTCACCCAGAAAAAGAAGAAACACAGAAAGCAGTTAAGAACCCCATCCATAGGACAAGAGCACACCAAGTCCACAAGGAACTCCACCAGTGGGACCAATATCCTGAGAGTGGATGGTGTAGTCATATCTTTTCTTGTGGAACTCCGCAACCTCACCTATCTATCAGAATCTTCTGCTTCCTGCATGGGAATTGATGGTCAAGTCAGATATTTCCAGATTATGAAGCCCCTGAGCGTGTGGACTCAGCCAGAACACTCCATCATGTCCCAGTTTGTTGTGTAAAAAACCTGCACCCTCAACCTATTGGGAGTGGACCTACTGCAGAAGCTGAAAGCGACCAGAGTGTTCCAGGAAGATGGGACCATGACACTTTCTTCACCCCTGACCCAAGAAGAAACAGGAACCTCAAACAACCACACTGCAGACCTATCACAGGAGGTGCTGGACATAGTACCAGAAAAGCCACTCCATCACCCAGGGTCAAGATGTCTCTGACCAACTGAAGGTCTAAGTGAGCTCGCCTAAGAAGACGGCCTGAGAACTTTGACATTGGCCAGGATATTCAACTCAAGAAGGACCCTACTCGCTTCATGGAATGGCAACACCTCATCCAGCTCCAACGCCAGAGGTTCATCTTTTGCAAGCACCAGGAGGTGCCCCCTGCAATCAACCAGTTCACCCAGGCCCTAGACCAGCAAAAGGCCACTCAGCTCTTCAAACTTGTGCACAAATACTGACCTGAGACCGAGCTGGAGAAAAATAAACCACTGATGGCCCGTGCTGAGAAAAAAGCAGCCGTTTAAGGAAACGTCCCAACAAGAAGACCCCCTGTGACCAGAACAGGTGCTAACACAGTAACTGTCTTGGTGAGAACAAGAAAGCCAGCTGGTCGCCATCTCTCATGATGTGGATCCTAGTAGACGGCTTGTTTTCCCGCCAGCTCTGCACCAGCAGATGGGAGTCCCCTGCCGCATACTGAAGGACAAGGCCAAACTGGGCTGCCTCGCCCATCGGAATCAATCCCAGCTTTCCACAGTGAAGAAAAAGACTGTAAACCCCACTGAGTTCAGAATGGTGCAAGGCCTGGAGGCCGCGAAAGAGGCTACAGTATTTGAAACCCCAACAGTGCTGAACCATCACACTCTGCTCTCAAGAGTCCCAGTCACCGCAACGGTATTCACGGTGAGCAACCTGGCCAGTACCTTCTTCAGTGTTTCCCCTCCACCTGGAGGCCTGCTTTCATGCACCAGTGCAGTGCATATGGACAGTGTTGTCTCAAGGTGCTCAAAACAAGCCCTTCAAGTTTCACCAAGACAATGTCCTCCATCCTCATCAACTGGATTGCAGAATATGCAAGAGTCACTCTTCTACAACACGTGGATGACTTTCTCTTTTGTGTGGTTGACATCGACACCTGCACAGTCTATTCCTTGTCTCTCCTACTCTACCTGGAAGAACAGCAACGCAAGGTCTGGAAGAACAAAGTCCAGTGATGCCAGAAGCAAGTTACATCCCTGGGACACTGTATTGCAGAACCTGGATCCCTGATGCCTCAGTCCTAATGCAGCCTCTGTGTGCTTGCATCAACGCAACCCCACTCCTTCTATCAGACGCAGCCTTCAACCCATTCAGGAGATTGGAAGAACTCCACAGTCTCAGCGCCAATACCAGGCCTACCTGACTATGAAAAGTCTTTCCGTCTACCTGATGGAAGAAAGAAGGTCATGCTACTGGAGTCCTGGCACGGATTCACGGGGGAAAACAGAGACTTTTAGGCTGCCTCTCAGCCCGCTTGGATCCAGTTGCAAGAAGAGCACCCTCCTGCCTGATGGCAGTATCTGCAGCACACACCCTCCTGGACAAGGTTGCTGACATCACATTTGGACAGCCACTGGAAACTCTCACTCCACATGACATCTTGGCAATCTTCAATCAAGCTCAACCAACAGTAATCTCTCCACCGCCAGGCATCTTTGTGGCGCCTCTATTGCCTTTGTCTCATAATGTCACCGTCTCCAGACCTACAGTCCTCAGCCCGGCCACTCTACTCCCACTCCCAAGGGGGGATACTTGGATGGCTCCAGATTTGCAGATGATGAAGAAGTTTCAACACAGGAAGTGCAGTGACCAGCAATCAAGAAATCCTGTGGTCCAGAAGTCTGTCACCTAGCCTATCAGCCCAGGAAGCAGAATTGATAGCGCTGACGAAGGCCTGTCAGATGGCAGAAGGCAAGACTGCAAACATCTACACGGACTACAGGTACTCGCATGGCATAGCACACGACTTTAGACCCATCCGGGCTACAAGGGACTTCATCACAGCAAACGGGACAACCATGAAACATCATGGAGCCTTCAGGGACCTGCTGGGTGTACTCCAACTTCCAAAATGGTGGCAATTTGAAAAATCAAAGTGCATGGAAAACTGAAAACAGAAGAGGCGTGAGGCAATAACATGGCGGACATGGCAGCCAAAGAAGCAGCCAAAGGAAGACAACATGGAGAAGTGGGAGAGGTCGTAGAGCCGGACGGCTACTACATGACGACTGAAGACAAGAAACCTGACAAAGAAACGTCCTGGAATCTGCTCAAGAAGTTACAAGACCAAGCTCCAAAAGGAGAAGAAGAGCTGAATGCGAAAAAAGCAACACGTGAAGAAAGAAGGCTATCAATAATAGACTTCAAACTCTGCCTACCACAAAGTATGCACCCTATGGTGGTCCAATGGGTACATGGACCCACATCCACATATCAAAGACACAGATGAATGATCTGATTGGTGCTTACTGTTTTCACTTCAGGGATCTCCACCCTAACAGCCAAATTCACCAGCAGCTGTCTGACCTGCGGCAAATGCAAGCCTGGACGTATGGAAGAAAGTCCCCCTCACCTCATCTGGAAAGACCACTCTACCAGCTTCAAAGGATCCAGATAGACCACATCCAGATATCGCCAAGTGAAGGATTCAAATACGCCATTGTGGTCAAAAGAAGTATTTTCAAGATGAACAGAAGCCTTCCAAGTCAGCAAAGACTACTGCAATGAAGCTACTTTCGGAAAATAGTGTGCAGATACGGGGTTCCAGAAATAATAGAAAGTGATCAGGGACCCGCATTCACAGCAAATCTGACACACAAGACCCGATTAGCAGTAGGGTCAGATTTAGGCCTACACACTCCTTACCACCCCCAGAGCAGCAGGAAGGTAGAAAAACTGAACGAAACACTTAAGAATAGAATGCTGAAAAATTGCCCAAGAGACACGCAAACCATGGCATGACACACTCCCTATTGCACTGTTTAGCGTAAGGCACACTCCCAGAGACCCAGAAAAGCTGTTTCGTGCCTGCATCTTCTGCTAACAGATAAGACATTTTCTTCTTTTAGTTTTTTGGTGCTTGCAGTTTAGTTCAGCCACTGTTTGTTCATTTGCCTTTTCCAGTTTTTTCAGTGGTTGCTGTTTAGTTTTTGTTACACCAGAGAACTAATTTAGGTGGTAGAGGTCGTGTGATCTCAGGTGTTTTTGTAATTAGTAGAGTTGGTACTTTTCAGGGTTTTTTGGGGTTGCAGTAAGTGCCTTTCCTATCCTCTTCTATCTAGACAGATTGGGCCCCAGCGTTTGCTCATTCTATTTTCTGTCTGTGTCTGTATTTCCTCTTGTCTAACCGCCATTACATGTTTGGGGGCTTCCTATGTTCTTTGGGGATCTGCTCCGGGGCAGATAGCTTTCCTTTTTCTATCTTTAGGTGTAGTTAGCTTCTCAGGCTGTGACGAGGCGTCTAGGACCAACGTAGGAACGCTCCACGGCTGCCTTTAGTTGTGGTGGTTAGTCAGGGTACTGCAATCCCATAGATTCCAACCTCTCTGGTGTATTGCTTTTTTTGCCTGCTCTCCTCAGCTACCAAATCATAACACTTATGTAATTGAATTGGTAAAAAACTAATGTCCATTCTCGAGTTTTTCTCCTCACTGCCAGATTTGATGATCCTGTCCAAGAGCCACAGATGACATCAACCTCTGTGTAACTAGAGGGAAAGCCTGTTTGAATCCACGTATCGCATTGCAAGGAAGCTCCCGTACCAGGAGAGACACCTAAGCCATGAAGGATGTCGTGGATGCTCTGACTGACCAGACAGATGACCAGATGACCTACCTGATGAGTTCAAGGCCAGAGACCAAGTTAAAGTAGGATTTGAGTCACTATAAACAAAAATGTTGATTGGATAAATTACATCTATTATAACCAGCAGAGATTTGTTAACTTCACCATAGATGCTGTAAAAGGTTTGGCAGCACAGTTAGGCCCACTTCCATTATGGCATTCCAGAATAGAATGGCTTTGGATATGATTCTAGCTGAGAAAGGAGGTGTTTACAAAATGATCAAAGACACCTGTTGCACCTACATCCCAGACAACACTGGCCCAAATGGTAAAGTCACAATGGCAATACAGAAACTTAATGAGTTATCAGAGGAACTGAAACAGAACTCAGGTGTCACTGACCCATGGGATCGATACTTTGGGTGGATGAGTGGGTGGCAGAAAATGTTGGCACAGGTTGGGACAGCCATTATGGGGGTTCTCATTTTTGCATTAATTACTGGTTGCTGTGTAATTCCTTGTATCCGCAGGATAATGGAAAAAACTGTTCAGGAGACAACCAATTTGATGCCACTCACCATCTTGGACCTCGCACCAGTCCGGATGGAACTGCCTGGCTTGACCAGATCTCCGAACTACCTCCAGACTGAGAATACACATCCTTGATGAAACATCATATCAACTATGAGATTATGATTGCAAACACATAAACCCCCGACAGGGACAGTCCTCCTGACCGCCCATTTGCGAAAAGTCTGTATTCGGTGGGGGAAACATGCGCTAGGCATATTCTCAACCCGCCGGCAGCACAAAAGAGTTGCAGCGCTTTGGGCCAGGAGCAGGTTTTTAGGGCAAGTGGTATCTAAGGGGGGACTGTCATGGAAATATATATGTATTCCATATATTCAAAGTATATTCACATATATGTATTCACAGTTCACAGTTAGATAGATCTCACTTGCTAAAAAACCCTGTGCTCACATATTTCTAGGCCAGTTATAATCAGTCGTTTTAAAGAAATCTGGCCTTCATAAGGCACGTACAAAAAGTCTTATTAGATATCTGTTGTTTACATTATAGTTATGCAAGACAACTAGGTCACAAGAATATAAACAATAATTCTGCAACTTCAGCTCTTTTTATCATAATTATCATAATTATCATATTTACACTAGAACAGCCAATAATCTAGCAGCTTTTAATTGTATGTTAATTGACTAACCAGCCCCTTTTTGTAAACGTATAAAACCTTGAATGAATAATAAATGTATGTCTTTGACGAACTGTTATACTGACACTTTCGTGTGGACAGTCCTCATTTCGTTCTGAGCGCTCAAGAAGACATTAAATAGAGATTTGGACATGGCAAGCAGCAAACACAGAAGGATATTTTTATCCTAATTAAATTTCCATATCAGTAGCAGAGGAGGTTGAGAGTCCTGAGTAGAAAGCTGATGCTGACCTTACAGCCGGACCGAAGATGGCATCTGAAGATGTTTTACAGTTGGTCGGTTCCCTGGCGAAGACTAAGGTGAAAGGAGGAGAGCTGAGCTTTAAAGGCAGGACTCTGAAACTGAACACAGCACAAGTGGATGCTGTTGAAGATGAGAAGTTATCAATGTATGGTATGGAGCTGCATCATGCCCAGGACTCTGAAGGTAATGCTGCAGAGGTGGAAAAAGCCATGGAAGTGGTGGTCACCAAGCCAGATGCCTCATCAGAAGCTGAGGTCTCAAGTGAAGCTGTGAGGAACAAGACTGAAGATATGGGGACTGACTCTGTCCAGGAATCTGTTTCTGCCGAAGACAGCGGCGTGGACAGGTTACGGTCCGGATCAGTAGCTGCAACTCGTGAAGCTCAGGCTGGAAGTTCGGCGCCCGGAGCCCCAGCAGTGTTCCCGAGTGATACCAAGGATCTGGATAAATCACAAGATGAGATTTTGAGACATCAGGCTGGCATTGGTGAGCTCAAGCGCACTTTCATGGAGTCTACATCGGAGCCACGTCCCAACAAATGGGAAAAGCGGTGTGTCACTCCGTTGCCGCTGCAGACACACGGGAGCTCAGATGGGATGCAGAACGTGGTGGAAGAGAAGAATCCGGCGGGTTCTGAGTATACAGATGCAGCTATCAAGAAGAACTTGAGAGCTGGAATAAATGGAGATATGGGAGACCATAATGATGTGACTGAAGAGGTAGAATGTAAGACTGACGGTAGGGCTTCTGAGCATGTTCTACCAGAAGAGCCTGAAGAAGGGGCCGAAGACAAAAAGGACGTCCAACAGGTACCAGATGAATTGATTACTTCTCAGAAAAAACTCCAAACTGTGATGAAGGAGTGTGATGAAAGCCATGAGCATCTTCGTGAGAAAGTCAATGAAGTAAAAGGAAGAATACAGGGAATCTCTTCGTTGCAAGAGCAAATGCTGCTCAATAAGTCTAAGGCTCTATATAAGAATGCTGTTGTCACGGTAGAACATTACAATTCAGCTGGAGACTTAGCGGATGAATTATGTGTACTGCAAAAGAAAAACGATCTGCTCCTTCTACAGTCCCAATCATTTGAACAGAGTAGCTTAAAATGGTCAGAGACCATGGCAGAGGAGCTTAAGGTCTGTGAAATAGACTTTATGAGTCTACCGATATTCAAGAAAATAGATGTGCTAAAGAGGGTTCAAGGGGAACTAGGGAAAAGTAAAAAACCCCCTATACCTTCTGTGATAGTTGGTGACACATGGTCAGTGCACCAAGGACAGGAGGTACGTGAGTTTCTGAGGAAGAGTCAGCAGAAGTGTTCTGATGTGCCGGGTCATACTTCTTTGGCCAGGCACTATATCGAAACTGAGCCCGGCCCTAAGGTCAAGATGAAACCGTGCAGGATACCCGAGGCCCGCAGAGAGCATAGGCCTGGGAGGGTACAGGGTAGTGCGGATGCTTCAGATGAAGAGAAAGCTGATGTTGGCTATGGCTCAGGTGAAGATACAGATGACAGTAGTGAAGATGAAGCTGATGAAGGCCATGACTGGTCCAGAGTTCACTGTCTCTTTTGGATTGTTGACCAGCCCTCCGGTCTGGATGACCAGCCCTCCGGTCTGGAGAAGAGGGGGGGATATGTGAGACAGTGAAGGAATATGTGTCGAATGGGGTGTACATTTCACCTAGGTACTGTGCTGTATGGTATAAGGGAAATGTGTGGCTTTGTAAACCTAGTGGTAGAGAAAGGTCACTACACCTTACATTCAGTACACACTTGCAGCTCAGGCCTGAAACCATTCAGCTGTTAATTAGGAGACCAGAAGTAGGTGTCTGCGAACACAGTCAGAGAGCTCGCTTAGTCTGGACAAGGAGTCCAGGCACAAGAAGGAGTCTCCAGGAGTATGAGCTGTCTCAGTCTGGGTTCTCGATGTACCCCGGACACAGGAGTAGTCTCTGTGAGAATCCATGCGGATCGCTGCTGAATAGGAGGGGAGCTCTCTCAAGTCTGGACGTTGAAGGTGCCTTCAGACACAAGGAGGAGACTCTGTGAAACTCCATGCTGGTAAATGCTGAACATATGTGTTGTTTTGGCCCAGGCTATTAGAGTCTGGACCCGGATAGAAAGGGAAATCTATCTAAGTGTAATTAGTGGCTGGACAAGCCCAGGTCTTATGTTTATGATTTGGTTTTGATTATGTTCTGTTTGCTGTGGACTTTAATAAAACTGGTTGCGGCCAGTTTTTACCAGAACTGCTGTCTGTGAATGAACTGTTTCCATGCCACTCCGTCTACCCGGACGGCGATCCCAGAGCTATATCCCCTGAAAAGCTTACACCAGCCTAACCCTAACCCTGAGGCCCCGTGCACACATTGCGGATTTTTCTAAAATCCACAGGTAAAATGACCTGCGTTTTACCTGCGTATTTAGCACGGTTTTTCCCTGCAGTTTTACACCTATAATGGAATAGGTGTAAAACCGCTGCGGAATCCGCACAAAGAATTGACATGCTACGGATTTAAAACCGCAGCAAATCCGCGCTGAAAAATCCGCAGCATGTCCACAGCGTTTTTTTTTACCATTTATTTGCATTGTACTGTACATGGATTTCTGGATCAATTGCTGTGGATCCAGCAGCGCCAAATCTGCTGCGGATCAGCAGCAAAATCCGCTGCGGATCAGCAGCAAAATCCACTGCGGATCAGCAGCAAAATCCGCTGCGGATCATGCATCAAATTCCGCTGCGGATCAGCAGCAAATTCCGCTGCGGATCCTGCAGCAAAATCCGCTGCGGATCAGCAGCAAAATCCGCTTCGGATCAGCAGCAAATTCCGCTGCGGATCTGCAGCAAAATCCACTGCGGATCAGCAGCAAATTCCGCTGCGGATCAGCAGCAAAATCCGCTGCGGATCAGCAGCAAAATCCGCTGTGGATCAGCAGCAAAATCCGCTGCGGATCAGCAGCAAAGTCCGCTGCGGATCCGCAGCAAAATCCGCAACGTGTGCACAGGGCTATTGCAGCATCGGCCATGGCTGGATTGTAATATTTCACCAATTACATTGGTGAAATATTACAGATTGCTCTGATTGGCTGTTTCACTTTTAACAGCCAATCAGAGCGATCGTGGCCACGGGGGGGGGTTAAGCCAACCCCCCTGTGGTGAAGCACAAAGGGTCCTGTGCCTGCGGGTCGGGTGACCTTTGAGTGACCCCGGTCACCCGGCCCGCAGGAACGCGATCCTTTCATGACACAGGGTATGCGTCATAGGTCGGATTGGCACCGACTTTCATGACGCATACGCTGTGTCAAAGGTCGGGAAGGGGTTAAAGTGCGATTACTTCTGTCTGGTTGTTGTGATGCCATTTTCCTGGTGATTTTAGTAAACCCGAAGCAAATGCTTGCAGATAAGTGGACGACCACAAAAAAACTTCCTCCAAAGTTGATCACATAATTAAGAAAAAGTCACTATCTGATGTCCATAAAAGTGCTGTACAGATTTTGCACAAAATGAACGAAAAATATTCGGTCAAAGTGAGTTGCCAAAGTGTGAGGCGACGGCTAAGAGCACGAGTTCCAGTCAAGAAGTCTTTCATCTCTGCAAAGAACCGGAAGGTCCAGTTTGCCAAAGAACACAGCCAATAGAAAGAGGCAGATTGGTCTAAGGTGTTGTGGTCGGATGAATCCAAGTTCAATCTATTTGTGTCACGCTGTATAGCAGATATATATATGTGATGTCAGTAATCTATATCAAAAGGGCAACATACTATATAACCTGCGCATAGATATATGATAACATAGATTTACCTGACAGAATGTCCAGAGGGTCAAAACGGAATCCGTTATACGCTGTCTCCGGCTAGAGGGTGACCGGGGTCTAAGCTGACCCTAAACTGGGGTCCTAACTAATCCCTCAACCTGGAGGTACTGTTAAAGGTACAGAGGTCCAGGCCACCAGCGTAAACCCTGTCTCCTATCAATCCCTGCCAACTGTATTCTAGTCCTAAGAAGGACCCTGAATACCACCAAAGGGAATGAACAGGTAACGGTTAATGAACAGAAAGACAAACAACAAAGACAAGAAATAAAGTAAATAAAGTCTTACATACAACACTCACACACAGTAGGAACACCTAAGGTCTCAGAGAAAAACTATAAGCTGTAAGAGTAAAAACAACTAAGGAGCTCTTAGCTTAAATATTCTCAGAACCGATCCAGTCTGCTAAACTACATGAATGCTTTCACCGGCGTCTAACACCCAGACTGGCAGAAATATAAAGGAAACTAATTAGAACATAATCAAAAGCAGCCGGGCGAGGCTGCACCTAGCCTTAGCAAAGAGCTAGGAAAAATTAACTCTCTCATTACCAAAAAACAAAGAAACAGCAGCTCAGCTGTGAGAAGTCAGAATGTGCAATCGCGACGATCTTCATGGCGATGCACCCATGACAGTACCCCCCTTCTACGAGGGGCCTCCGGACCCTCATGACCAGGTCTGTCCGGGTGAGTTGTGTGAAAGGTCCGAACCAATCGATCTGCGTTAACATCAGACGCAGGGACCCACGTCCCCTCCTCAGGACAATACCCCCTCCACTGAACTAAGTACTGAAGGGATCGGCGACTGAGACGTGAGTCAATGATTTTCGACCCATGAGTTTCCACGTTATCATTGACCACCACTGAAGGAGGTAGAGGTGACGGTATGACTGGTGCCACATACTTTTTAAGTAATGACTTGTGAAACACATTATGATTTTTAAACGTAGGAGGGAGGTCCAGACGAAATGCCACAGGATTAATTATGGAACTGATCCTGTACGGCCCGATGAATCTGGGACCCAACCTCCAGGAGAAAACTTTCCGTTTTATATTCCTGGTAGACAACCAAACCAGATCGTTCACCTTCAGATCTAGACCAGAAACTCTCCTCCTATCAGCCATCCGTTTGTAACGGTTCCCCGTAACCTTCAGTCTTAAGCGATCTGGAACTATCAGTCTCCCTGGAAGTCCCACAGGGGCGTCCCCCTGAGCCCCCAATACCTCCCCCTCAAGCTCAGAGCATACAGCTGACACTACAACTCCCTCCTGAGGAATAGGAACCGGATCATCCGTCTTCCCGGCCCTTGGGAAAGTACGAGATAAGGCATCAGGAAGCAACTTTATTGAGCAGTCATATGCGCGATAAGGAGGAAACTCTTTACACCCCTCCTCTGAGAACATCTCCCCAAAGTCCTCCAGAAAAGGAGACAAAGTCCTAGGCACAACCGCACCGATGACCGTGCTCATGCAGTTATTCTTGCAAAATTCACCCCACTGGCTTATCTTTCTGGATTGCCAATCAATCACTGGGTTATGTTTAGCCAACCAAGGAAGTCCCAACACAATAGGAGTAGGTAGACCCTCCAACACATAACAAGACAATTGCTCTTTATGTATTGCCCCTACTCGAAGATCTATGTTATGAACAGCTTGTACCAAGCTACCTTGACCAAGAGGTCTAGAATCAATAGAGAGTATAGGGACCGGTTTGGCCAATACACTCAGTTGCATACCATGCACCTGGGCAAACCGAGCGTCCACCAAATTAGCCCCGGACCCACTATCAAGAAAAACAGAAATCCTCTCAGTTCTAGTACCAATCACCACCTCCGCAGGCACGAGAAACTGAGAGGGATTTGGGGACGAAATACACACTCCCAGGTTAACTCCTTGGCTCAAAGAGGTCCGGGATGGACACCCCCCAACAAAATGTCCCTCTCTCCCGCAAAAGAAACACCTTCTAGTCTTGCGGCGCACCGCCGATTCCCTCCTACAAAATGATGTCCCTCCCAACTGCATGGGTTCCTCAGAACAGACCAGGGGAACCTCAGTATAAGGGACTTTAGTAGTAGGTGGAGTCATCATGGGGGGCGGAGTTACCTCGCTCTTCCCCGAAGTCGTCTATCAATGCGAATAGCGAGGGCCATAGCAGCCTCCAGTGATGGAGGAGAATCATACTGAGCCAACACATCTTTTAATTTGTCAGACAACCCTTGACAAAACTGGCTCCTAAGAGCTGGGTCATTCCACTGAGTATCTGTTGCCCATCTACGGAACTCAGAAGAATATTCCTCCGCTGGACGATTTCCTTGCCGTATTTTATGTAACCTTGTTTCAGCAAGGGAGACTCGATCCGGATCATCATATACCAGACCCAGGGCAGTAAAAAATCGATCCACTGACTGGAGATCTGGGGAGCCTGGAGGAATAGAGAACGCCCAAGATTGAGGGTCCCCTTGTAAGAGCGAGATAACAATTCCCACCCTCTGCTCTTCACTCCCAGATGACCGAGGCCGCAGCCGAAAGTACAATTTACATGCCTCCCGGAAAGTAAAAAATTTGTCCCGCCCACCAGTGAACCTGTCCGGGAGAGCAACCTTAGGTTCAGATCTGGTTTGCTCTGGGAGGGACAAAACCTTGGACTTAATGTCTGCAAATTCCATGGACAACCCCTGCAACTGCTGGGCCAGCTGGGCTACTGGATCCATGACAGCTGGGGAGAATCTTTAGTTGGGCCGGTGAAAATGTCACGCTGTATAGCAGATATATATATGTGATGTCAGTAATCTATATCAAAAGGGCAACATACTATATAACCTGCGCATAGATATATGATAACATAGATTTACCTGACAGAATGTCCAGAGGGTCAAAACGGAATCCGTTATACGCTGTCTCCGGCTAGAGGGTGACCGGGGTCTAAGCTGACCCTAAACTGGGGTCCTAACTAATCCCTCAACCTGGAGGTACTGTTAAAGGTACAGAGGTCCAGGCCACCAGCGTAAACCCTGTCTCCTATCAATCCCTGCCAACTGTATTCTAGTCCTAAGAAGGACCCTGAATACCACCAAAGGGAATGAACAGGTAACGGTTAATGAACAGAAAGACAAACAACAAAGACAAGAAATAAAGTAAATAAAGTCTTACATACAACACTCACACACAGTAGGAACACCTAAGGTCTCAGAGAAAAACTATAAGCTGTAAGAGTAAAAACAACTAAGGAGCTCTTAGCTTAAATATTCTCAGAACCGATCCAGTCTGCTAAACTACATGAATGCTTTCACCGGCGTCTAACACCCAGACTGGCAGAAATATAAAGGAAACTAATTAGAACATAATCAAAAGCAGCCGGGCGAGGCTGCACCTAGCCTTAGCAAAGAGCTAGGAAAAATTAACTCTCTCATTACCAAAAAACAAAGAAACAGCAGCTCAGCTGTGAGAAGTCAGAATGTGCAATCGCGACGATCTTCATGGCGATGCACCCATGACAATTTGGCAGTGATGGCAAGCACTATATATACCGCCCAATTGGAAAACGTAATGATGTACGGTACCACACACCTACAGTGAAACATGGTGGTGGCTATGTCATGGTTTGGCGCTGCTTTTCTGCATCTGCCAGCTCCCTGCATAGAATTGATGGAAATATTAATGCTACCATGTACAAGGCTATACTG
This sequence comes from Oophaga sylvatica, assembly GCA_033576555.1. Classification (NCBI taxonomy): domain Eukaryota; kingdom Metazoa; phylum Chordata; class Amphibia; order Anura; family Dendrobatidae; genus Oophaga; species Oophaga sylvatica. Next base: position 11,527,329 of record JARQOD010000006.1, on the reverse strand, counting down.
GAGAATGTAATGCTGCCACATGGTAAAACCAAAGCAGGCAGGGGCTGGAAATTCCAGTAAGACAATGATCCTAAGGACACATCCAATTTAGTAAAAAATTGGTTAGCAAAGAAAAATGTTCGCCTGTTGCAATGGCCACGCCGATCCCCTGATTGACACCCTATAGAGCAGCTTTGGGATGAGTTAGGGCGACGAGTTGGGGCCCGTATCCAGAGCAATAAAGGTGGATTGATTGCAGATATGTAAATGGAGTAGCGCAAGATCCAGAACCCTGGTTTTTCTGCCACAGACTGCCCAAGAGGATGCTTCTTGCAGTTGTCGCAAGTTATGGAGGTACTGACACTCACAGCCTGTTCCAGCTCGTCCTAGAGATGGTCTTGGTAAGTAAGGAAACCTGACTGTCATCTTACTGGTAACAACCAAGGACCATACAACCCTTGTAGCAGAGGAGATGAACTTGGCAGTCCACATTGCTTAGAGTAGTCCTACTATCCAAGTGTCCATCTGCAGAATCAAAGGACCCATGAAGTGCCAAGAAAACATTCCCCAAATTATTACTCCACTTTCACCAATCTAAATGGAAGGGCTCATTCATCTACAGGTCTGAGAGGAGCCAGGGTATGAATCAGTGAATCACCATTCACGGTTGACAGCTTTTTTAAAACTCTACCACCGACTAATCCACCACCGATGATCAATGATCTTTCCATGTTGCTCAGATAACTCAATTTTTATAAATATAGAGACCATATTTTCCAGACTATAAGGATGCACCTTATTATAACATGCGCATCACAGGTTTAGAGATCAAAAAGTAGGAAAAACATATTTCCATCTAATTATGATATCCCTGGTGGCAAAGAGAAATAGAAACTGGTTGAACACAACAGCACAAAAATGAAAGACAGAAAATAATTATTCACTGTGCTCCCACGCAACATGCTTCAGACCTGCATGGTCCTTTGACACACACCAAAGGATCCTGTGAGCCACGTCCTCTTGGTGAAGGCCATAAAAAAGTTGCACAAAATAAAAACCAATATCTCTGGAATGGTATGGTAGATTTTTAACCCCTTTCCAACATCAGGCGTAATAGTACGCTGATGTTGGACTCCTTCCCTTTGATGTGGGCTCCGGCGCTAAGCCCCCATCTTTCCCAGCACATGTCAGCTGTTTTGAATAGCTGACATGTGCCTCTAACAGCCATGGGTGGAACTGCAATCCACCAGCAGCTGTTAACTAGTTAAATGCCGCTGTCAATCTCTGATCCTTTTTAGGGCCTTGATACATTATACATACATACAGGACATTGAGTTTATGGTTTGGCTTGTTATCCTAAGTCATGTTGCAAGTCCCTTTAGAGGGTCGATATGGACGTTTAGGATTACTACCTCCAATAGGTGACGCTTGAGTTTACATTCTTCAACGGTATCCTCATTCATTACCTCATGCCGAGGTCCAGACATTATACTATATAGCAGCTTCGCCCAAGTATTTCTCAGAGTATTTCATGTTATACATTCGGCAGATAGAAGACCATATTGTATCCTCTCAGGAGCACATTCAGTATGAAGCTTACCCTTCCTTCATGTCATTGATGGGGAGCGGCACTCGGCCTCCTCTGTCCAGGGCTGATGTGATATTAATGGCGTTCAGACGATCCGGTTGCCAGACGTTTTTAACAGCTCCAAGAAAATCACCCAGAACTTCACTGGCCAACATCTCTTCTACATTCATGTTTTTAATAAAGAACTCAGCTTGGTAAGGGAGAGGGAAATCTGTTCTCAGAATAGAGAAAGCACATGACAAACAACAAAATTACCGTACATTATAGTGTATGTATACCCATATTACACATATCTGGTATACATCCTGTATTATTCTCCGGAGCTGCACTCACTATTTTGCTGATGCAGTCACTGTGTACATATATTACATTACTGATCCTGAGTTACATCCTGTATTATACCCCAGAGCTGCACTCACTATTCTGCTGGTGCAGTCACTGTGTACATACATTACATTACTGATCCTGAGTTACAGCCTGTATTATACCCCAGAGCTGCACTCACTATTCTGCTGGTGCAGTCACTGTGTACATACATTACATTACTGATCCTGAGTTACATCCTGTATTATACTCCAGAGCTGCACTCACTATTCTGCTGGTGCAGTCACTGTGTACATACATTACATTACTGATCCTGAGTCACATCCTGTATTATACCCCAGAGCTGCATTCACTATTCTGCTGGTGCAGTCACTGTGTACATACATTACATTACTGATCCTGAGTTACAGCCTGTATTATACCCCAGAGCTGCACTCACTATTCTGCTGATGCAGTCACTGTGCACATATATTACATTACTGATCCTGAGTTACATCCTGTATTATACCCCAGAGCTGCACTCACTATTCTGCTGGTGCAGTCACTGTGTACATACATTACATTACTGATCCTGAGTTACATCCTGTATTATACTCCAGAGCTGCACTCACTATTCTGCTGGTGCAGTCACTGTGTACATACATTACATTACTGATTCTGAGTTACATCCTGCATTATACTCCAGAGCTGCACTCACTATTCTGCTGGTAAGAACATAACAAGGACCAGAATCAATTATAAACAACATTCTCAAAGGGAATGGGATACTCTCCATATAATACACAAAGCATGAGGACACAATTGGGAGCTAAGATCCCTAAGCATCAGATAACAAGTGTGAGTGCTGAATAAGAGTCAAAGAGAATAGTTCTCAAAAAGATAAAAATACACTTTATTACAAATTACAAAATACACAATACAGCACCACATAGAGTAAACAGATTTAAAAGACCAGTGAAGAAAATGACATGACCATGGTATGACTGCTGTGGACCATAGGTAGTTTTTTTACTTTTAAGGATCGATTTTTTCTACAGAGACGTGGGACTGCCATGGGGGCGGCCTGTGCTCTGTCCTATGCCAACCTCTTTCTGGGTTACTGGGAGAGGGAGGTTTTTGGTGACGGGGCGGGGGCCGCCTCCCAGGCATTATCCTGGTATCGTTACATCGACGACCTGTTGATTATTTGGCAAGGTACAAAAAGTGATTTACATCACTTCTTGCCCTGCCTAAATGAAAATCCTTACAACATTAAACTTACGTATAAACTCTACGATGGGCGGCTTGATTTTCTGGATATCAGGATCACTATCAATACGACTGGGGCGATTCAGACGGATGTATACCGTAAGGAGACATCTGTGAATTCGCTCCTTCACGCCACCTCAGCTCATATGCCTTCCACTGTACGGGCGATCCCGGTGGGTCAATTCCTGCGCGTCAGGCGCCTCTGTTCTACGGAGGGTGGCTTTGAGGCGCAGGCGGTTGACCTACGGGATAGGTTCCGTGCACGTGGGTATAGCCAACGATGCATTAAGAAGGGTTACAACCGTGCTAAGGCGTCCGCTCGTGGCCCTCTGCTGTCAAAATCAGGGTCTACTTTGGATGGATCCCTAATGTTAGGTTTATCTCTACCTTTAATAATAGATGGGAAACAATTCGAGGTATTCTGAGCAAACACTGGTCAGTTCTTAAAACAGAACCAACCCTGAACAAATGGCTCCCTGATAGACCACTTCTTACAGCAAGAAGGAGTTGTAATTTAAAGGATTTGTTGGTGAAGAGTCACTATATTGCAAACCCTACTCCTACCTTTTTGTCCACCAGAAAACCAAGGCATGGTTGCTTTCCATGCGGTTCATGCTTAGCGTGTCGCAATATTGAACGGATAGCCACCTTTTGTTCTTCAGATGGCAAGCGTACCTATCAGATTAGAGAGTATATCTCTTGCAGGAGTGACTTTGTAGTGTACTATGCCACATGTCCCTGTGGCCTAATATATGTAGGCTTGACATCTTGAGAACTTAGAGTGCGCACAAGGGAGCATGTTAGGGATATTCAGTCAGCAGCGACTACTTCCGATGTGGCCTCTTTGAAAACCATTCCTCGACACTTCAGAGATAAACATGCTTGTGATCCTAATCTACTGAGGGTACGAGGAATTGATCGTGTTCATGGGGGAATTAGAGGTGGCGATCTAAAACGTAAGCTTGCGCAGCTAGAATGTAGGTGGATAGTGACACTGAACACTATGATTCCGTATGGTCTGAATGAACAATTGAGCTTTTCTTCTTTCTTGTAGTTCCTGGGTCCCTTGGTTCATGATACATTTCCTCTGAATTTTTATTTGATTCTAATTGTGTGTTTTGTGTTCTTTAGTTACAGTGGATAACTTCTTTCCTTCTTTTTTGGGCTATTTTCGAGTCCCAGCCTAGTTGTGTGATCTCTTTCGGACCATTTTGGACGGACAAGGCTCTTCATCATACATTACTATTATTATTATTTATATATTGATTTTTTGTTTTATTTTGGTGCATATATATATATATATTTTTTTTTTTTTTTTTCTCATTGTATTGTTATGATTTGAAAATATTTTCTGTTTGTTTTTTCATTTGCTGTTGTATATGTATATTTATTATTATTTTTATTTTTTATTTTTGATTTTCTTATACACATATTCAATTTATAATGAATATTGGTATTCTCTGTATGCAGACATTTGATATTATAGCCTACCTGCACTTTGGGAGTGACGCATGGTGCCGGTCTCATCTATGTGCCCCCGCTGCCTAAGGTATCTAACGGACCAAACGTGTCTCACTGATGTCACTAGGAACACTTGTTCCTGATACACGTTGTGTCCGGGACGCCGGAAGCAGCGGGACAGCACCGGATATCCCGCCACCATGCGTCACACACTAGCAGGGGACGCTTTGCTCCTCCTCCCATCGTTGCATGATTGGTCCGAGACCATATGCTGGGCCTTTTTAAAGCCTCTCAACTATACCCTAACACACTGCCCCCGAGGAAGCGGAAAGGCGAAACGGCGTTGGGGCCTCGGCGTGACGCGTGGACCTTTATGGGTGAGCAATTCTGGGTGTCTTCCTCATTAGCACTATGCGTGTTTATATCTTAATGTACTGAGGTCGGTCACTCACCCCAGTAACACTGGGTGGGGATATAGTTTCCGCTGGTTCGCTGTTAGATATTCTTTGATTCCTGGGATTTATTGCACATTTAACTGTTTGCATGTCACTGCATTTTTTGTTTAACCCAGGCTATCATCCACTTATACAGCAGCGTTTACTGGGGATAATTTCCCCATACCCTGTACACTGGTATACCATATATCTGGGCAGGCTCTTACTAGGGTTAGTGGTACCTATTCACACCCTGCTTCACCATTATATGTTCTAACTACCTATGGTCCACAGCAGTCACACCATGGTCATGTCATTTTCTTCACTGGTCTTTTAAATCTGTTTACTCTATGTGGTGCTGTATTGTGTATTTTGTAATTTGTAATAAAGTGTATTTTTATCTTTTTGAGAACTATTCTCTTTGACTCTTATTCAGCTCTCAAACTTGTTATCTGATGCTTAGGGATCTTAGCTCCCAATTGTGTCCTCATGCTTTGACTATTCTGCTGGTGCAGTCACTGTGTACATACATTACATTACTGATCCTGAGTTACATCCTGTATTATACTCCAGAGCTGCACTCACTATTCTGCTGGTGCAGTCACTGTGTACATACATTACATTACTGATCCTGAGTTACATCCTGTATTATACTCCAGAGCTGCACTCTTATTCTGCTGGTGCAGTCACTGTGTACATACATTACATTACTGATCCTGAGTTACATCCTGTATTATACCCCAGAGCTGCATTCACTATTCTGCTGGTGCAGTCACTGTGTACATACATTACATTACTGATCCTGAGTTACATCCTGTATTATACTCCAGAGCTGCACCCACTTTTCTGCTGGTGCAGTCACTGTGTACATACATTACTGATCCTGAGTTACATCCTGTATTATACTCCAGAGCTGCACTCACTATTCTGCTGGTGCAGTCACTGTGTACATACATTACATTACTGATCCTGAGTTACAGCCTGTATTATACCCCAGAGCTGCACTCACTATTCTGCTGGTACAGTCACTGTGTACATACATTACATTACTGATCCTGAGTTACATCCTGTATTATACCCCAGAGCTGCATTCACTATTCTGCTGGTGCAGTCACTGTGTACATACATTACATTACTGATCCTGAGTTACATCCTGTATTATACCCAGAGCTGCACTCACTATTCTGCTGATGCAGTCACTGTGCACATATATTACATTACTGATCCTGAGTTACATCCTGTATTATACCCCAAAGCTGCACTCACTATTCTGCTGGTGCAGTCACTGTGTACATACATTACATTACTGATCCTGAGTTACATCCTGTATTATACCCCAGAGCTGCACTCACTATTCTGCTGGTGCAGTCACTGTACATACATTACATTACTGATCCTGAGTTACATCCTGTATTATACCCCAGAGCTGCACTCACTATTCTGCTGGTGGAGTCACTGTGTACATACATTACATTACTGATCCTGAGTTACATCCTGTATTACACTCCAGAGCTGCACTCACTATTCTGCTGGTACAGTCACTGTGTACATACATTACATTACTGATCCTGAGTTACATCCTGTATTATACTCCAGAGCTGCACTCACTATTCTGCTGGTGCAGTCACTGTGTACATACATTACATTACTGATCCTGAGTTACATCCTGTATTTCACTCCAGAGCTGCACTCACTATTCTGCTGGTGCAGTCACTGTGTACATACATTACATTACTGATCCTGAGTTACATCCTGTATTATACTCCAGAGCTGCACTCACTATTCTGCTGGTGCAGTCACTGTGTACATACATTACATTACTGATCCTGAGTTACATCCTGTATTATACTCCAGAGCTGCACTCACTATTCTGCTGGTGCAGTCACTGTGTACATACATTACATTACTGATCCTGAGTTACATCCTGTATTATACTCCAGAGCTGCACTCACTATTCTGCTGGTGGAGTCACTGTGTACATACATTACATTACTGATCCTGAGTTACATCCTGTATTATACTCCAGAGCTGCACTTACTATTCTGCTGGTGCAGTCACTGTGTACATACATTACATTACTGATCCTGAGTTACATCCTGTATTATACTCCAGAGCTGCACTCACTATTCTGCTGGTGCAGTCACTGTGTACATACATTACATTACTGATCCTGAGTTACATCCTGTATTATACTCCAGAGTTGCACTCACTATTCTGCTGGTGCAGTCACTGTGTACATAAATTACGGTACATTACTGATCCTGAGTTACATCCTGTATTATACTCCAGAGCTGCACTCACTATTCTGCTGGTGCAGTCACTGTGTACATACATTACATTACTGATCCTGAGTTACATCCTGTATTATACTCCAGAGCTGCACTCACTATTCTGCTGGTGCAGTCACTGTGTACATACATTACATTACTGATCCTGAGTTACATCCTGTATTATACTCCAGAGCTGCATTCACTATTCTGCTGGTGCAGTCACTGTGTACATACATTACATTACTGATCCTGAGTTGCATCCTGTATTATACTCCAGAGCTGCACTCACTATTCTGCTGGTGCAGTCACTGTGTACATACATTACATTACTTATTTTAGAGATTGACCACAGCATATATAAGTGGTTAAAAGAAGCAATCGGACCTAGCTCAAGTCATGCTGTTACAAGAAGATGCTCGGTTCTGCGACTTAGCTGGCATTCAACCGCATGTGGAGCAGACCTTACTGATGGATGATGAATGCTTGTGGCCGGATGACCACTTTAATTGCATCAATACATTTACTAATTGATTAGTGTATCATTGATTAGTGTATGTGTGACTTTTTGGAACCAATGTCTCTTTGCACTTTAATAACACTCTCTTACTCTTCTACACTCACTCACTTACCCTCCCCTGACATAATGTTGATGATAAGATTATGTCTGGCCGTCTCAAACGTTCGTCTGTTGTAGGCGGTTATCTTCAGAAGCAAAAAATTAGAAGAGAAAGTAAAAATGAATGTTCTCACAAATAAGAATATATCACTTGTCTCAGTATGTGACATTTTGCTATAAGGATTTCCGTCTTCTAGTTTGGTACATAACCATCCTCTCCCTAAGAGCACGGTCAGAAAGCCATATAAATCGGATCGAGATTGGAAAGCAGCGCTCGGACTGGCCGTCGGTTCTCCTACCTGAGTATGACAGCTTCATGTATTTCCCAGCAGCTATCGCGCTCGGGTAGGGGAGCTGCCGGCCAGTCCGTGCACTGCGTTCTGATCTTGCTCCGATTTATATAGCCGTCTGTGACCTTGAATCTAACTCCGTTAAATAAGCCGTGAAATACCCCGATGGAATGGGACGGTGGTAGCACACGCGCGCAGGCACCACCACTTCATTCATTCTCCATGGGACTGCCGGAGATAGACGGGTGAAAGCATATGTCTGCCCTGGTCTGGCGTCCAGTATGGTCCTCCGTCACAGTCGGTCTTCACTTCTGCACCCAGCATTCGGCCAGGCATGTTTGGCATCTATGGTGCTTACTAGATTCTGTGACATAATGACACTAGGCTTCATATGACACCATGAAGTCGCTGGGCATAGCAGGTGCAAGGAGGTGCCACGGAAGACCAGACCGGAAGCCGGACCGGGGCGGCACTAATAGCATTGCTCATCTTTAGTAATTATATTATCAGCAATTCCACAGTAAAACTCCCCGGCGGCTCTCAATCAGTGATTGATCTCAATGGGCACCAGGTAATGCTAGATTTCCAATATGGTGGCACCAAAGGGGAATTGAACCCTTGCAGCCTGGTGCCATCACAGTTTACAGCTCGCTACTATAGGGGGCACAGTAGTGGGACACCCTATGATCAACGGATTGTTCAAGGACACAGATTGTACAACGTGGACAAGCCCTTTAAACGGTTAATATAATCAGGGCAGTATGAGAGAAACATGACATATTTGGCCGTAGATTCTATTTTCCGGCATGAAAAGACCAGAATGATTTGTCGGTTCCTCTGATTGCGCTTTTTATTTATTTTTTGCCAATGGCACGATGAAATAATAACATCACTAATTATGAATCTACAATAATATTCTCCCGATCCAAGGGGGAGAAGAAAAATAATGAGCATCTCCCGGCAACTAAAGTAGGTCAAGATTTTAATTAGCATATTTTGTTCTTCAGCACAAAACGTGTATGATACAGAGCAAAAATGTAACCAAACAGGCGGAAACAGGCAGAAATGTACACAAAACAGGACAGGCACGAAGAGATGCGTAGTAATATCTATACCTGGCACTGTCACGTGGTACTAACATGGGCACTACTACAGGTGGCAACACTCAGAGCACTTGGCAATGGTTGGTACTAACATACAATCGCTAAAAATGGATATATTATATGGGTAGCACTAATATTCCTCCCCCAGGTATGGATACTACTAGGTGGTACTGCTGTGTCCTTTATTATAGGTACTATTGTATAACTATCACTAGGAGTCTAATACTAATCTAAGGTGAGGTTAGTGCCGTATGGATTAGTGGCATAATTCGCCCTCTATAATAAGTATTGACATGCGTGGTACTATTGTATGGCCACTATTATGAGGCTGATACTGTTGTATGGCCACTACTATGAGGCTGATACTGTTGTATGGCCACTACTATGAGGCTAATACTGTTGTATGGCCACTACTATGAGGCTGATACTGTTGTATGGCCACTACTATGAGGCTGATACTATTGTATGGCCACTACTATGAGGCTGATACTGTTGTATGGCCACTACTATGAGGCTGATACTGTTGTATGGCCACTACTATGAGGCTGATACTGTTGTATGGCCACTACTATGAGGCTGATACTGTTGTATGGCCACTACTATGAGGCTGATACTGTTGTATGGCCACTACTATGAGGCTGATACCATTGTATGGCCACTACTATGAGGCGGATACCGTTGTATGGCCACTACTATGAAGCTGATACTGTTGTATGGTCACTACTATGAAGCTGATACTGTTGTATGGCCACTACTATGAGGCTGATACTGTTGTATGGACACTACTATGAGGCTGATACTGTTGTATGGCCACTACTATGAGGCTGATACCATTGTATGGCCACTACTATGAGGCTGATACCATTGTATGGCGACTACTATGAGGCTGATACTATTGTACGGCCACTACTATGAGGCTGATACTGTTGTATGGCCACTACTATGAGGCTGATACTGTTGTATGGCCACTACTATGAGGCTGATACCATTGTATGGCGACTACTATGAGGCTGATACTATTGTATGGCCACTACTATGAGGCTGATACTATTGTATGGCCACTACTATGAGGCTGATACTATCGTATGGCCACTACTATGAGGCTGATACTGTTGTATGGCCACTACTATGAGGCTGATACTGTTGTAGGGCCACTAATATGAGGCTGATACTGTTGTATTTCCACTACTATGAGGCTGATACTATTGTATGGCCACTACTATGAGGCTGATACTATTGTATGGCCACTACTATGAGTCTGATACTATTGTATGGCCAATACTATAAGGCTGATACTATTGTATGGACACTACTATGAGGCTGATACTGTTGTATGGCTTCTAGTACAAATGAAAATTCTACACTTATAGGGGACAACACAATATAAAAATTCCTTTATAGTTTGCAAATATTGCATATGTATTGGTGTGACTAACATTCTATGGGCACTACTATATGGCAAGCAGTGTTGTATAAGTTGGCGTGACTGATACTACTATATGGCCACATATGAGGCTAATACTATTTGTATCACTTCTAACATACAGGAGATGACACTTCTGTATGGGCACTTATTGTACTGTATAGTTGACACTATTTTACGGTATGTAGCACGACTGATACTTTAGTATGACCACTGCTATTGTGTAGGTTTCTAATATACGACACCTGTTGCTACGTCTGGCACTGCTGTATATTCACTGATGTTGTGTTTGCTCTATTACAGACAGTATATGTCCATTACTACGTGACTTTCACTACTATGTAACTGACTATAATCTAAGAGCATGATGGTGCTATATGTACCCCCTTATTCCTGGGGATCAGGTAGCCACATCACAGTGCCAATGAGCAGTATGGTGAGAAGTCACTAAAGGGGTTTTCCAGGACCATGTTATTTGTTTTTACTACAGGCTTAAAAACAGAGACAACTACTTGCCTATTCAACCTGGCGCTGGCTCAGAGCAGTCACGATGATTCAGATGCTCCACGTCAGCAGAGCAGCTCTTCTTCTTCCAGGCTGCTCTGTCAAGAGGGCGTGACTGCTGATGTCATGCTGATTGACAGCTGGCTTCCCGCAGTTAGGCAGCAGGGAGTCGACTGTCAATCAGCATTACATCAGCACTCATGCGCCGTTAACAGAGCAAAGCAGATGAGAAGCCGCTACCCTGTAGACTTGACGTCATCAGAAACCGCAAGAACAGTCCATGACTTCTCTGTGTGGGAGATTGGCCCCAGACACAACAGGCAAGTAGTTAACAACTACCTGCCTGTTATAAGTACTTCGGCTCATAGTGAAAAAACGTAATAGTCCTGGATAGCCCCTTTAATGGCATGGCATGCCGTGCGCCATGTTGAGGCATGAGGCACATAGCAGCGTTCTTTTATGTAAGGCAAACTGAGAGCAAAGTAGAAAATAAGATATTGCCAAGTGGCGGACTCTGGCTGTTATGCAGTCAGGCTGTGCGCAGGCTATACATTTACCCTCATTAATTCAATTCTGTCTGAGCACTTTTACATCAGCCGCTCGACATTCACATCTACAGGAGTCATTCAATGAAGCAACATGAGCCCCTCATTTCTTGTTACATGGCACAGATCAAGACTAAGCGCTTAGACAATGTCAAATCCAGTACTGGCAGAGCGGAAAGAAGAATATATGATATTATAAGACATTAATCTGGAAACAGCTCAGCACTTATAGACATAATAACACGCCAGCCTGCAAAATATCAACCTCATTTAACAAACAGCTGTAGGGACAACATTTTAAAGGAATTCTCCATTTGTATAAAAAGTAGTTAAAATCTACATTTACATGAAATATTTTTACCATCTCAATTTCATGTGCTCTGTTACAGTTGTAGAAGAGAATTTTATATAAAAAGTTTTTTTTATCCCTCTCTGCAACTGATGCTAACGGTTTGCTGCCACTTGGGGTCACTTGCAGAGGGAACACTAGCAGGCTGGAGCAATCAAGCTATCGTGATTATACAGGCTGCACACTATTTCATTTGTTCTGTTACAGTTGTAGAAGGGAATTTTTTCTAACACAGTGTTTCTTTTTCCCTTCCGCAACTGATTCTATCAGTTTCCTGCCGCTCGGGGTCACTTGCAGAGGGAACACTAGCAGGCTGGAGAAACCGACTATCGTAATTATACAGACTGCACTTCTCAACTGGGTGCTACCCCAGTGCAAAGAGGAATAAGTGGGTTTCTAACAATACTTTAAAAGTGTAACCCCTGCGTGCTGTCCTGGCCATGGATGACCAGCTTGCCTGTAAAGAGAGCAGGGAAGACAGACAGTCGGAGAGAGTGGCATGGAAAGGAGTGCTTGCTGCAAGATTGGGAGAATGTTCGCTTCCAAAGAGGGAGAGAAGAGCGGCTATGCACTCTTTTTTTTTAAAAAACAAGGTCCAGGGTGATCTAAAAATTAAAAATAACTATAATCGCCTACCAATGCCTTGTGGCATCTCTCCTGGCACTGCAAAGGACCACCCGCTGATCTCTGGTCTATCTTTTCTGGCAGGAATGTGAACGGCTTCTAAAAAAGTCTTCACAATGCTTCCCGAAGGCAGTCACATTGTGAAAAAAAATTATCTAAGCATAAACTGGGTTGGTTTTCTTAATTTATGCATTGTCATAGTAAATATTGACACTGTACCTCTATAATCGTTAGTTTTCCCACACTTTGAAATGTCGGAGATCCATACAGCACCCCATCGCTGTAAGGCGTCCTCTGAATATACCGCAGCCACCCTGGCCGATCTGGATAACCCATTAAATTTGTATTAAATGTGATTGGATCGTTGCTTAATTCACCTAGACAGGACACAAAAAAAGGAAAGAGATTTAAGGGGAATTTGATATCATTTAGAAAATGTGAAAGGGAATTTTTTTTTTTTGGGCATTCCAAAAGCCATGACTTTACTTACCTTTCAAAGTCACTGCTGATTCTCAAGATGTCTTACAATGGGTGTAATTTATTACATATTTAGAGGTAAAATCAGTTCTAAAATATCAAAATAATACAAGCAACCAGTACTGAAATGAATAAAACTGAGAATAAACTTCAATAAAAAATAATGAAAATATCCCTCAGTTGTACCAGTGGTACAGCTATTTCTACAAAGTGTTAAAGACCGTATGTTGCTCGTGCTACTGTGAGCAGCAGGCATGGCCTAAACATGCTCCCGGGCCTGCAGCATTTCCAGACTTGTCTCCCATCCAGGGCATCATTGGTTGGTGATTACACAGTAGCTGCCAGCAGAGGATTTTGATGATTTGCCCAAGTGCATTCAGCAGCAGAACCTTCCTCAGACGACAACTAATAACCTAAATGATAGATGCTGAGACTATAAGTGTCGGGATTTCTGCTTGTAGAGCTCAAATTCCAAATGTGTTGAAGATTTGATTTCCATTTTTTCATCCTTTGCATATCATGTCTACCCATTCTGCGATTTACATAAGTCCATAAATTTTACTTCTTGGTGATGAATATGTCTTGTCAGAGAGGGAGAGGGCTAGAACTCTAGCACCACTTAGTGGAAGCAGTGATTTAGAGTTCTTGTCCTCCTCCTCTCTGAAGAGACAATTTTCATATTTAATTTCACAGAGTAGCATGCATGGCTTATAAGTCTCCTCACACTGACATGCCAGGCTTGTCTTGTCACTCTCCGCAAGTAGAAACATTACTTCTTGGTGTTGAAATTTCAATGTTGAGGAGTGTATGTACACATAGATACGGAGATGTGCTGTTCCGCTTTGCAACTAGGCACATGCGGCTATTGGCAGCACTGGGAACAGTTGATTGGCAGGGGTGTCAGGTGTCACACCCCACTGATGCAATAACGATGGCCTATCCTAGGATAGCCTATCAATATAAAAGTACCAGACAACCCCTGTAACAATCAAACCACAATCGGCTTTCAAATCTCTATATCTAAATAAAGGATTGTGTTTAGCTGATTGGATTGTGTTTAGCTGACTGCATAAGACCCTGCCCCCAAGCAGCTGGACAAGACCCTGCCCCCAAGGAGCTGGACACAGCAGGCAGACTTCAGAATTTATTTTGGTTTCCTTGAAGCCTTAAGGGTGTACTGTATTACCAAGTGATGGATGTTACTTCTGTGACTCCAACTGATCCTGGGGATTCAGAGGCTGAAGTACTGATGTGGAACCGCATCCCCTTGTTTTCCCTGCACAAGGGGCGTCCCAAACACCCGCTCAAGTGAATAGGGTCAACTCCAGGTTTCTGTACAAAGAGTGGTGGATTTGAGGATCTACAAAGGAGGAGCTGCAGAGATCTAATGCAGGAGAAAGAAACCTGAATTAACAGCATGTGTGACCACTAAAGTCACCAGTGATGATGTAGTCAATTGGTCAACCTCTGCAAGAGTGTTAATAAAGACTGTGCGTATAAGCAGAAGTGGAGGCTCAGAAGTCTCTGCACCATTTATATATCTGCATTATTATACTGGAAAGTAACTGTGATTGCTGCATTGGAATTGAAACTCTGTCCAATCATCGTTTGTCTGGATGTACTGTGTATTCATGCAGCAAGTAAAGTTTATCAATAGCTCTTCTGGCCTCCCTGTTTTCTGGACTATTTAGAATGCACCACATTACCAGGAAGCAGAGGTTAATTAAGTGCACTCTGACCTCACAAACTTTATTTTCTTTTATTTTTGTCACTGCCATAGCCATGGTGAGTGACCCATGACATATTACTTTACATATATATTACACAAACGGGAAAGAATATGCCAGATATAAAAATATATAAAAGCGAATAACCTTTATTGAAGAAAACATACAGAAATAAATATATTAAATAAAATGGAGATCAAAATGGACATGGGAAAACATACAAAAGTGAGTAAACATGCAAAAAATTGCTATAATGTTTAGAATGCATGTAATAATACACAAGGATGAACAGATCTAAATATATCTAGCAAAAAATGCAGATACTAAAACCTTAAAGATAAAAATCCTGTACACATTTACAAGTAATAACACCCAGCTGGCTGTAGATACCTTGGGGAAAATAAGTATTTGATACACTGCCAATTTTGCAATTTTTCCCACCTACAATGAATGAAGAGGGCTGTAATTATTATTGTAGGTGCACTTCACCTGTGAGAGAATCTAAAAATAAAACCCAGAAAATCACATTGTATGATTTTTACACAATTAATTTGCATTTTATTCCATGAAATAAGTATTTGATCACCGACCAACCAGCAAGAATTCTGGCTCTATCAGACCTGTTAGTTTTTCTGTAAGAAACCCTCCTACTCTGCACTGATTACCTGTATTAATTGCACCTGTTTGAACTCGTTACCTGTATAAAAGACACCTGTCCACACACTCAATCACACTGCAACCTCTCCACCAGGGACAAAATTGTAGACTTGCGCAAGGCTGGGATGGGTTACAGAACAATAGGTAAGCAGCTTGGTGAGAAGGTAACAACTGTTGGCACAATAATTATAAAATGGAAGAAACACAAGATGACTGTCAATCTTCCTCGATATGGGACTCCATGCAAGATCACACCTCATGGGGTAAGAATCATTCTGAGAAAGCTCAGGAATCAGCCCAGAACTACACATGAGGACCTGGTCAATGACCTGAAGAGAGCTGGGACCACAGTCTCAAACATTTATGTTAGTAATGCACTACGCCATCATGGATTAAAATCCAGAAGGGCACGCAAGGTCTCCCTGCTCACGCCAACACATGTCCAGTCCTGTTTGAAGTTCGTTAGTGACCATCTGGATGATCCAGAGGAGGCATGGGAGAAGGTCATGTGGTCAGATAAGACCAAAGTAGAACTTTTTTTGGTATCAATGCCACTCGCCGTGTTTGGAGGAAGAAGGATGAGTACAACCCCAGGAACACTGTCCCAACTGTGAAGCATGGTGGGGGAAACATCATACTTTGGGGTCACTTTTCTGCAAAGGGGACAGGATGACTACATCATATTGAAGGGAGTATGGATGGGGTCATGTATCGCAGGACTTTGGCCTACAACCTCCTTCCCTCAGTAACAGCATTCAAGATGGGTTGGGCTGGGTCTTCCAGCATGACAATGACCCAAAACACACAGCCAGGGCAACTAAGGAGTGGCTCCATAAGAAGCATTTCAAGGTCCTGGAGAGGCCTAGCCAGTCTCCACACCTGAACCCAGTAAACATTCTTTGGAAGGGAGCTGAAACTCAATGTTGCTCAACTACAGCCCCGAACCCTGAAAGATCTGGAGAAGATCTGTATGGAGGAGTGGGCCAAAATCCCTGCTGCAGTGTGTGCAAACTTGACCAATATTTACAGGAAACGTCTGACCTCTGTAATTGCAAACAAAGTTCTGTTTTTCTTTTGTATCAAATACTAGTTTTATGCAATAAAATGAAAGTTAATTATGTAAAAATCATACAATGTGATTTTCTGGTTTTTATTTTTAGATTCTGTCTCTCACAGGTGAAGTGTACCTACGATAAAAAATTACAGACCTCTCCATTCTTTGTAGGTGGGAAAACTTGCAAAATCGGCAGAGTATCAAATACTTATTTTAACCACTGTATATGTGCATAATATGTAACACATTGTCTAATGTGCATATACATATTTAATATGCATGTGTGCATTATATGTACTGTATATTCACATGTATGTGTGTATTTTATATATACTTGTGTATATGTGTGCACTATGTATATAATATACAGTATATGTGCATTTTATAGGAATCTGTATAGAATTGTGAAATGTGTATATGTGCATTTTATGCATGTGTAATATTTATATGCATATTTTATATAGGCTCATGTATCTATGTGTTATATGTATGTTTACATAAAGTTTATATGTGTGCATATGTGGCGCCCCTGAGGGACCTGTCGCCACAGAGGTATTGCACCTCATCCAGAGGTGTGGTATCCCACTCTCAGGTAAGGAGAGAGCACTACCCAGGACTCTAACACTCGAACCCAACACACACTAGTTCAGTCAGGGCACCTGGGCGTACCCCAAGGTACTGGGTAGGAAAGGGTGTTGGGGTGTGGGTGGAGAAGGTAGGAGAAAAGGGGAGGAGCTTAGAGAGCTGGAAGAACAGTGAGTTGTGAGGAGAAAGTGAAAGTGTCTGTATTTACTGTATGTTTTCTATACTGTTTTATTATGCAACGTTTATGAAAAAGTGCCTCCCATAAAGGGAAGATGCGTTTTATTTGTATTTTACCTGTTAATGTGCACATCTTAAAAATTTGTATGTTTCTTTGTAACACCTGTTTTACTTTTCTCCAGCCCGCGGATGTGCTGTGTTTAACAGGGGGGAATGTGGCGCCCCTGAGGGTCCAGTCGCCACAGAGGTACTGCACCTCATCCAGAGGTGTAGTATCCCACTCTCAGGTAAGGAGGGAGCACTACCCAGGACTCTAACACTCGCACCCAGCACACACTAGTTCAGTCAGGGCACCTGGGCATACCCCAAGGGAGGAGGGCCTCATCTCAGGCTGGGTAGGAAAGGGTGTTGGGGTGTGGGTGGAGAAGGTAGAGAAAGGGGAGGAGCTTAGCGAGCAGAAAGAACAGTGAGTTGTGAGGAGGAAGTGGAAGTGAGCAGATGTGTTGACAAGGAGCTCCCTGTCAGAGGGAGCTAGAAAGAGCAAGCTAAAAAGGGGAGTAAGAAGGAAGCTCCCGGAAGGACAGAAAGAGTCCTAGGGGCACAGATAGTGAGAGATCCATCCGTGGGGCCCAATCCAGTATTGGAGGGACCAGGTCGCAGTAGGGGAACAGGCCCCCTAAACTAGTGGAGACTCAGCTAGCAAGCCGGAGGCTGTGGTATCTGTAAGTGCCCCAGCCATATCCACAATTAATCACCGAAAAGGCAGCCATATAGGAGCAAGGGGACTCAGAGGACGTCACCCGACAAGGTCCGCGGCTGCCGGCTTGGGACACTGATTGTGATGGTGCTGGGCTGGAGGGAGGAAGCCAGTGCAGTGAGACGGCCAGGAGAAGAACATACTGAAGGGAGTCCTGGAAAAATGTATCCTGATCTACCTGGGAGTTTTCTGGACCCCTCACCTGGAGGACATGGCACTAAGCAGGCATCTGTGTATACAAGAACTGTGAGTAAAACGTTGGAAACTGCACCCTGCTGTGTCCTCTGAATCATTCCTGTGCCACCTGCCCTGCACCACACTCACCACCAACATCACCTTTACCATCCTAACGGCCCTGGGATACAGCTCTACCCGTGGAGAGCTTAACCATCTTTGCGGCCCTATCATCATCCCAGAGGATCTGCATTGCAGCGTCGGTCCCCTGACCGAACACCACGGGTGGCATCACGAACTATCTTTCATAAACTTTATTTCCCCTTTTAATCACCATCCTCTTTTATTGGACGTCCATGGCCACGGACCGGGTCACTGCTGCCGTGACACTGCCCCTTTAAGAAGCGGCCCGGTACCGAGTAATCCCCACTGCCCTGGAGGGCGATCCACATAATGTACATGTGTATTTTCATGGTATCATAGTTTTTAAGGTTGAAGGTAGTCATACGTCCATCAAGTCCAACCCATACCCAGAAGAAGGCAAAAACCATATGAATGATATAGTGCGTGTGTGTGTTTGTGAAGAATTGTGAATGTGTAACTTGAATATCTGCATAATATGTATATGCTTGTGTAATGTGTGTGTGTACTTTGTATATCCTTGTGTAGTGTGTGTACTTTGTATATGTTTTTGCAATTTGTATATTTGTGTACTATGTATATGTTTGTGTAATGTGTATATGTGTGTACTATGTATATGCCTGTGTAATGTGTGTACTATGTACTGTATATGCCTGTGTAATGTGTGTACTATGTATATGTTTTTGCAATGTGTATATGTGTGTACTATGTACGGTATATCTTTCTGTAAATTGTATCTGTGTGCATAATGTATATGTGTGTGTAGAATTGTGAAATGTGTATATGTATGTAATGTGCATATTTGTGTCTAATGTATATATGCATATTTATGTGTATATTTGCTATATTGTGTATATATGTGGGAGAAACCTGACAGAGGTGCCCAGACCCGCTCTCCTCGCCCTATCAAGGAGCTCATGCTACACAGATTTACAGCCTTGATCAATAGCAATGTTTCATTGGTGGCTTCTGGTGTATGTGGGTCTCAGAGTGGTCTCAGTCGCAGGGGTCCGATCTACTGGGCCGCTGAGCATATTTACTCATATAAAAATTGCCCCAAACCCAGTGAGCCCAGACATATACCTAAAATTACCAGGACCTCACACATTCCCTGATCTTTATACACCTTAGGTGTTTTTAGTAATATTTCCGCCCTTGTGACATTTGTTTCCGTACCTGGTTTTGGATACGGGGGGAATTCTCCCTTGTAGTATTCTCTCTCCAGAACATGAACAAACAGGACCCCCGAGGAAGGATAGATGTTCCGATCTGAGTGCACTCTGGACAGGATGGTGACCACTAGAAATCAGAAGAAACAGTAAAGTCAGTCCTCTATCCTCCCCTTATGTTATTGCAGGGTGATACATAAAAAAACACAATGGGGGCAGCAAAGTTACTTTGTTATTGCTGCAGATATTACTCAGATTGTGAGACACCGCCGATCTCACCTGTGGAATAACACCCAGGATCACACGGAGAGGTACGGCATGATGTTAGTTGTGATCTTTGTGCCAAAAATCAAACACTTTGTCGTCCTCCTTCATTGAGTCACCTGTTCTAGATCAGTAGAAGCTGGATTCTTACTGGTTGGGACAGGAAGGGTTGTCTTGGGGACGAAGACATGTTATTTGTTGTTCTTTTTTTTTAATCACTCTGGGCCTAAGACAACTTTTCACTGGATGAAGATATTTTTATTTTTACCAATAGGAGTTTTATACATGGAAAATTTACTAGAGAGATTGAAACATTAATGTATATGAGAGGGATGAAGACAGAGAGCCCCTTACAAACAGTATGATGCCCCCACAGCCCCTATACACAGTATGATGCCCCCACAGCACCCTATACCCCTATATACAGTAAGATGCCCTCATAGCCCCCTATACCCCTATATACAGTAAGATGTCTCCACAGGTCCCTATATAGAGTATGATGACCCCCAGCTATTTTATGAGACAGAGTGCCAGCCCAGCTGATAATTATCCCTCTGTCACTTGGCCTAGCCCTCCCATGGCTGCAAACATTGCTTCCGCGACTGCACCCCGCAGCTGTATGTTTGAGACCCCTAGAATAGATAGATAGATAGATAGATAGATAGATAGATAGATAGATAGATAATAAGAAAAAACAGGCAGCACTCCAAATATTAAAGTGAAAAACCGTGGCTTTACTGATCCATTAGCAGCACGGTTTTTCACTTTAATTTTTGGAGTGCTGCCTGTTTTATTCTTATTTTCTATTTTGGAGGTTTGGACATCACCTTAACAGGTTTTATTGCACCCGGCTTCTTTTGGTAGCGCTGTCAAATTTTCTTATTTTAGATAGATAGTTAGATAGATAATAGATAGAGATAGATAGATAATAGTTAGATAGATAATAGAGATAGATAGATAGATAGATAGTAATAGATAGATAGATAGATAGATAGATAGATAGATAGATAGATAGATAGATAGATAGATAGATAATAGATAGAGATAGATAATAGATAGATAATAGATAGATAGATAGATAATAGATAGATAGATAGATAGATAGATAGATAGATAGATAATAGGATAGATAGATAGATAGATAGATAGATAGATAGATAGATAGATAGATAGATAGATGATAGATAGATGATAGATAGATAGATAATAGATGGATAGATGATAGATAGATAATAGATAGATAGATAATAGATAGAGAGATAATAGATAGATGATGATGATAGATAGATAGATAGATAGATAGATAGATAAGATAGATAGATAATAGATAGATGATTGATAGATAGATAGATTAATAGATAGATAGATAGATAGATAGATAGATAGATAGATAGATAGATAGATAATAGATAGATTGATAGATAGATAGATAGATAGATAGATAGATAGATAGATAGATAGATAGATATAGATAATAGATAGATAATAGTTAGACAGATAATAGATAGAGATAGATACATAGATAGTAATGTTAATAGATAGATAGATAGAATAGATAGATAGATAGATATAGATAGATAGATAATAGATAGATAGATAGATAGATAGATAATAGATAGATAGATAGATAGATAGATAGATAGATAGATAGATAGATAGATAGATAGATAGATAGATAGTGTAATGTATGTAGTACAGTTCATATAGCGTCTTGTGCTTGGGTGCGATGAAAATACATGAGACACAGGTTTGATATAGAAAGTCTTGTATTACTTCATACAAGTTGGCAAAAATAGTCACACAGTTTGCAGACACAGAAGCAGGAGACACAGCAGGCCAGAGTAATCTAAGCTCAGCAATCACTCTCCACAACAGGTTCAGGATCTTCTTCTCTGTTACCATAAGTCCATGCAAACGTGGGTCTTTCAAAGAGCAGGGTTCAGAGTCCACAAGTGCTTCAGAGTTCCTCAGTAGGAATAGCTGGAGTACAAGGTCCAAGGCTTTAGGAGTCAGGTCACAGGTTCACTGCAGGCTAGATTCTGAAGCACTGATTGCTCAGCTGTGGCTGCTTAAGAAGCAAAAGGAGAGAATCAGGGCGGGAACATGCAAGCTGGAAACTCCATTTTGACTGAGGGCAAGATAGCTGCAGCAAGACAGAAAGTAAAATGGCTGACGAACAAACTGAGTTTCAGGAACATGTACACAAACCTTACATTACTCCCCCCTTAGGGACAACCTCCGGATGACCTCAGGCCAGGCTTGTGTGGGTACCTCTGATGAAACTGACGGAGCAAGCGAGGAGCATTAACGTTATTGACTGGTTCCCATGAGTTGTCCTCCACTGGGTAGCCCTGCCATTTAATCAGATATTGTAACTGATTTCTATACAACCTGGAATCCAAAATCCTTTCCACCACAAATTCTTCCTGACCATCGACTAGCACTGGGTCAGGGCAAGGAGAAGAACGTCCAGGAAACGTATTGGGTGTCGCAGCCTTTAGTAGGGATACATGAAAGACAGGGTGAATTCTCATAGTTCTGGGCAGTTGAAGACGACAAGCAACGGCACTTATAATTTTACTGATTTTATAGGGTCCAATGTACTTATGTCCCAACTTAGACGATGGAATCCTTAACTTAAGATTTCTGGTTGACAGCCAGACCAAGTCTCCTACCTTGAAAGCTGGTGCAGGTTTACGAAATGTATCTGCTGCTTTCTTGTACCTTTCCTGAGCCGATTCCAGATTCTCCTTTAGAAGATCCATATTCTTCTGTAAAGACGTGATTCTTTCAGCCACTGCTGGTAAAGGCGTTTCTATGGGAAATCGTGGTAGAATGTTAGGATGATAACCTAGATTAGAGTAAAAAGGAGACTGCTTAGTGGAGGCACTCTGAGAGTTGTTATACGAGAACTCAGCTAATGGAAGTAGATCCACCCAATCATCCTGTAGGTGGCAGATAAAGCAGCGGAGATACTGCTCCAGGGTTTGATTGGTTCGTTCGGTCTGTCCATTAGTCTGGGGATGAAAAGCAGAAGAAAGGTTTACTTTAATGTCCAATGCTGCACAGAAATTTTGCCAAAACCTAGAAGTGAATTGCACCCCTCGATCTGAAATAACCTCATCCGGTACTCCATGTAAGCGAAACACATCTTTAATCATCAAATCTGATGTCTGTTTTGCAGTGGGTAAGCCGACACAAGGGATAAAATGAGCTGCCTTTGTTAGACGGTCAACCACCACTAGAATGGTGTTCTTCCCTTGAGAGGTTGGTAACTCCACAATGAAGTCCATAGAAATGGATCCCCACGGGCGGGATGGGGTGGGAAGAGGCTGTAACAGACCAGTTGGTGAGGAGCGAGGTGTTTTGCATCTTGCACAGACTTCACATGAAGTGACATAGTTTAAAACATCCTTCCTGCAAGTGGGCCACCAAAAGAAACGAGAGAGAAATTCCTGTGTCTTTAGAATTCCTCTATGCCCAGCTATCTTGGAATCGTGAATGAGTTGCAATACTCTCAATCTGACTGTTTCAGGAATATACAGGCGTTGTCCCTGAATCCACACACCATTCTTAAAGACAAGACTTACGTCCCTTGGGGGTTGTGCCAAAAAGGAATCCGCATGGTATGCTTCCTTGATGTCCTTAAGTAGGTCTTGATTATGAATTACTCCTAGGAATCTAGAGTCAGGAAGAATAGTCTTAGGAGGAGTAATTGGACGTGTCTCTGCTGAGTAAATCCTAGAGAGTGCATCAGCCTTTCCATTGCGCGATCCTGGTCTATAAGAAATGATAAAATTAAATTGGTTTAAGAAAAGATTCCAGCGAGCCTGGCGAGGAGTCAGGCACTTAGCCGACCTGATAAACTCAAGGTTACGATGGTCTGTCAGGACGACTATTTGCTGTGCAGCTCCCTGAAGAAGGTGTCTCCATTCTTTGAAGGCGGCAATAATGGCCAACAACTCTCTATTGCCCACATCGTAGTTCCTCTCAGCCGAAGACAACTGCTGGGAAAAGAAGGCACAGGGATGCAAGACATTCTTCTCACCTGTTCTCTGGGAGAGTATAGCTCCAACGGCACAGTCTGAAGCATCCACCTCTATTATGAAGGCAAGCTCGGGGTTGGGATGTACTAAGATAGGTGCGGTGGTAAATTTATCTTTTAGAAGGGAAAATGCTTCCTGGGCTTGGGGAGTCCAGGAGAACCTAGACTCTTTCCGGGTAAGTTGGGTGATAGGTGACACTACCTCAGAGAAATTTCTAATGAAACGTCTATAGAAGTTGGCAAACCCGATGAAGCGCTGTACCTCCTTCACATTTCTAGGACTTGGCCAATCCTTGATGGCTTGGGTTTTGCTTCCATCCATACTAATTCCTTGTGTAGACAGTACATACCCAGAAATTGAATTTCGGTCCTATGGAATTCACACTTTTCAAGTTTGATGTAAAGATGATTTTGTCTTAGACGTTCCAAGACCATTCTCACATGTCCATGATGTTCCTCTGTGGAGTTAGAAAAAATTAGAATATCATCCAAATAAACTACCACGAATGTATCTAGGAGATCCCTGAAGATGTCATTCACCAAGTGTTGGAAAGTGGCTGGGGCGGTACTCAGACCAAAAGGCATAACTAGATATTCAAAGTGTCCATAGCGTGACCTGAATGCAGTCTTCCATTCATCCCCAGGTCTAATACGGACTAAGTTATAGGCCCCACGAAGATCTAGTTTAGAGAAAATTTTGGCATGTCGCACTCTCTCCAATAACTCAGGGATTAAAGGCAATGGATAACGGTTTCTAATAGTAACCTTATTGAGTTCCCTATAGTCTACGCATGGTCTCAGAGATCCATCTTTCTTCTTTACAAAGAAGATGGGTGCACCTGCAGGAGATGAAAGGGGCGTATGAAGCCCTTGGCTAGATTTTCGTCTATGTAATCCTTTAAAGCCTTTAGCTCGGGCCCCGCCAGGGGGTAGATCTTACCAAAAGGTATCTCTGCTCCAGGCAATAATTCAATTGGACAATCATATGGACGGTGAGGAGGAAGCTGGTCAGCGTTCTTCTTGTCACATAAATCCACATAGTCCTGGTATACAGCTGGTAGTTCAGGGACTGACATGGTTCCTTTAGGAACAGAGCAAGCTGAAACTTTTGGACTCATCTGTTTCTCTGGAAAGTGTAATTCCTTGGTCTCCCAGTTAATGGTAGGATTCTGAGCCTGCAGCCATGGTAGCCCTAGAATAATGGGAAAGTGGGGAGAAGAGATAAGCATAAAGGACAGTTTCTCTTGATGATCTTTACCCATAAGAACCCTCAAAGGCTCTGTTTCCTGATCCACTGGTCCAGAGGTCAGCAGGGAGCCATCCACAGTTTCCATCTGTACTGGAGTAGCCTTCTTCACTGAACGTATCTCCTGTTTCAGAGCAAAGGAGACATCCATAAAATTTCCACTTGCCTCTGAGTCGATCATAGCAGAGCTAGACACCCAAGCTGAGTCAACCCAGAGT
This sequence comes from Oophaga sylvatica, assembly GCA_033576555.1. Classification (NCBI taxonomy): domain Eukaryota; kingdom Metazoa; phylum Chordata; class Amphibia; order Anura; family Dendrobatidae; genus Oophaga; species Oophaga sylvatica. Next base: position 11,501,880 of record JARQOD010000006.1, on the reverse strand, counting down.
TTGATGGAAAGAAAGCAATGAGAATTGTTTTTCTTACAACTCAGCTGGGACACCGCTGAGGAAACTTGAAAAAATGGCAGCGTTTACACAGTCAACGTCCTCAGAGGTAACGGAGTTTAAGTCCGAGAAATCAAGATCTGTTGCTGCAGATCTCTCTGGAGCCTGAGGCTCGGACCTGACAGATCCCCTCTCGCAACACTCACAATGAATGAGTGCTGCAGTAGTCTTACGAGAACGGCTGGGGCTGTTTATAATGAAGTGCCCTGACTTACCACAATAGAAACATAGATTCTCCTTAAAACGATGTTCCTTGCGTGCATCACTAACCCGTCGTTGTAAAGAGTCTACCTGCATGGGTTCAGGTTCCCGTGTAATCCTACTCAAAGGTTCCTTAGCTGGAGAGGAAGGTAGGAAAAGGTTAGTGCGATTGCTTTCGAACCATCTCTCTTGCCTGCGTTCAGTCAGACGAGTATCAATACGGATGCAGTAGTTAATAAAGTCACCTAACGCAGTGGGAGGGTCGGCACGAGCAAGTTCATCCTTAATCAGTGGAGATAACCCCTTTCGAAAAATAGATTTTTTGGCGGAACTGTCCCAGGTGGTATCAAGGGCCCATCTCCTGAAATCCAAGGCATATTCAGCTACCGAGTGCTTACCTTGGCGCAAAGCTAACATGGCTGCTTCAGCTGTTGCACCTCGATTGGGGTCATCAAACACCTGCCCCATGGCTGAAATAAAAGCATCAAGGTGATTCAAACAATCATCCTCAGTCTCAATCAGAGGGTTTGCCCACATCAAAGCCTTGTTGGTAAGCAACATAATTATAGTAAGCACCTTAGATCGTTCAGTGGGAAATTGTGAAGCATGTGCAGAAAAAAAAAGATTGCATTGATTAATAAATCCCCTGAATTTCTCACGTTCACCGCCAAAACGAAAAGGGGGCAACTTGGGAATCCCAGAACTCGGGGCTACGGCAGGAGCCTGGACTCGCTCTTCTAGAACCTCAATCCTGGCTCGCAAATCCTGGGCAGTCTGTCCAAACACTTGAAAATTGTGATTAGTGAGGTCCTGTAGGCTTGAAAAACGGGTCTTTATATTCTGCAAATCTGCAAGGATATTATCAGTCACTCCGCAAAGTTCCTTTATGCGGGCCTCCATTTTCCAGATCTTTTAAGACAGGAGTACTGGAAGAAGAGGAGAGGAGAAAAAAAAAAAACAATAGTGTTTACCTGTGGTAACACTGCAGAGAGAAAAAAAAATTAAGGGAACTGCTCACCTGGAATGGTTGTGAGAAGTCACAACCACTATCATCACAGAAAGTTCACCCGGACATCTGATATCCACAGTTACAGCAGACAAAAAAGAGAGAAAAAAAACAAAAAAAAACAATAGTGTTTACCTGTGATAACACTGCAGAAAAAAAAAACACTTAAGGGAATTGCTCACCTGGAATGGTTGTGAGAAGTCACAACCACTATCATCACAGAAAGTACAACCGGACATCCGATATCCACAGTTACAGCAGACACAGCCTTTCCAGACCCAGCAGACACTAACGTTTTGGCTTCAGAATCTTGTAATGTATGTAGTACAGTTCATATAGCGTCTTGTGCTTGGGTGCGATGAAAATACATGAGACACAGGTTTGATATAGAAAGTCTTGTATTACTTCATACAAGTTGGCAAAAATAGTCACACAGTTTGCAGACACAGAAGCAGGAGACACAGCAGGCCAGAGTAATCTAAGCTCAGCAATCACTCTCCACAACAGGTTCAGGATCTTCTTCTCTGTTACCATAAGTCCATGCAAACGTGGGTCTTTCAAAGAGCAGGGTTCAGAGTCCACAAGTGCTTCAGAGTTCCTCAGTAGGAATAGCTGGAGTACAAGGTCCAAGGCTTACAGGAGTCAAGTCACAGGTTCACTGCAGGCTAGATTCTGAAGCACTGATTGCTCAGCTGTGGCTGCTTAAGAAGCAAAAGGAGAGAATCAGGGCGGGAACATGCAAGCTGGAAACTCCATTTTGACTGAGGGCAAGATAGCTGCAGCAAGACAGAAAGTAAAATGGCTGACGAACAAACTGAGTTTCAGGAACATGTACACAGAACCTTACAGATAGATAGATAGATAGATAGATAGATAGATAGATAGATAGATAGATAGATAGATAGATAGATAGATAGATAGATAGATAGATAGATAGATAGATAGATAGATAGATAGATAGATAGATAGATAGATGATAGATAATAGATAGATAGATAGATAGATAGATAGATAGATAGATAGATAGATAGATAATAGATATATAGAGATAGATAGATAGATAATAGATAGATAGATAGACAGAATACATCATCTGTCCTTCAGTTTAAGAACAAGTGGTTATTTCTCTGTATTTCCGTTATCTCTGGTCCCCGTGGACTTCTCCTGGTGCACTGTACATTCTCATATTCTCAGAGCCTGGACTCTGGTGGTGCCATGATGGTAGAAAGTCTCCATCAGTAATGATTAACAGAGTTAAGCTGCAGCGGGAATCCGGAAACATGGATCGCTCCGGGTGAACAGGTGATCGTCGCCGCAGCTGCATGTGTCGTGGCTGTGTCACAGCATGGACAGCGTGTGTGTTGGGCTCTCCGTGCATGTGCTGTGACAGTGACACGGCCGCGACACATGCAGCAGCGACGTCGATCAGCTGCTCAGCCGGCGCGATCCAGGAAGCCGAGTTCCCGCTGTAGCTTATTCGGCAAGCGCTATAGGGGAACTGAACATATTCGCTCATCTCTAATGATTAAGGCTGTTCCTTGCTATGTTGTATCACAACTCGAAGCTTTCTCCTTTATTATGGAGTGTTATGGTTCCTCTCGGCCCTCAGAAATGCCCTTTATCCCACAGGCGGGAGCACAGGAGCCCCTTTTGTCCTTTCTATTTAGTCATTTTCATCCAGATTCGATGTCTCACACAAGAGCCGCTTTCATGGGACACTTACTAGAGTCCCCATTGTGAGGACACATACAGTAGGTGCATGTGGCGGGCGCCCACTGTAGATCTGATGGATCCAATTCACTCTGAGGGTCTCAGGTTCGTGGAGGGCTGGAATGTTGGGGATAACTGCAGTCGGGAGATTGTTGTTT
>JARQOD010000006.1:11434288-11498648 GCA_033576555.1 Oophaga sylvatica | reverse complement strand
TTGGAACTGCACTTTTTTGGGGCCTATTTGGGAGATTTTGGGGCAAATTTTGGCCCCCTATTAAGTAATTTTAGCTTTAATAGCACTGCAGGGAAATATTACGGGGGTCTTTTATGAAATTTTTGGTTCTCACTTATTTGGGGGTCTAAAAAAGGGGTTTTTAAAAAAGGGGACTAGGGATTATACAGTAGTATTATTGCCCATTTCAGTGAATTTATGTTATACCACATATTATTTTTATAAGTTTATTTTTGCTATTTTTGGGGACTAAATGGCGCTTTTGTTTAATTTTTTTTAAAAACTGATTTTTTTTTTGCCTATAAGGGGATTAGATGGCTATAGATGGCATTGCTTTTCTAAATTTTATGGGAACCCTTTTCTGGGAAAATTTTTAGGGGTTTAAAGAATATTTTTTACCACCCCGATATGGATACCGTACAGATATTAGGTGGGTTTTGCAGTAAAATAATTTTTTGGGCACTGCTAAACTTTTGGGGGCCCGTTGGGATTTTCAGGGGTTTTAAAAAGGGCACCCCTGGGATAATAAATGGGCACTTGGGTTTCAAATTTATTTGGCTTTGCAAAATTTTAATGTCTTTTGATAGACCAAAAAAATCCCCAAAAATGGTAGATTAAAATTTTTTTTAGTTAGCAATTTTTTGGAATGCCAAATTTTTTCCACTTTTTTTTTGGCTTTTTTTTGGACACCGGGGGTAAAAGGGGGGTTTAACATAGACATTTGTGGACCTGAGGGGAGTTTTTATTAGGCATATTTTGGCATATTTTTTTTTACATGGAAAACCTATTTTTACGGAAAAGATTTTCAAAAGGGAGCAATGGGGATAAAGTTTTGGGAAATTTTTCAAAAAGTTCAAAAATGAGGCCAAGGTTTACATTTTTTTGGGAAACCCCGATCCCTTTTTTTCCCGGGGATAATGGACCCAAAAAATGAGCGCACGGGGGAGGTGGAAAGGGAAAACAGTAAACCAACACGGGGGGGGGGGCAACAATTGGGAATTTTGGGGGGAAGAAGGTAAGTCCAGCAAATCTCATCGGGCATTTTCGGTTACTTTTCCCGGGTTAAAAAAGGGTTTTGAACCATTTTTTAAATGGGGGGTAAAAAATTTCACTGCGGCCCAAATCACCAATGGGCCCTTTCGCAGATTTTGTCTGCTGATTTTAAAAAAAGGGTTTTAACCGTTTGCATCCCCTAAACGGGGTCTGTTTGCCATCACACAGCAAGAAAAAAGCAGACAGAAGAACCGGGAAAATTTAAAAAAATGCACGGGGGGGGGGACCGCCCCGGGGGGGGGTTGGGGGGGCCCATTTACCTGGGGCCCCCCCCCAGCATTTTGGGGGGGGGGTCAGCCCCCTTTTATAGAAATCTTTTTTCAATGCTTTATGGGGAAAAAGGGAGCAAAAATTTCACTTTTTCAAAAGTAAAAAACCCCCGCCCCACCTATTAGGAAAAAGAGTCCCACAAAAAAAATGTCCGACACAAAACCCTCTTTTAATTTACAAAGGCCCTTTTTTAAAAAAGGGGTTTTGGGATTTTCCCAAAGTAACATACCCCCCCAAATCAATTCCGACCCCCATAAAAAATCTTTCCCCACTATATACCTTTTAAAAGGGTTTGGGAAATTTTTTCCCAAAAATTTACCCCATAATTTAATTTCCACCCTTTTAAACCCTTTTAAAAGCTACAGCTTTTTAAAGGATTGGGCTTGTTCCACAATCCCCAAAAAACCCCATAAATCAATCCCCCCTATAACCAGTGCATAAAATTGGGGGGCCCAAAACTACTTTGTGGGCCCTTTACTGGGAGATAAACAACCCCCATTAATTTTTTAGAAACCCTTTTTTAAGGGGAAAAACTGCCCTACAAAAAACTACCCCCTTTATCTCCCCAAAATTTAAAATAGGGCCCCAAAAATTAAAATTTTTCACCAACCCCCCCAAACTAAAAGCAAGACCGTGCCCCCCCCAAACAAATTAATCTCATTCAATTCCCAAAAAACCCCCCAAAAAGCCTGAACTTATAAGACTGGTTTCCCCCGCCTCTACAACCATGCTCACAGGTACTCCATGGGGGGGCTTCTAGGGTTTAAAACCATTTTAAATGGGTGGGAAAAAAATAAGGTAAACCAACCCTAAAAAAGTACACACATGATTTCACCCAAATATGAGTGCAGCTCGGGGGGGTTTAAAACAGGAAATTTAAATCAGGGTCATAATGTAATTAAGTACACAAATGCCCACGAATAGTGAGGGAGCTCGGAGTATGATACAGGGAAAACCGGACAGTAATGTAATTAGTACCCGTATTGCCCACAGAATATAGTGCGTCTGGGGGAAAATCAGGATGTAACCAGATCAGTAAGTAAGTATGTACCAAAAAACTGCACCCGCAAAAAGTGATCAGCTCTGGGGGAAAAACAGGATGTAACTCAGATCAGTAATGTAATGATGTTCACCGGGTCCAAACCCCAAAAGTGATGCACCGGGGGTAGATACAGGGGGGAAAACCCGGACATAATGAATGTAGACCTGATTTTTAAACCCCCCCGAATAGTGAGGCAGCTTGGGGGAAAAACAGGAGAACTCAATTTAAATGTAAAGTATGACCAGGGCTGCAAACCCCCCCAAAAAGTGAGTGCAGCTCGGGGGTAAAACAGGGGGTTTAAATCGGGTATAAAAGTAATGATGTACACATGATTAAAACCCGCAAATAGGGGGGTGCAAACTCGGGGTTTAAAGCAGGGTGAACTCAGGGTCATAAAATTTTATTTTCACAGTGACTCCCCCGCAGAATAGTGAGTGCAGCCTGGAGATTAAAACGGGGAACTCAGGTCATAAGTAATGTACGACCATGATTCACCCCAAAAATTTTGGGGGGCTCTGGGGAAAAAACGGGGGGGAACTCAGGATCAGTAATGTAATGTATGTACAGTGACTGCACCAGCAGAATAGTGAGTGCAGCTCTGGAGTATAATACAGGATGTAACTCAGGATCAGTTAATGTAATGTATGTACACAGTGACTGCACCAGCAGAATAGTGAGTGCAGCTCTGGAGTATAATACAGGATGTAACTCAGGATCAGTAATGTAATGTATGTACACAGTGACTGCACCAGCAGAATAGTGAGTGCAGCTCTGGAGTATAATACAGGATGTAACTCAGGATCAGTAATGTAATGTATGTACACAGTGACTGCACCAGCAGAATAGTGAGTGCAGCTCTGGAGTATAATACAGGATGTAACTCAGGATCAGTAATGTAATGTATGTAACAGTGACTGCACCAGCAGAATAGTGAGTGCAGCTCTGGAGTATAATACAGGATGTAACTCAGGATCAGTAATGTAATGTATGTACACAGTGACTGCACCAGCAGAATAGTGAGTGCAGCTCTGGAGTATAATACAGGATGTAACTCAGGATCAGTAATGTAATGTATGTACACAGTGACTGCACCAGCAGAATAGTGAGTGCAGCTCTGGAGTATAATACAGGATGTAACTCAGGATCAGTAATGTAATGTATGTAACAGTGACTGCACCAGCAAATAGTGAGTGCAGCTCTGGAGTATAATACAGGATGTAACTCAGGATCAGTAATGTAATGTATGTACACAGTGACTGCACCAGCAGAATAGTGAGTGCAGCTCTGGAGTATAATACAGGATGTAACTGGAGATCAGTAATGTAATGTATGTACACAGTGACTGCACCAGCAGAATAGTGAGTGCAGCTCTGGAGTATAATACAGGATGTAACTCAGGACAGTAATGTAATGTATGTACACAGTGACTGCACCAGCAGAATAGTGAGTGCAGCTCTGGAGTATAATACAGGATGTAACTCAGGATCAGTAATGTAATGTATGTACACAGTGACTGCACCAGCAGAATAGTGAGTGCAGCTCTGGAGTATAATACAGGATGTAACTCAGGATCAGTAATGTAATGTATGTACACAGTGACTGCACCAGCAGAATAGTGAGTGCAGCTCTGGAGTATAATACAGGATGTAACTCAGGATCAGTAATGTAATGTATGTACACAGTGACTGCACCAGCAGAATAGTGAGTGCAGCTCTGGAGTATAATACAGGATGTAACTCAGGATCAGTAATGTAATGTATGTACACAGTGACTGCACCAGCAGAATAGTGAGTGCAGCTCTGGAGTATAATACAGGATGTAACTCAGGATCAGTAATGTAATGTATGTACACAGTGACTGCACCAGCAGAATAGTGAGTGCAGCTCTGGAGTATAATACAGGATGTAACTCAGGATCAGTAATGTAATGTATGTACCAGTGACTGCACCAGCAGAATAGTGAGTGCAGCTCTGGAGTATAATACAGGATGTAACTCAGGATCAGTCAATGTAATGTATGTACACAGTGACTGCACCAGCAGAATAGTGAGTGCAGCTCTGGAGTATAATACAGGATGTAACTCAGGATCAGTAATGTAATGTATGTACACAGTGACTGCACCAGCAGAATAGTGAGTGCAGCTCTGGAGTATAATACAGGATGTAACTCAGGATCAGTAATGTAATGTATGTAACAGTGACTGCACCAGCAGAATAGTGAGTGCAGCTCTGGAGTATAATACAGGATGTAACTCAGGATCAGTAATGTAATGTATGTAACACAGTGACTGCACCAGCAGAATAGTGAGTGCAGCTCTGGAGTATAATACAGGATGTAACTCAGGATCAGTAATGTAATGTATGTACACAGTGACTGCACCAGCAGAATAGTGAGTGCAGCTCTGGAGTATAATACAGGATGTAACTCAGGATCAGTAATGTAATGTATGTACACAGTGACTGCACCAGCAGAATAGTGAGTGCAGCTCTGGAGTATAATACAGGATGTAACTCAGGATCAGTAATGTAAATGTATGTACACAGTGACTGCACCAGCAGAATAGTGAGTGCAGCTCTGAGTATAATACAGGATGTAACTCAGGATCAGTAATGTAATGTATGTACACAGTGACTGCACCACAGAATAGTGAGTGCAGCCTGGAGTATAATACAGGAGTAACTCAGGATCAGTAATGTAATTATGTACACAGTGACTGCACCAGCAGAATAGTGAGTGCAGCTCTGGAGTATAATACAGGATGTAACTCAGGACAGTAATGTAATGTATGTACACAGTGACTGCACCAGCAGAATAGTGAGTGCAGCTCTGGAGTATAATACAGGATGTAACCAGGATACAGTAATGTAATGTAATGTACACAGTGACTGCACCAGCAGAATAGTGAGTGCAGCTCTGGAATATAATACAGGATGTAACTCAGGATCAGTAATGTAATGTATGTACACAGTGACTGCACCAGCAGAATAGTGAGTGCAGCTCTGGAGTATAATACAGGATGTAACTCAGGGTGAGTACAGCATCTAATGTTATATATTTATAATCTGACTGTATAATCTGTGTATAAAGCACATCCATAGTCCTCCATAAAGTATAATGCATATCCCATAGTCCTCCATAAAGTATAAAGCACATCCCATAGTCCTCCATAAAGTATAAAGCACATCCCATAGTCCTCCATAAAGTATAAAGCACATCCCATAGTCCTCCATAAAGTATAATGCACATCCCATAGTCCTCCATAAAGTATAATGCACAGGTGTTATCAGTCATTGTACAGGAGGAGGAGGTGAGCTGTGCCATCACCTATTGTGAATGGTGGATCCTGTGTTATCTACTGTATATAGAGGTGTTATCAGTCATTGTACAGGAGGAGGAGGTGAGCTGTGACATCATCTATGTGAATGGTGAATTCTATGTTATCTACTGATATAGGGGTGTTATCAGTCATTATACAGGAGGAGGAGGTGAGCTGTGACATCACTATTGTGAATGGTGGATCCTGTGTTATCTACTGTATATAGGGTGTTATCAGTCATTGTATAGGAGGAGGAGGTGAGCTGTGACATCACCTATTGTGAATGGTGGATCCTTTGTTATCTACTGTGTATAAGATGTCTATCAGTCATTGTACAGGAGGAGAGTGAGCTGTGACATCACCTAATTGTGAATGGTGAATTCTATCTTATCTACTTATATAGAGGTGTTATCAGTCATTGTACAGGAGGAGGAGGTGAGCTGTGACATCACCTATTGTGAATGGTGGATCCTGTGTTATCTACTGTATATAGGGTGTTATCAGTCATTATACAGGAGGAGGAGGTGAGCTGTGACATCACTTATTGTGAATGGTGGATCCTGTGTTATCTACTGTATATAGAGGTGTTATCAGTCATTGTACAGGAGGAGGAGGTGAGCTGTGACATCACCTATTGTGAATGGTGGATCCTGTGTTATCTACTGTATATAGAGGTGTTATCAGTCATTGTAGAGGAGGAGGAGGTGAGCTGTGACATCACCTATTGTGAATGGTGGATCCTGTGTTATCACTGTATATAGAGGTGTTATCAGTCATTGTACAGGAGGAGGTGAGCTGTGACATCACCTAATGTGAATGGTGGATCCTTTGTTATCACTGGTATAGAGATGTTATCAGTCATTGTACAGGAGGAGGAGTGAGCTGTGACATCACCTAATGTGAATGGTGATTCTATGTTATCTACTTATATAGGGTGTTATCAGTCATTTACAGGAGGAGGAGGTGAGCTGTGACATCACTATTGTGAATGGTGGATCTGTGTTATCTACTGTATATAGGGTGTTATCAGTCATTGTACAGGAGGAGGAGGTGAGCTGTGACATCACTATTGTGAATGGTGGATCCTGTGTTATCTACTGTATATAGAGGTGTTATCAGTCATTGTAAGGAGGAGGAGGTGAGCTGTGACATCACCTATTGTGATGGTGGATCCTGTGTTATCAGTCATTGTACAGGAGGAGGAGGTGAGCTGTGACATCACCTATTGTGAATGGTGGATCCTGTGTTATCAGTCATTGTACAGGAGGAGGAGGTGAGCTGTGACATCACATATGTTACTGTGGATCTGTGTATCTACTGTTATAAGGTGTTATCAGTCATTGTAGAGAGAGGTGAGCTGTGACATCACTATGTAATGGTGGATCCTGTGTTATCAGTCATTGTACAGGAGGAGGAGGTGAGCTGTGACATCACCTATTGTGAATGGTGGATCCTGTGTTATCTGTCATTGTACAGGAGGAGGAGGTGAGCTGTGACATCACATAGTGTTACTGTTGGATCCTGTGTTATCTACTGTATATAGAGGTGTTATCAGTCATTGTAGAGGAGGTGAGCTGTGACATCACCTATTGTGAATGGTGGATCCTGTGTTATCAGTCATTGTACAGGAGGAGGAGGTGAGCTGTGACATCACATAGTGTTACTGTTGGATCCTGTGTTATCAGCTGTGTATAGAGGTGTTACCTGTCACTCATGCCTCTGCCTTTGCTGGTAATAAGCTCACTGAAAACTATTGCTAAAAGGATATTTTTTTATAAAGTTTGTAATATGAAAAAGAAACGTAATGTAACAAACACACAGAGATGTAAACGATAGGTCATTTTCTGATGATAAATTTCCCTTAATCTTTGTGCTGCCATATCTGTCCTTAGCAGCAGCGTTCTATAGACAAATGTTCAGGGTCGTCCCATATAATCCTATAGGGGCCGTATCTACATTTCCAGTATAGGGCCGAATTTGCATTGCAATGTTGCCATTTCCCAGGGTGCACTGGTGCAGTACATGGCTGTAGTCATCCCTATGATTATACAGCATCAGCAAGTATATGAAACCTATAAGAATTGGGGGGGTGCTGGTCACTTTTAGGGAGGACGGGCCACTGGCGGACACAGACAGAAAAGGGCCCCTGTGCAAGAACAATATATGGGCCCTTTCCAGACCAAGATCTCCTAAAAATGCTTTGTAGGTAGAAATGGGCCCCCTTACCTCTTGGGCCCCTGTGTGGCTGCACAGGTTGCACCAATGATATGTCCACCCCTGGGACGGGCGTATGCAGCTACAGTATCGATGGGTGCGAAAATGAGTTTACCAGATGTAGCAGAGCTGAGTTTGTCATTTATCTGTTACTTTCTCGGAAAGTCATTTTGATACTTAAATGACGAATTCATTCTGCTGATGGAGATTGGATACAGGACGGATACAGTGCAGCATCTGGGCAGATGTGGCGCACTGCACCCACACACCGCACTGCACCCACACACCGCACTGCTGTGTCTTCCATCCTGCCAGTGCTGTATGTGTAGGGGGATATGGGGCCACACGCTCGCACATAGGTACCTGTCAGCAGGAGGGGGCCACATCTCACAGCAATGAGGTTCATCCCCAGCAGCAGCTGCATCTTCCCTCTCCCTGATTCTGTGTGTGGAAGGCAAGGCAAGAACAGCAGCCTCATCCCCTCCTCTTCCTCTTCCTCTCCCTCCATCCATGTCCTTCCCTCCCTCCTCTATATGGCCCTCTCTTTCTCCTCTCTGACAGCCATTAACAATGTTAGCTCTCAGCCTTGGCAGATTCCTGGGTTTGGGGAGGAATATGATGGAAAAAATACAAGCAATTTTAATACAAGCGGCACAATGCAGATGTGGCGTCCTCTGGGGGCCTATGGGATTATTAGGAGGGGAAGGAGGGCTGCCGACGTAACCATAGGTTCACGCTCAAATTTATTTTTTTAGCATCTGTTTGCATCATTCTTTAGCATCTAAAAAAAAAAAAAAAAATTAGGAAATGTTATTTCATTTGTGTCAGGAGGGAAAAACACCAAACACCTTAGAATCTTTCATTATTTCACAGGAGTGGAGCAGCTGAAATAAATACAGACCCCAGACCAAATCTTCTAAATAAAAACTCATCCCGGACTAGACTTCCCAAGCAAAATACAGACCCCAGACTAAACCTCTAAGAAAAGACCCAGAACAGACCCCCCCATCCTCCTACAGACCCCAAAACTAATTCAAACCCCAGACTAGATCACTAAGAAAAGACCCAGACCCCCTAAATTCATACAAACCCCGACTCCAGACTAAGCCTTCAAGAAAATACCCAGAACAGTCCCCCTAAACTGATACAAACCCCGGCCCAGATTCTCTAAATTAAAACTAATCCCAGATGAGTTGCCCCTAAATACAGACCCCCTAAACTCATACAGACCCTAGTACGGATCATCTAATAAAAGGGATCCCAGACCAGATTCCAAAACTAATACAGACCCCAGATTAGATCACTAAGAAAAGAACCAGACCCCCTAAACTCATTCAGATCCCAGACCTTATGATTAAGTTAAAACTAATCCACAACCAGATGCCCCTAACACAGACCCCCTAAACTAATACAGACCCTAGATCAGATCCCTTATACAACATTTACAAAAACAGAGACCATGACCAGACCCCTTAAACTCACACAGACCCAAGCACAGATTCCAAAACTAATACAGACCCCAGACTAGATCACTAAGACAAGACTCAGACCCCACGCAAACCCCAGACAAGATAGTCTAATCTAAAACTGATCCCAGGCCAGAGGCCCCAAAATACAGATCCCCCTTAAACTAGATCAGATCCCTTAAGCAAAAAGTGACCCCAAACTGATCCCCTAAAAAGAGACCCTGATCAGACCCCCTAAACTCATACCGAATCCAGAACAGACGCTGGACCGCATCCCTTAAACAAGTGACCTCAGACTGGTCCCCTAAATAGAGACCTATACCAGACCCTGTAAACTCATGCTGACTCCAGAACAGATGTTCTAAACTAAAACTTAACCCCAAGCAGATGCCCCTAAACAAATACAGACCCTAGACCACATCTCTTAAACAAGTGACCCCAGACTGGTCCCCTAAAAAGAAACCCAAACCAGACCCCCTAAACTCATACCGGACTCCAGAACGGATACTTTAAACTAAGACTGATCCCAAACCAGATCCCCCTAAACACAGATCCTCTAAACTAATACAGACCCTAGACCACATCCCTTAAACAAAAAGTGACCCCAGACTGGACCCCGCAGGTTTTTCAGTTCTTCAATACAAAAAGTGAATCTCCTATATTCTATAGAGTCATTACACACAGTGATCTATTCCACGTGTTTATTTCTGTTAATGTTGATGATTATGGCTTACAGCCAATGAAAACCCAAAAGTCATTATCTCAGTAAATTAGAATACTTTATAACACCAGCTGGAAAAATTATTTTAAAATCCGAAATGTTGTCCTACTGAAATGTATGATCAGTAAATGCACTCAATACTTGGTCGGGCTCCTTTGGGCATCAATTACGGCATCAATGCGGCGTGGCATGGAGGCGATCAGTCTGTGGCACTGCTGAGGTGTTATGGAAGCCCAGGTTGCTTTGATAGCAGCCTTCAGCTTGTCTGCATTGTAGGGTCTGGTGTCTCTCATCTTCCTCTTGACAATACTCCATAGATTCTCTATGGGGTTAAGGTCAGGCGACTTTGCTGCCAATCAAGCACAGTGATACTGTTGTGTGTAAACCAGGTATTGGTACTTTTGGCAGTGTGGACAGGTGCCAAGTCCTGCTGGAGAATGACATTTCCATTTCCAAAAAGCTTGTCAGCAGAGGGAAGCATGAAGTCCTCTAAAATTTCCCGTAGACTGTTGCGATGACTTTGGTCTTGATAAAACACAGTGGACCTACACCAGCAGATGACATGGCTCCCCAAACCATCACTGATTGTGGAAACTTCACACTAGACCTCCAGCAGCTTGGATTGTGGCCTCCACTCTTCCTCCAGACTCTGGAACCGCGATTTCCAGATGAAATGCAAAATTTACTTTCCTTGTGGAGTGTGTCAGTGACTGCCTTCTGGACATCACATCTGTCAAATCAGCAGTGTTCCCCATGATTGTGGAGCTACTGAAACAGACTAAGAGACCTTTATAAACGCTTAGGAAGCCTTTGCAGGTGTTTTGGCTAATTAATCTAATTTACTGAGATAATGACTTTTGGGCTTTCATTGGCTGTAAGCCATAATCATCAACATTACCAGAAATAAACACGTGAAATAGATCACTCTGTGTGTAATGACTCTTTAGAATATATGTTTCACTTTTTGTATTGAAGAACTGAAATAAATTAACTTCTTGATGATATTCTAATTTTGTGAGAAGCACTTGTATGTCCCCCATCCTGGGCTACTTCCTGGTATATATATCCTATATCCTGGGTCCTTTCCTGGTATATATTTCATCCATCCTGGGCCCTTTCTTGGTATATATATCCTCCATCCTGGGCCCCTTCCAGGTATATATGTCCTCCATCCTGGTATATATGTCCTTCATCCTGGTCCCCTTTCTGGTATATATGTCCTCCATACTGGGCCCCTTCCAGGTATATATGTCCTCCATCTTGGTTCCCTTTCTGGTATACATGTCTTCCATCCTGGGCCCTTTCCTGGTATATACAGTACAGACCAAAAGTTTGGACACACCTTCTCATTCAAAGATTCTTCTGTATTTTCATGACTTTGAAAATTGTAGAATCACACTGAAGGCATCAAAACTATGAATTAATCATGTGGAATTATACATTACACTTTACAAAAAAGTGTGAAACAACTGAAAATATGTCTTATATTCTAGGTTCTTCAAAGTAGCCACCTTTTGCTTTGATTACTGCTTTTCACGCAGAAAATGTGAACGGCTGGACTCTACATGCCTAGTTCCCACCGTGAAGCATGGAGGAGGAGGTGTGATGGTGTGGGGGTGCTTTGCTGGTGACACTGTTAGAGATTTATTCAAAATTGAAGTGGTGAGCGGTCCAGCTCACCCCAAACTGTTATGTTACGGTAGCTGAGGAGTGCAGGTAAAAAAGGCAATACACCAGAGCAGTTGGAATCTATGAGATTGCAGTACCCTGACTAACCACCGCAACTAGAGGCAGCCGTGGAGCGTTCCTACGTTGGTCCTAGACGCCTCGTCACAGCCTGAGAAACTAACTACACCTAAAGATAGAAATAGGAAAGCTATCTGCCCCGGAGCAGACCCCAAAGATAATAGAAAGCCCCCAAACATGTAATGGCGGTTAGACAAGAGGAAATACTGACACAGAAAGAAAATAGTATGAGCAAACGCTGGGGCCCAAACTATCTAAATAGAAAAGGACAGGAAGGGTACTTACTGCAATCTCAGAAAACCCTGAAAAACACCAACTCTACTAATTTCAAAATCACCTGAGATCACACGACCTCTACCACCTAAATTAGTTCTCTGGTGTAACAAAATCAAGACAGCAGCCACTGAAAAAACTGGAAAAGCAAAAGTACAAAACTCAGTGGCTGAACAAACTGAGAGGGCAAAAGCCCCCGGAGGGGACCCAGAAGGCCCCACAGAAGTGCAGGACAAAATGCAAAAATATAGCACAAACACAAAAGAAGAAAATGTCTTATCTGATAGCAGGAGATGCAGACACGACACAGCAGGCTACAAGGGAAACTGGAAAGAAGGATTCAGACCAGAACAATTGATCACCGGCAACCCTGATGGGAAAATGACTCCCTTATATAAGACCAGTCAGTAACACCTGATTCCCAGTCCTCACAATCTTCACTAGTACCACTTGTAACCACCAGAGGGAGCCTCTGCTCAGAACTCATCTCAAACCCATTCACAACACCAAACCATCTCGATTGGGTTCAGGTCTGGTGACTGTGGAGGCCAGGTCATCTGGTGTAGCACCCCAACACTCTCCTTCTTGGTCAAATAGCCCTTACACAGCCTGGAGGTGTGTTTGGGGTCATTGTCCTGTTAAAAAATAAATGATGGTCCAACTAAACGCAAACCGGATGGAATAGCATGCTGCTGCAAGATGCTGTGGTAGCCATGCTGGTTCAGTATGCCTTCGATTTTGAATAAATCCCCAACAGTGTCACCAGCAAAGCACCCCCACACCATCACACCTCCTCCATGCTTCACGGTGGGAACCAGGCATGTAGAGTGCATCCGTTCACCTTTTCTGCGAGCAAAGCAGTAATTAAAGCAAAAGGTGGCTACTTTGAAGAACCTAGAATATAAGACATATTTTCAGTTGTTTCACACTTTTTTGTAAAGTGTAATGTATAATTCCACATGTGTTAATTCATAGTTTTGATGCCTTCAGTGTGATTCTACAATTTTCATAGCCATGAAAATACGGAAAAATCTTTGAATGAGAAGGTGTGTCCAAACTTTTGGTCTGTACTGTATGTCCCCCATCCTGGTATATATGTCCTCCATCCTGGCCTCTTCCAGATATATATGTCCTCCATCCTGGTATATATGTCCCTCCATCCTGGGCCTCTTCCAGATATATATGTCCCCCATCCTGGTATATATGTCCTCCATCCTGGGCCTCTTCCAGATATATATGTCCTCCATCCTGGTATATATGTCCTCCATCCTGGGCCCTTTCCTGGTATAAATGTCCCCCATCCTGGTATACAGTATATGTTCTCCATCCTGGTATATATGTCCTCCATCCTGGTGTAAATGCCTCCCATCCTGGGTTCCTTCCTGTTATATATGTCCTCTATCCTGGTATATATGTCCTCCATCCTGGGCCTCTTCCAGATATATATGTCCTCCATCCTGGTATATATGTCCTCCATCCTGGGCCCTTTCCTGGTATAAATGTCCCCCATCCTGGTATACAGTATATGTTCTCCATCCTGGTATATATGTCCTCCATCCTGGTGTAAATGCCTCCCATCCTGGGTTCCTTCCTGTTATATATGTCCTCTATCCTGGTATATATGTCCTCCATCTTGGTCCCCTTTCTGGTATATATGTCCTCCATCCTGGGCCTTTCCTGGTATAAATGTCCCCCATCCTGGTATATATGTCCTCCATCCTGGTGTAAATGCTTCCCATCCTGGGTTCCTTACTGATATATATACGAGGACTCGTATGTCCCCCATTCTGCTGCTGTCCTCTAACGTATAAGAAACCCATTATACTCACCTTCCCCACCTCCCACAATGCATGGGACCTCTTCTACAGTTGGCGCAAATCTGCTAACATCGACATGCCTGCTATGGGCGACGCATGACGTCACTGTCATGCACCACCTGCCAACATGAATCATCGGGCTCTGATAGGCCATCGGCATTTATTGCGGTGCAGGGACCCATGCAGGTCTCAACGCTGCAATACAATTCAGCTGAATGTGCATTCAACTGAAATAGGTTCTGGCGTTGGCGGGCACCCCTCCCGCACGGATCCAGTCACGATTGCACCCTCTACGACAGTGATTGTTATGCCCTTGTTTATGTGCATGTTTGTACCCCCAGCAATCTGCAATAATCCCTGGTAAAACCTGGCAGCAAATGTAAAATAGCCTTCAGCGCCACTCCAGGGAAAGTAAGGTATTACAAATTGCCGATTTACGTCAATGTCTTTGTAATATAGGACAGGACAGATGCTTCAGAGAGAGAGAGATGCTCTTACTAATTGCTCCCCAATCTGTCCAAAAGTCGAAGATGCTGAATATGGAACAGCCCCTCCCCATTAATTGTATGTTCAGTAACAGGGGGTATATTACTGTATAATGCAAAAATCTGTCAAATATACAACATGTTAGTACACCTTTATTTTATGCTGATAACCCATGCACTGACCATAAATAATGAAGGTTTCCATTTGACAGCAAGCAGAGATTTTGAAAACTGTAATTGGTATAAAAAATTTATGTAACTGTATATATAATTTTGAAAAAAAAAGTTTTTTCTAAAACTTTAGTGCCCCGTTAAAAAATTAAATACAATTACTGCAATCAAGTAGACATGTTTTTGTGAAAATATTAAAATAAGGATTTTTTTATAGGGTACAGTACTTACTTTACGGCACCAGATGTCACTGGTGCTATTGAAGTAAACTTAGCGCATTGTATTACAGCAATGATGTCAGGAAAGACCGAAAAACAGTGGAGTAATGACAAAAATAAATGTTATGTCACCTATTTACACTTCTAGGGTCCTCCTACCACTAGGAGCACCACCAATCCTAAGAACGGGGGCCCCAAAGTCCCTGGTGCGGATGGACTAGTGATGCACAAGTGACCAATCCTCTATTCACTTCTATGGGACTGATGGAGGTGCAATCTCTGTGAGTCTTATAGACTATGAACAGGAGCGGCAGTGCACATGCATGACCCTTTTCTTGTGATAGGTGGGACCGTCAATGATCAGAAACTCAGGGGTGAACATATCATTGGTGCAATGTGTGCAGCCGCACAGGGGCCCAAGAGGTAAGGGGGTCCACTCTCATCTTAAAATCAGGAAATAGGTCCTATTAAGCCATTTCTAGGTTAATGATGCCGGCAGCAGATATTCCAGCAACATTTTATACAGGATTTTCGAGGAAAAGTAAAAACAAAATAAATCACTTTCGTGGCAACTGCTATCTCTGGAGCATACGATTATTATTAGATGAGTCATATTATAATGGATACAAGAGAAAAAGGTAGCACACTGTAGCGCTATAGCTTGCAAACACGAAATATGAAAAATATGAAAAATGAATTGCATCATTACCTTAGAAATATGAAAAATTGAGAAGTCTTAGCGCATAAGATGGCCAAATTATGTGAGCCTGATAGCCACGTCAAGGCTCTTCTCGTATATCAGGTCCTAACTAATGCCTATCCTCGCTTAGAAAAGTCTGTCTGCATGGGAACGTATGAATCCTCTCTTCAGACTAAAATCTACATCTCTGTGGAGGGGTGATGAACCTGTTGTAATTAAAAAGCCTGTGACCACCAGGTGGAGTGCTCAGGTAGAAGGTAAATGAATACATATCAAAAAACTGACTGGCACATCCAAACATAGATTCAGTGTGAACAGGTGCTAAACCTAGAGTCACCAACTCATATACATACAAGAGAAAAAGGTAGCACACTGTTGGATGTGCCGGTCAGTTTTTTGATATATTATAATGGATGACTGGTCCTGCACTGTTAGGAATACATCGATCACGTGTACCATAAGCAGATGGCGCGCTATTCACGGGGGTTCATTATTATCAGGGAATGCGCCAATTTACATCTCTGGCCTGTCAGGGCATCAGAAATAATAGGGTGCGTATTATTGAACCAGATGTTTGTTTAATTTTGTCCTGTAGTCAAAAAAGTGTCAAACACAGCAGGGGGGCCCATTAGTTGCCCTTCAATATGGATGTAATAAATCCCTATCTTTAGGGCTGCAAAATCTGTAACAGGTCCCCCAGCTATGAGTCTGGCCCTTACGCCCTTTAAAGGGGGTTTTCCAAGTTCGGAAAACCCATCTCCCTTGAGCAGTTTTTTTT
Source organism: Oophaga sylvatica (assembly GCA_033576555.1). Taxonomy (NCBI): domain Eukaryota; kingdom Metazoa; phylum Chordata; class Amphibia; order Anura; family Dendrobatidae; genus Oophaga; species Oophaga sylvatica. The sequence goes on along the minus strand of JARQOD010000006.1, from coordinate 11,482,360 downwards.
TAAGACCAAACAGAGCTTCACCCACCTTCCCGAGTCCAGAGGTGGGTTTCTGCCACTGCTCACAGTATTGGTTATTGTCTGCAGGGCAGACATCAAGTCGATAGTGCTGCAGACAATCACTGAGCTCAGCGGTTCTGTCCGAGTTAATGGCGCGAGCTGCTGAGCTCACTGATTAGCTGCAGTGCTGTCAACGTGATGTCAGCGCTGCAGATAAAAACCGTCACCGGGAGCACTGGCGGAGACTCAGTGCTGGATGCAGTAAGAGTTAGTAAAGATAGATAACTAAAGTAAGTTAGAAAAAGATTTTAAAACAAATTGCAGCTGGGGAACGGAACTGATGTAGGATATCCCGGGGTTAGGGCCTCCTTCCCTATCCCTAAAGCTAAGGGTGACCTAGCTATCCCTGCTACCTGGATTACTTCTGATGGTGAAGACGCCAGGGCCATGTGCCTGGCTAAGCTCCTAAATCAGCCCTGATCTGTCCTCTCCCCCACCAGGGAAATGGGGACTTGTAGTGCATTTGAATACACAAACCAGACTAACAAGGGAAGACGTACAGGGATAAATGAAAATACCAATCATACAAATATGCACTCACAAACAACAAAGTAGAACCCCGGGAAGTATAGGAAGGAAAAAGTCTAAAATAAAATGAGAGGATGAGGATATGCACACAGACAAATCACCAAGCAACAGTCTTCTGAACAACACTCCAAAAGCCTCCTCAAACAACCAACACCTCCAGCTCCAGAACCAGGCAGTATGAAACTAACAAGAGGTGAGTATATATAGCAGAGGGGAGTGGCCAACACTTAACACCTGAGACCATCTAAGTAGGAAAGCTCCATGACCGCTCAACTGAACATATTAACCCATGCACTGCTAGCCGAAACCTGTACTTTAATATGATGGTGAAGTATTTCCAATTAGTGCAGGACTGCGTGTAATCAGACACCACAGTCTTCTGGCCCCTGGGATCTGTCATGATAAACCCGTGACAAGAGGTTTTCCAAAACTGGAAAATCCCTTTAGATCCAGGACAATGATGCAACTGCTATCTTTGAACCCCCTTTAGCTATGCCCCTAAATATTAAAGGGTTATTCTTGTCATTAAACGTTATCACGTATCAAGGACAGGTGATAAATTGAGGATTGATGCTAGCCTAAAGGAAGGGTTCCCCACAGATCCTGGGAACGGGGCTCTGAAATGTCCTATCGGCAGTGAATGTTGGCCAACTACAGTAAGTGCCCCACAACTTCATTCATTCTCGTAATACTAAAACAGGTCAAATATTAGAGCATTATAGGCAGTAATAGGGGAAAGGGGAAGGGAAAGAGGGGAAAGTAAGGGGAAATTGAAACAGAGGGAGGAGAGGGGTAGAATCCTCTTCTTCCCAGAGCTGTGCACTGTCCAACACATATCAGCCTGTGGCAGTCCAGGAGGGACTTAGCAAAATGTGGCGGTTCCTGGCAACCAAACAGTGTTCTTAAAGGACAAACACTTCTTAAAGAGGTCGTCCACCACTTTTTCTCATTGATGACTTGTCCTAAGGATAGGTTGGTCGGGGTGAGGAGGCGGATGTGCAGTACCCTGGCGCGGCCACTATCAGAAGACAAATCACCTCCGCATTGAGCAGTGCCAGCCAGTGGTCGCCGCCAACTCCGACAACTGCTGATAGGCAGGGGTGCCGGGTGTCGGATCCCAAACCGATCAGACATTAATGACCTATTCTAAGGATAGGTCATCAATTAAAAAGTAGTGGACAACCTCTTTAAATGCTAATGGACCTCATATGCGATAAAAAGAACACAGTCACCTCCCGGACCGATGTCTCTCATCAGTTACGTGACATTTTATTATGTCACGTGTCCCCTGTAGCCAATCTGTGGTCGCGGATCCGCTGCAGCCTCCACATTTTTGTTGGATGGAACGGTGAATGCTGCAGGACCTCAGTGGAAGGCTTAAACAGCAGCAATCAGAGCAGGCTCCGGCCGCTGCTGTTACAGGAAGATGCCCTTTATGCTCTCTGTCATGTTTCTAGGGTTGTGGGCGCAGATTCTAATGACAACCGCCATGCTGCCCTCTCACTCATCCATGTCACCAGCAGCTAAGTGGTTAAAAGATGCAGCAGAATCTTTGCATATTCTGTAATATCTGGATTTAAAGAGGAAAATTTGCCATTCAGGCACCTGTGAAAGATCAGTGATAACCCCCTAAAAACTGCTGACCCGACGCTCTTATGAACTAGGAAGGGACTGAAGAGAATTTTTAGTACGGTATTTGACACATGAAGGATTTTTTACCTTATGTAGACAATTTTATTTAAATGTTAAAAGTAATAGCTTTTTGACCCCTTAATAACTGACCAACATTTTGCCTAGTACAATAGATTTAATTTGTTTTGCAATTCTTATAATTTTTTTTCTTAGATTTTATGAACGGTATATTTATTAGAGGTGAATAAATATATTCAAGAGTAATTGAATTCTTCTAGAATCTGAAAAAAAAATTATTATCTACAGAATACAGATTTTTTTTGTTCGCTTTGCCATTTTGCTGAACTGGAAAAGGCCAGGCAAACATTAAAACAAAACAAAACAAAAAAAATACTTAACTTATCGCTCACCTGTTCCCACAAAAGTAAGAGGCCTAGAAATGACGGAAGACCTGGCGTGGAGTAAAGACGCCAAAGAGAATGTGTGCGATGGGGAAAGAAAAGAATAGACGTGAAGGACCGGACGGCGAGCCGCGGAGGGACAGGCGAAGAGTGAGGTATAGGTCTCCAGAGAACGGATAAGTCTTTGCAGCCGTTCTCTTCTGTATCCAAAAAGAGAGACCCCCACAATCTGTTAATGTATATTCTTTTTAGGGTTTTCTTTAAATCACTTTAATGACTGTACCTCATAAAGGAAATGCAATATGATCTGCCTCCATGATCATCAATATACGGCCACGATCACACGTTGAATATTTGGTTAGTATTTTAAATCAGTATTTGTAAGCCAAAACCAGAAGTAGGTATGATAGAATCATAAGTTGAAAGGCACCTCCAGGGTCACCGTGTCCAACCCCCTGCTCAATGCAGGAGTCACTGAACCATCTCAGACAGATGCGTGTCCAACTTCTGTTTGAAGACTTCCATTGAAGAACTCACCACCTCTCGTGGCCGCCTGTTCCACTCATTGATCAACCTCACTGTCAAAAAGTGGTTTCTAATATCTAATCTGTATCTTCTCCCTTTCATTTTCATTCCATTGCTTCTCGTGTTTCTATGTGCAAATGAAAACAAGGACTTTCCCTCTACACTGTGACATCCCTTCAGATTTTTGTAGACATTTATTAAGTCTCCTCTCAGCCTGTAATCCTTTAATCGTTCCTTGTAGGACATACTCTGCAGTCCGCTTAACATCCTTGTAGCTCTTCTCTGAACTTGCTCTAGTTTTGCAATGTCTTTGCTAAAATGTGGTGCACAGAACTGGAAAAAGTATTCCAGATGTGACCTGACCAAGGAGGAGTGGAGGGGGATAATTACTTCATGTGATCTAGACTCTATGCTTCTCTTAATACACCATAGAACTGTGTTTGCCTTTTTTGCTGCTGCATCACTTTGTTGACTCCTGTGCAGTCTGTGATCTATTAGTATACCCAAGTCTTTTCCACACATGCTGTTGCTTAGTTCTATTCCTCCCATTCTATAAATGTGATTTTTGTTTTTCTTGCCCAGATGTAGAATCTTGCATTTCTCCCTATTAAATACCATTCTATTAGTCACTGCCCATTGTTCAAGCTTATCTAGATCCTTCTGAACCCTTTCTCTGTCTTCTCTTTTGTTAGCTATCCCTCCTAGCTTTGCATTGTCTGCAAATTTGATTAGTTTACCTTCAGTTCCCTTATCTAGATCATTTATAAAAATGTTGAACAACACTGGGGCCAGGACAGAACCTTGCGGTACCCCACTTGAAACACTGTTCCAATTGGATGTGCAACCATTTATTACCACTCTTTGAGTATGATTACTGAGCCAGTTATGAATCCTCATAGCCTTAGCCTTGTCAATCCAACACTTGGTCATTTTTTCAATAAGGATAGTATGAGATACTTTATCAAATGTTTTGCTGAAGTTGATATATACTATATCTACCGCATTTCCCTGATCTACCCAGTCAGTGATTCCATCATAGAAGGGAAACAGATTAGTCTGGCATGACTTGTTTGCTACAAACCCATGCTGTCTCTGGTCAATTACTGTATTCTTATCCAAGTACTTACATACATGCTGTTTAATAATTTGTTCAAAGGTCTTTCCTAGTATAGAAGTAAGGCTCACTGGTGTGTAATTTCCTGACTCCATCTTCTTTCCTTTATTTAAGATAGGGACAACATGTGCCCTTCGCCAGTCTCCTGTTCTCCAGGTATTTCCAAAGTTTCTGGCTAGTGAAAACTGCAGAAGTGGTTATGTGTTTCTATTATACATTTCCTCTGATTGTTCCACTCCTGATTTTAGCTTACAAATACTGATGTAAAATACTGACCAAGTACTGAATGTGTGAACGTGGCCTATATCAGTAACTCAGCTCTTCCAGGCTCCCGAATTAAAAATCTTCCCAGCTATGTAGTTGTGGAAGACGTACCAAAGAATTTTTAAGGGATTTTTTAAACCTTAGCGGGCTGTTTCCACAAACACTGTAATGGCGGCCATATTGGTTACCCTAGCTTTCCCAGAAACATAGGAGGAATTATTAAAGGGAACTTGTCACCCCCCGGCCGTTTTGAAGTAAAAGAGCCACCTTCAGCAGCACTAAGGCAGCAGTCTGTGAAGGTGGCTCTTTTTTTTTTGTACCCCTGCAACGCAGAAATATTCACTTTTAAAAATCGGTCCCCATTCCTTAGATGTGTCCCTGAGGTGTGGCTTCTGCCCGGGATTCATCTTCCCCCCAGCCGTCCATCAAGGCGCTTCAGGGTGGCCGCGGCTCCAACAGCGTTTTTTTCACTTTCCTTTCTGTTGTGTGGGGCCCCTGCGCTGTGGTAACAGTCTTCGGACATGCGCAGTGCGCGCTGTCCGGGAACTGTCAGAACACTATTGCGCCTGCGTCTCTGTGGTTCCCCAGCTCCCTACCCGCAGTGTGTTATCATGTATTCACTCTGCGGGACTGGCAATCTGGCGCCTGCACAGTCTACATGTTTAGCTGCGCAGTCTACATTACTTCAAAACGGCCGGGGGGGGGTGACAAGTTCCTTTTAAAGTTTTTTTTGTGATTTTTTCTTTTTAGGGGAGTTGTATATACTTATGTAAGTGCAATGTACTGGCAATACAGCCCCCAGAGGTAAGTAATGCCAATATATAAGTCCATGGGCGCTAAGTACATAAACCAGAGGTAAGTAATGCCAATATATAACTCCATGGGCGCTAAATACATAAACCTTGTAGGCCTCATTTATCAAAACTGCCTTTGTTGTCTATAGCAACCATCAGGATGCAGCTTTCATTTTATAAACTTCTCTGGTAACTTGAAAGCTGCGCCGTCATTGGTTGCTATGGACAACAAAGACTTTTCTCTTTAAGTGGCTTTTCAATAAATCCATTAACTGCGATTCTGCTGTTTGTTTTTTTCGTGACGTGACTCAGACTGGAATATAAGCATAATGCAAGCAAACATCTCAACAGTGAAATATCTGTATTATGGCCTGCACACTCCATCCTCCAGCAGGCCATAATATGGCGTAGTAGCTGGTTACCATGGCAACCGCCATTTTGTTCTGACACAAAGCCAAATAGTGTGAAGAGAGTAACCAGAGTTATGAGCGAGCCTGAGCGCGGGGTGGACAACGCTTGCACAGTTGTGACATTTCTGACAAGGGCTGGATGGGGGCCAGACTGACCTCATTGTTATTTACCTTTTCAAGATGTCTTCCAGGCAGTCTCCCCCTCACCCCTTCATGCTGCATACATATAGTGTAACTCCTAAAGCATGCAGGTATTTGTTATTTTCCAAAGACTGGCTGAAGAAGGGAAGAAATGGACCAAACGGCTTACGTTTGGATGTCACGGAAATTAAAAAAGGACTGAGAAGATGTCATGATTCGCCTCAATGCAAATGTCAAAACTTAAAGGGAATCTGTCACCCCATTTTTCGACTATACGCTGCTGCCACTCCTGTAGAGAGAAAGACTTGCCCCTACTTCCTGTAGAGAGACAAAAACCCACCCCTACTTCCTGTAGAGAGACAAAAACCCGCCCCTACTTCCTGTGGAGAAACAAAGACCCACCCCTACTTCCTGTAGAGAGACAAAAACCCGCCCCTACTTCCTGTGGAGAAACAAAGACCCACCCCTATTTCCTGTAGAGAAACAAAGACCTGCCTCCACTTCCTGTAGAGAAACAAAGACCTGCCTCCTATAGAGATAATGATCTGCCCTAATTTCCTTTAGAAAGACAAAGAACTACCCCCAATTTCTGTAGGAAAACAAAGACTAGCGCCCACTTTCTTTAGAGAAACAAAAGTCTGCCTACACTTCCTGTTGAGAAAAACCCCTCCCCCTTCCTGTATAGATAAAGACCCTCCCCCACTTCCTGTATAGGTAAAGACCCCCCCACTTCCTGTATAGGTAAAGACCCTCCCCCACTTTCTGTATAGATAAAGACCCTCCCTCACTTCCTGTACAGATAAAGACCCTCCCCTTCCTGTATAGATAAAGACCCTCCCCATTTCCTGTATAGATAAAGACCCTCCCCTACTTCCTGTTAAGATAAAGACCCTCCCCTACTTCCTGTATAGATAAAGACCATCCCCACTTCCTGTATAAAGACCATCCATCCCCACTTCCTGTATAGATAAAGACCCTCCCCTTCCTGTATAGATAAAGACCCTCCCCCATTTCCTGTATAAAGACCCTCCCCTACTTCCTGTTAAGATAAAGACCCTCCCCTACTTCCTGTATAGATAAAGACCATCCCCACTTCCTGTATAAAGACCATCCCCACTTCCTGTATAGATAAAGACCCTCCCCTTCCTGTATAAAGACCCTCCCCCATTTCCTGTATAAAGACCCTCCCTACTTCCTGTATAGATAAAGACCCTCCCACACTTCCTGTATAGATAAAGACCTTCCCCCACTTCCTGTATAAAGACCTGCCTCCACCTTCTATATAGATAAAGACCATTCCCCACTTCCTGTAGAAAGACAAAGACCCATCACCACTTCATGTATAGACAAAAAACCTACTCCCACTTTCTGTAAAAAGATGAAAAACTGGTGACAATTTCTTGAACAGAGACAAATACCTGACACCCACAAATCCTTGAAGAGAAATAAAGACCCACCCCACTTCCTTTAGAGCGACAAAGACCCACCCCACTTCCTTTAGAGGGACAAAGACCCACCTCACTCCCTTTAGAGGGACAAATACCCACCTCACTCCCTTTAGAGGGACAAAGACCCACCTCACTCCCTTTAGAGGGACAAATACCCACCTCACTCCCTTTAGAGGGACAAAGACCTGCCCCCTATAAAAAGGAAATAGACTCTCCCCCACTTCCCATAGAAAGATAACCCTCCCTAATTCCTGTAGAGACAAAAGCCCACAACCACTTACCGTAAATATATGAAAACTGGCCACAACTTTTTGAAGAGAGACAAAGGCCAGCCACAAATTCTTGTAGAGAAATAAAGACCCGCCCCCACTTCCTTTAATGTGACAAAGACCCGCCCCATTTCCTGTAAAAAAAAACAAAGTCCCTCCCACACTTTCTGTAAAAAGGACAAAGTCCCTCCCCCATTTCCTGGAAAAAAGACAAAGTCCCACCCCACTTCCTGGAAAAAAGACAAAGTCCCACCCCACTTCCTGTAGCTATATAAACCCTCCCCCACGTTCTATATTCTCTCTATGTATCTCTGCTGCTTGAGACGGATTACACCTGACAACAGGCAGTGGACATCACAATTACACAGAAGGGAGACATCTTGTGGCTGGCACTTTGGAGGGAATTTTTTATGGTAGCGACATTGTTCATGAATTAAATAATTTGCAGATTGTCTATCAAAGAGATCAAGTTGTCTGAAAGGGACCATTTAGACATTTTCTTTAACTTTCCCCGTTCCACTGCAGTGCCTGCTCTTGGGGCCGGACTAAACTGTGTGGATGAAACTGGCAATATGTGTTTAATGCCCCTGCAGCGCCACCACTGGAGAAATTAAGCATTACATGGTGCACATTCAAATCAATAGGTTGTCGCTGTAATGTGTGGACATGCTGGGTCCTCCGGTCTCAGAGCGGTGTTGTTTGTAGCCACTCTCTACTGCTCCCTAATAAGGCCTCTTTCACACATCCGTTGTGCGCCTGACGGCGCCCCCGGCATTTTGCCGCAGCGCCGCATCCGGCATCTAGTATGAAAATCGGATGCGCCGCATCCGTTTTTTTGCAGGATCCGACCTGAACTTTTGAACCCACAAAAAGAGGGTTTCTGATGCCCGGAGACACTGGAAAATGTAGTAGTAGTAGTAGTAGTAGTAGTAGTAGTAGACCTCGATTTCCAGAATCCGGATCAGACTTTTGCCGGATTGCACAAAAGTCTGATCCGGTTCCATTGAATTCTATTATTTCCGGCTGCCTGATGTGCCGCTTCAGGCACATCAGGCAGCTCCGGCAAAAAATAAAAACGTTACATGCTGCGTTGTGTCCGGCCGCCGGAATGTACATTTCCGCCGGATCCGGACAAAAACGCATACAACGCACTGACATGCGGCGCCATCCGGCGCTAATGAAAGTCAATGCAAAAAAAAAACGCATCCGGCATCACATTTCGCCGGATGCGGTTGGACAAAAAAATGCCGGAGGGCGCCGTCTGGCGCACAACGGATGTGTGAAAGAGGCCTAAGAGAACCCCATCTATTTAACCCCTTTACGTCGCTATAGCTTGCCTCATCCATTATTATAGACTTCCTAACATTCCTAGCGAAGCGATAAGTGGTCAATAAATTACCCTCCCTGTACGAAAACCATTGTTAACCTCAAGAATTCCCTTTTAACACATTGCAATTCATTATGAAGTAAGGAGGAACGGATACAGCGTGAATAATTTATATTCTGCATCTCATTATATTGGTATCTTCGGCCTCATGCCATCCGATGAAAAAGTGAAATCTGTACTTTACACCTATAGTTTTTATTTATCTGAGCCGACTGGATGTTTACTTCTTAAAATATTGATTTCATAATTACGGAGGAAAAAACGACTGTGATGGCGACAGATAAATGCAATTTTGGAGCTGACATGAGGATTGTCTACCATTACTGGGGGATTTCTGAGGATTATCTGCTTTCTGAAACAATATGGGAGGCAGGAATCTTATCTCTGTAAATGGAAGAATATGTCATTACCAGTAATCTCCCATCAGGGGTCGTGACACTTTTAGGCACCATGTCTGGAGCAGTGTCTCCAGCTGTTGAAAAACTACAACTCCCAGCATGCCTTGACAGCTAAGGTGGGACTAAGGAACTTTTTGCCCACCAGGGGAAATGATTGCGAGAGCCCACCATGGGGCCATGCAAAGCAAGTGTATAGGTACCTAATGTATTAACGCCCCCTCTGTCTCCCACAACAAAAACCCAAAAACTCAGTGCTATCACATCCGATGGGGTTGTCCTTTAATAGATTTTATAGGACATATTGTGCTATATTTTTGTAAGGCATGGACCCACTGGAAAAATTTAATCTGGGTTCTGTTCATCCACACATACGGTGTTTGAGATGTCTATAAAGATATAAAGAAGTGCAAGGTGTGACCACTGTACATCTTGTTCCAAATTATTATGCAAATTGGAATTAAGTGTCATAAAGATACTTAAGAAGGACATTTCACATTATTAAGCAGCCACAGGTTTCAAGCAATATGGGAAAGAAAGAGGATCTCTCTGCTGCCAAAAAGTGTCAAATGCCTTGGACAAGGTATGAAAACATTAGATATTTCACAAAAACTTAAAGGGGTTGTCCACTACTAGGACAACTCCTTCTCATACCTAATGCTTGGCCCCGATAAAATAAAAAAGCCTATACTCACCTCCCATGCTGGCAGCATTCCCCTGGTGTCGGCACTTGTTCTCCCGGGGCTCTCGTGCGGTATTGTGTCATTTGGTGCCCTGCGTCCAATCAGCGCTGGTGTCATTGTCTCCACCTTCGGACAAATTGAACATGAAGAGGAAGTCCACGCTGCAGCAGATCTCTGACTTACTCTTCACGTCCAATTTGGCAGAAGGTGGGGACAGTAGCCCCAGCGCCGATTAGGTGCCGGGGTCAAATGTCATCACAACCACATGAGAGTCCTGGGACCAAGAGTGCCGCCACCGGGGTCAAGCGTGGGGATTGAGAAGGGGTTGTCCTAGTAGTGGACAACTCCTTTAAGCGTGTTCATCTTACTGTGAAGACATTTGTGGCTGATACAGAGCATTGACGGGTTTGTGCAGATAAAGGCATAATGAGGAAGGTTTCTTCCAGACAAATTGTTCAGATTAAGAGACAATACCATTACAAGGCAGCAAACAAGTGGTTGAAGCTGCTGGTGCCTTTAGAGTCCAGTGAACCTCAAGGTGTTGGATCCTACAGGGCTGCAGATTTGCATAAACTTGCTACTGGGCCACCGCTAACAGTGGTCACAAGCAGAAACAGTTGCAGTGTCCAAGACATACACAAGGACTAATTTTAAAACAGTTTTCTTTACTGATGAGCGCCTTGCAATCTTGGATGGTTCAGATAAATGGAGTAGTGGATGGTTGGTGGGTGGCCACCATGTCCCAGCAAGGAGGTGGCTGAATCATGTTCTGGGGCCAAAATCATGGAGAGAGAGCTGGTAGGCCTCTTTATGGTTCCTGAAGGTGTGAAAATGACCATTGGAAAGTATATAGAGTTTCCGACTGACCACTTTCTTCCATGGTCCAAAAAGAAGTATTGTCCCATCCATAGCAAAATCATCTTCAAGCTAACAATGCCCCATCTCATGTTGCAAAAATAACCTTTTAGTCATTGGCTGCTAAGGGCATGAAAGGAGAGAAACCCATGGTGCTGCCACCATCCTCCCCTGACCTCAACCCTATTAAGAACCTCAGGACGGTCTTCAAGCAAAATCAGCATCTGTGGGAGGAGTGGGGGAGATTCTGACATCTTGCAGAGAAATTCACGCAGAAATTTTCCAAAAAATCACAAGTTCAATGGATGCAAGAATCGTGAAGATGACATCAAATAAGGGCTCCGATGATACAGGTAACTTAGCTTGTTAAGATTATTTTGATAGGAAAAGCTCTTGATTTCAGTAAATCAATGCTGTAAATTCCACAAATGACCATTTTCAGTTTTTTACATCCTATAAAATATGTGGAAACTGTTGCGCAGAATAATTTGGTGCATTCTGAGTTTTTCTTTATATGTGAAAAAAATACTATTATCATGTGACAAGGGAGGTTTGTCCAAAAAATGTGATTTATCCTCTAACCCCTGATGATTGGAACATTATACTGGCTCATTTGCATCGACCATTTAGGAAGATCGGAGAAAAAAAGCATTTGCACAATAATTTGGAATGTGGTGTACTGCTGTCTGATCCACAGTTAAAGGGTTAAACTGCTTCACTTTGTAACCTCAGTAGCTCTAACACAGCCGTAGTACCATCATCTGAACCACACTGCCCCAACACAACGATACTGCCTCCATCACAACCACAGTACCACTATTACAGCCTCAGTAACCTAATCTCACCCACTGTACCACTATCATAACTACAGTACTTCAATCACAGCCACAATATCCTTTCACAACTATACTGCCTTCATCACAGCCACCATAACCTCATAACAACCATTGTACCCCTATCACATTCACCGTAACCCCATCTCACCCACTGTACCCCCTATCATATCCACCATAACCCCATCTCACCCACTATACCCCCTATCATATCCACCGTAACCCCATCTCACCCACTGTACCCCCTATCATATCCACCGTAACTCCATCTTACCCACTGTACCCCTATCATATCCACCGTAACCCCATCTCACCCACTGTACCCCTATCATATCCACCGTAACCCCATCTTACCCACTGTACCCCCTATCATATCCCCCGTAACCCCATCTCACCCAATGTAACCCCTATCATATCCACCATAACCCCATCTCACCCACTGTATCTCCTATCTTATCCAAAATAACCCCATCTCACCCACTGTACCCCTATCATATCCACCGTAACCCCATCTCACCCACTGTACCCCCTATCATATCCACCGTAACCCCATCTCACCCACTGTACCCCCTATCACATTCAACGTAACCCCATCTCACCCAATGTACCCCCTATCATATCCACCGTAACCCCATCTCACCCACTGTACCCCTATCATATCCACAGTAACCCCATCTCACCCACTATACCCCCTATCATATCCACAGTAACTCCATCTCACCCACTGTACCTCCTATCATATCCACCGTAACCCCTTCTCACCCACTGTACCTCCTATCATATCCACAGTAACCCCATCTCACCCACTGTACCTCCTATCATATCCACCATAACCCCATCTCACCCACTGTACCCCCTATCATATCCACCATAACCCCATCTCACCCACTGTACCCCCTATCATATCCACCATAACCCCATCTCACCCACTGTACCCCCTATTACATTCAACGTAACCCCATCTCACCCTCTGTACCCCCTATCATATCCACCGTAACCCCATCTCACCCACTGTACCCCTATCATATCCACCGTAACCCCATCTCACCCACTGTACTCCCTATCATATCCACCGTAACCCCATCTCACCCACTGTACCCCCTATCATATCCACCGTAACCCCATCTCACCCACTGTACCCCCTATTACATTCAACGTAACCCCATCTCACCCTCTATACCCCCTATCATATCCACAGTAACCCCATCTCACCCACTGTACCTCCTATCATATCCACCATAACCCCATCTCACACACTATACCCCCTATCATATCCACCATAACCCCATCTCACCCACTGTACCCCCTATCATATCCACCGTAACCCCATCTCACCCACTGTACCCCTATCATATCCACCGTAACCCCATCTCACCCACTGTACCCCCTATTACATTCAACGTAACCCCATCTCACCCTCTATACCCCCTATCATATCCACCATAACCCCATCTCACCCACTGTACCCCTATCATATCCACCGTAACCCCATCTCACCCACTGTACCCCCTATTACATTCAACGTAACCCCATCTCACCCACTGTACCCCTATCATATCCACCGTAACCCCATCTCACCCACTGTACTCCCTATCATATCCACCGTAACCCCATCTCACCCACTGTACCCCCTATCATATCCACCGTAACCCCATCTCACCCACTGTACCCCCTATTACATTCAACGTAACCCCATCTCACCCTCTGTACCCCCTATCATATCCACAGTAACCCCATCTCACCCACTGTACCTCCTATCATATCCACCATAACCCCATCTCACACACTATACCCCCTATCATATCCACCATAACCCCATCTCACCCACTGTACCCCCTATCATATCCACCGTAACCCCATCTCACCCACTGTACCCCTATCATATCCACCGTAACCCCATCTCACCCACTGTACCCCCTATTACATTCAACGTAACCCCATCTCACCCTCTATACCCCCTATCATATCCACCATAACCCCATCTCACCCACTGTACCCCTATCATATCCACCGTAACCCCATCTCACCCACTGTACCCCCTATTACATTCAACGTAACCCCATCTCACCCTCTATAACCCCCTATCATATCCACCGTAACCCCATCTCACCCACTGTACCCCTATCATATTGTCACGCTGTATAACAGATATACTTAATGTCTGTAACCTATATCAAATGTGACAACATTCTATATAACATATAATAGGAAATATAAACATGCACATATAGTATCTGTCAACATTGTATTACATGACATAATTTCTTATGTATAGTGGGTCTATACTGTATGCGTGTCACGCTGTCTCAGGCTAGAGGTGGACCGGGGTCTATGCTGACCCTAAACTGGGGTCCTGACTAGTCCCTCTACCTGGAGGTACTGTTAATGGTACAGAGGTCCAGGCCGCCAGCGTAACCCTGTCTCCTATAGATCCCTGACCACTGTAATCTAGTCCTTAGAAGGACCCTGATTACCACCACAGGGAATGGACAGGTCACCGCTAATAAACAGTAAAGACAAACGAGACAGACAGGGGATAAAGTAAATACTGTCTTGCATAAAACACTTTACTACAGAGGGAACACAAAAGGTCAAGGAGATAAACTATAAGCGAGGAGGGGAGAAACCACAACAGGCACTCTTAGGTTAAGTCTTCTCAGGACCGATGCAATCTGCTGGTCTGCATGAAAGCTTTCACCGACATCTCCCAAGCAGACTGGCAGGTATATGAAGGGAGCTAATTAGTGCATAATCAACTGCAGCCGGGCGGGGCTGGACCTAGTCTTAGCACAGAGCTAGGTAGAATTAACTCCCTCACTGCCAAACACAAAGCACCAGCAACTCAGCTGCGAGAAGTCAGAATGTGTAATCGCGACGATCTTCGTGGCGATACACCCATGACAGTACCAACCCCTTCTACGAGGGGCCTCCGGACCCTCAGGGATAGGTGTGTCCGGGTGAGTTGTGTGGAAGGTCCAAACCAAACGATCTGCGTTAATATCAGACGCAGGAACCCACGTCCTCTCCTCAGGACCATATCCCTTCCAATGAACCAAGTACTGAAGGGACCGGCGATTCCGACGTGAGTCAATGATCTTCGACACCTGAAATTCCAAGTTACCATTGACCACCACTGGAGGAGGAGGTAGAGGTGACGGTATAACTGGCGCCACGTACCTTTTAAGCAACGATTTGTGGAACACATTGTGGATTTTAAACGTAGGAGGGAGGTCAAGACGAAATGCCACAAGATTAATTATAGAACTGATCCTGTATGGCCCGATGAACCTGGGACCCAGTTTCCAGGAGGGAACCTTAAGTTTTATATTCTTGGTAGACAACCATACCAGATCGTTCACACTAAGGTCCGGACCAGACACTCTCCTCCTATCAGCCATACGTTTGTATCGGTTCCCCATAGCACTCAGATTATTCAGCACTCCTCTCCACACTGAAGCAAGTGACGACGAGAATCGTTCCTCCTCAGGAACCCCAGAAGGGCCCCCCCCCATTGAAAGTACAATACTGGGGTGAAAACCATATGCCCCAAAAAATGGGACTTACCAGTGGACTCGCTCCGCCTATTGTTAAGAGCGAACTCTGCCAGAGGCAAGAAAGAAGACCAGTCCTCCTGGTTCTCTGAGACAAAACACCGAAGATATGTCTCTAGCTCTGATTCAGACGCTCTGTCTGACCATTGGTCTGCGGATGAAAAGCCGAGGAAAATGACAATTGCATTCCCCGACGTGAACAAAATGCCTTCCAGAACTTGGACACAAACTGAGACCCCCGATCTGACACCACATCAGAAGGCAACCCGTGAAGTCTCACAATCTCCCCAATGAACACCTGCGCCAGAGTTTTAGCATTAGGAAGAGCAGGAAGAGCAATAAAATGTGCCATCTTACTGAACCTGTCAACTACAACTAGTATGACAGTTTTCCCTGACGACGGAGGGAGGTCCGTAATGAAGTCCATTGACAGATGAGTCCATGGACGCTCCGGGATTTTCAAAGGTAAAAGGGTCCCAGACGGACGGGTATGAGGGGTCTTAGAGCGAGCACAAACCCCACAGGACGCGACAAAAGTTACTACCTCTTTATTTAAGTTAGGCCACTAAAACCGGCGTGAAAGGAGATCCACAGTTGCTTTACTCCCTGGGTGTCCTGCCAAAGCAGAATTATGATGTGCCTCGATAACCTTTTGTCTTAACTGATCTGGAACAAACAGTTTCCCTGGAGGTCCTACAGGGGCGTCCCCCTGAGCCTCCAATACCTCCTCCTCAAGCTCAGAGCATACAGCCGACACAACAACTCCCTCCTGAAGAATAGGAACCGGGTCATCCGTCTTCCCGGCCCCTGGGAAACTACGAGATAAGGCATCAGCCTTTACATTTTTTGACCCAGGACGATATGTGACGACAAAATTAAACCTGGTAAAAAACAACGACCATCTAGCTTGTCTGTAATTCAGACGTTTTGCAGATTCTAGATACAGCAGGTTCTTGTGATCAGTAATGACGGTGACCGGGTGGACTGCCCCCTCCAAAAAGTGACGCCATTCCTCAAAAGCCAACTTAATGGCCAAGAGTTCCCTATTGCCGACATCATAATTCCTCTCGGCGGACGACAATTTTTTAGAGAAGAAAGCGCACGGATGCCATTTACCAGGAGACGGACCTTGAGATAATACCGCACCCACCCCTACGTCAGACGCGTCTACCTCCACAATGAACGGTTGTGATGCATCTGGTTGAATGAGTATGGGTGCCGAAGCAAAACATTTTTTCAAGGAGGAAAATGCTTGACAAGCTTTGTCAGACCACCTAAAAAAATCCGTCCCTTTTTTAGTCATGTCAGTGAGAGGTTTGACAACAGATGAGAAATTACGAATAAACTTCCGGTAGTAGTTAGCAAACCCCAGGAAACGCTGCAGTGCTTTAAGATCCTCTGGCCGATCCCATTCAAGCACAGCTCTTACTTTCCCAGGGTCCATACGGAAACCGGAAGCTGACACCAGGAAACCCAAAAACTGAAGTTCCTGTACGGCGAATACACATTTTTCCCATTTGGCGTACAGTTTATTGTCTCGCAAGATCTGCAACACCTGTCTCACATGCTCCTGATGAGACACAAGATCCGGCGAGTAAATTAAGATGTCATCAAAATAAACGACCACAAACTGTCCCACAAGGTGGCGAAAGATGTCATTAACTAAATGTTGAAACACCGCCGGGGCAGTAGTCAGACCAAAAGGCATGACAAGGTTCTCATAATGTCCCTCCGGAGTGTTAAACGCCGTCTTCCACTCATCCCCCTCCTTTATCCTAATCAGATTATACGCCCCCCTGAGATCCAACTTAGAGAACCATTTGGCGCCCACAATCTGATTGAAGAGATCAGGAATAAGTGGGAGCGGATACGGATCTCGGACCGTAATCCGATTAAGCTCACGGAAATCCAGGCAAGGGCGTAGGCCTCCATCTTTTTTCTTCACAAAGAAGAACCCCGCGGCCACTGGGGAAGATGAAGGTCTAATATGCCCCTTGGCCAGACTTTCCGAAATATAATCCTTCATAGCCTGCCTCTCAGGACCAGAAAGGTTATATAACCTAGATTTAGGTAACTTAGCATCAGGAAGCAATTTTATAGAACAGTCATACTCGCGATGAGGAGGAATCTTGACACCCCTCCTCTGAGAACACATCCTCAAAGTCCTCCAGAAAAGGAGGTAAGGTTCTAGGCACGACCGCACTGATGACCGTGTTCATGCAGTTACTATTGCAAAATTCACCCCACTGGCTTATCTCTCTGGTTTGCCAATTAATCACTGGGTTATGTTTAGTTAACCAAGGAAGTCCCAACACAATAGGAGTGGGAAGACCTTCCAACACATAACAAGACAATTGTTCTTTATGTATTGCCCCCACTCGAAGGTCTATGTTATGAACAGCTTGCAAAAAGCTACCTTGACCGAGAGGCCTGGCGTCAATAGAGAATATAGGGATAGGTTTGGCTAATACACTCAGTTGCATACCTTGCACCTGGGCAAACCGAGCATCCACCAGATTAGCCCCGGACCCACTATCAAGAAGAACACAAATCCTCTCAGTTCTCGTACCTACTACCACCTCCGCTGGTACGAGAAACTGAGACGGACCTGGGGACGAAATACATACTCCCAGGTTGTCGTCCACCACACAACCTGGGATTAACAGTCTTTCCGGCGACTTCTTGCACAGCAAGGCACGGGATGGACACCCCTCAACAAAATGTCCCTTTCTCCCGCAGAAGAAACACTTTCTTGTCTTGCGGCGCACCGCCGATCCCCTCCCTCGAAATGATGTCCCTCCCAACTGCATAGGTTCCTCAGAACAAACCAGGGGAACCTCAATATAAGGGACTTTAGTAGGAGGTGGAGTCATAACAGGGGGCAGAGTTACCTCGCACCTCTCCCGAAGCCGTCTATCGATGCAAATAGCAAGGGCCATAGCAGCCTCCAGTGACGGAGGAGAATCATACTGAGCCAAAACATCTTTTAATTTGTCAGATAACCCTTGACAAAACTGGCTCCTAAGAGCTGGGTCATTCCACTGAGTATCTGTGGCCCATCTACAGAACTCAGAAGAAAATTCCTCCGCCGGACGATCTCCCTGCTGTATCTTACGTAACTTCGTTTCAGCAAGGGAGACCCGATCCGGGTCATCATATACCAGACCCAGGGCAGTAAAAAATCAATCTACTGACTGGAGAGCAGGGGAGCCCGGAGGAAGAGAGAACGCCCAGGATTGAGGGTCCCCTTGTAAGAGCGAGATAACAATTCCCACCCTCTGCTCTTCACTCCCCGATGACCGAGGCCGTAGCCGAAAATATAATTTACATGCCTCCCGGAAGGTAAAAAATTTGTCCCGCCCACCAGTGAACCTGACCGGGAGAGCAACTTTAGGTTCAGATCTGGATTGCTCCGGGGGGACAAAACCTTGGACTTTACGTCCGTCAGCTCCATGGACAAACTCTGCAACTGCAGGGCTAGCTGGGCTACTGGATCCATGGTAGCTGGGGAGAATCTTTAGTATGGTCGGTGAAAATGTCACGCTGTATAACAGATATACTTAATGTCTGTAACCTATATCAAATGTGACAACATTCTATATAACATATAATAGGAAATATAAACATAGAATCATAGAATCATAGAATGGTAGAGTTGGAAGGGACCTCCTGGGCCTTCTGGTCCAACCCCCTGCTCAAAGCAGGATTCTCTAAATCATCCCAGACAGATGTCTATCCAGCCTCTGTTTGAAGACTTCCATTGAAGGAGAACTCACCACCTCTTGTGGCAGCCTGTTCCACTCATTGATCACCCTAACTGTCAAAAAGTTTTTTCTAATATCTAATCTGTGTCTCCTCCCATTCAGTTTCATCCCATTGCTTCTAGTCTTTCCTTGTGCAAATGAGAATAAAGATGATCAATGTGACAGCCCTTGAGATATTTGTAGACAGCTATTAAGTCTCCTCTCAGTCTTCTTTTTTGCAAGCTAAACATTCCCAAATCCTGCAACCGTTCCTCATAGGACATGGTTTGCAGACCAGTCACCATTCTGGTGGCTCTTCTCTGAACTTGCTCCAGTTTGTTGATGTCTTTTTTAAAATGTGGTGCCCAAAACTGGACACAATATTCCAGATGAGGTCTGACCAAAGAGGAGTAGAGGGCAATAATGACCTCACGTGATCTAGACTGTATGCTTCTGTTGATACATCCTAGAATTGCATTTGCCTTTTTTGCTGCTGCATCACACTGTTGACTCATGTTAAGTCTGTGATCAATTAGTATACCCAAGTCTTTTTCACATGTGCTGTTACTTAGCCCTATTCCTCCCATTTTGTATATGCTTTTTTCATTTTTATTGCCCACATGTAGTACTTTGCATTTTTCCCTGTTAAAATCCATTCTGTTAGTTGCTGCCCACTGCTCCAGTTTATTTATATCTTTTTGAATCCTCTCTCTCTCTTCTCTAGTATTAGCTACCCCTCCTAGCTTTGTGTCATCAGCAAATTTGATCAGTTTACCCTCAATTCCTTGTTGCACATATAGTATCTGTCAACATTGTATTACATGACATAATCTCTTATGTATAGTGGGTCTATACTGTATGCGTGTCACGCTGTCTCAGGCTAGAGGTGGACCGGGGTCTATGCTGACCCTAAACTGGGGTCCTGACTAGTCCCTCTACCTGGAGGTACTGTTAATGGTACAGAGGTCCAGGCCGCCAGCATAACCCTGTCTCCTATAGATCCCTGACCACTGTAATCTAGTCCTTAGAAGGACCCTGATTACCACCACAGGGAATGGACAGGTCACCGCTAATAAACAGTAAAGACAAACGAGACAGACAGGGGATAAAGTAAATACTGTCTTGCATAAAACACTTTACTACAGAGGGAACACAAAAGGTCAAGGAGATAAACTATAAGCGAGGAGGGGAGAAACCACAACAGGCGTTCTTAGCTTAAGTCTTCTCAGGACCGATGCAATCTGCTGGTCTGCATGAAAGCTTTCACCGACATCTCCCAAGCAGACTGGCAGGTATATGAAGGGAGCTAATTAGTGCATAATCAACTGCAGCCGGGCGGGGCTGGACCTAGTCTTAGCACAGAGCTAGGTAGAATTAACTCCCTCACTGCCAAACACAAAGCACCAGCAACTCAGCTGCGAGAAGTCAGAATGTGTAATCGCGACGATCTTCGTGGCGATACACCCATGACACATATCCACCGTAACCCCATCTCACCCACTGTACTCCCTATCATATCCACCGTAACCCCATCTCACCCACTGTACCCCCTATCATATCCACCGTAACCCCATCTCACCCATGTACCCCCTATTACATTCAACGTAACCCCATCTCACCCTCTGTACCCCCTATCATATCCACAGTAACCCCATCTCACCCACTGTACCCCTATCATATCCACCATAACCCCATCTCACACACTATACCCCCTATCATATCCACCATAACCCCATCTCACCCACTGTACCCCCTATCATATCCACCGTAACCCCATCTCACCCACTGTACCCCTATCATATCCACCGTAACCCCATCTCACCCACTGTACCCCCTATCATATCCACCGTAACCCCATCTCACCCACTGTACCTCCTATCATATCCACCGTAACCCCATCTCACCCACTGTAACCCCTATCATATCCACCGTAACCCCATCTCACCCACTGTACCCCCTATCATATCCACCATAACCCCATCTCACCCACTGTACCTCCTATCATATCCACAGTAACCCCATCTCACCCACTGTACCCCCTATCACATTCAACGTAACCCCATCTCACCCACTGTACCTCCTATCATATCCACCGTAACCACATCTCACCCACTGTACCCCCTAACATATCCACCGTAACCCCATCTCACCCACTGTACCCCCTATCACATCCACCATAACCCCATCTCACCCACTGTACCTCCTATCATATCCACCATAACCCCATCTCACCCACTGTACCCCCTATTACATTCAACGTAACCCATCTCACCCTCTATACCCCCTATCATATCCACCGTAACCCCATCTCACCCACTGTACCCCTATCATATCCACCGTAACCCCATCTCACCCACTGTACTCCCTATCATATCCACCGTAACCCCATCTCACCCACTGTACCCCTATCATATCCACCGTAACCCCATCTCACCCACTGTACCCCCTATTACATTCAACGTAACCCCATCTCACCCTCTGTACCCCTATCATATCCACAGTAACCCCATCTCACCCACTGTACCCCTATCATATCCACCATAACCCCATCTCACACACTATACCCCCTATCATATCCACCATAACCCCATCTCACCCACTGTACCCCCTATCATATCCACCGTAACCCTATCTCACCCACTGTACCCCTATCATATCCACCGTAACCCCATCTCACCCACTGTACCCCCTATCATATCCACCGTAACCCCATCTCACCCACTGTACCTCCTATCATATCCACCGTAACCCCATCTCACCCACTGTACCCCCTATCATATCCACCGTAACCCCATCTCACCCACTGTACCCCCTATCATATCCACCATAACCCCATCTCACCCACTGTACCTCCTATCATATCCACAGTAACCCCATCTCACCCACTGTACCCCCTATCACATTCAACGTAACCCCATCTCACCCACTGTACCTCCTATCATATCCACCGTAACCACATCTCACCCACTGTACCCCCTAACATATCCACCGTAACCCCATCTCACCCACTGTACCCCCTATCACATCCACCATAACCCCATCTCACCCACTGTACCTCCTATCATATCCACAGTAACCCCATCTCACCCACTGTACCCCCTATCACATTCAACGTAACCCCATCTCACCCAATGTACCCCCTATCATATCCACCGTAACCCCATCTCACCCACTGTACCCCCTATCATATCCACCATAACCCCATCTCACCCACTGTACCTCCTATCATATCCACAGTAACCCCATCTCACCCACTGTACCCCCTATCACATTCAACGTAACCCCATCTCACCCACTGTACCTCCTATCATATCCACCGTAACCCCATCTCACCCACTGTACCTCCTATCATATCCACCGTAACCCCAACTCACCCACTGTACCTCCTATCATATCCACCGTAACCCCATCTCACCCACTGTACCCCCTATCATATCCACAGTAACCCCATCTCACCCACTGTACCCCCTATCATATCCACCGTAACCCCATCTCACCCACTGTACCCCCTATCATATCCACAGTAACCCCATCTCACCCACTATACCCCCTATCATATCCACCGTAACCCCATCTCACCCACTATACCCCCTATCATATCCACAGTAACCCCATCTCACCCACTATACCCCCTATCATATCCACCGTAACCCCATCTCACCCACTATACCCCCTATCATATCCACCGTAACCCCATCTCACCCACTGTACCCCTATCATATCCACCATAACCCCATCTCACCCACTGTACCCCCTATCATATCCACAGTAACCCCATCTCACCCACTGTACCCCCTATCATATCCACCGTAACCCCATCTCACCCACTGTACCCCCTATCATATCCACCGTAACCCCATCTCACCCACTGTACTCCCTATCATATCCACCGTAACCTCATCTCACCCACTGTACCCCCTATCATATCCACCGTAACCCCATCTCACCCACTGTACCCCTATCATATCCACCGTAACCCCATCTCACCCACTGTACCCCTATCATATCCACCGTAACCCCATCTCACCCACTGTACCCCTATCATATCCACCGTAACCCCATCTCACCCACTGTACCTCCTATCATATCCACCGTAACCCCATCTCACCCACTGTACCTCCTATCATATCCACCGTAACCCCATCTCACCCACTGTACCTCCTATCATATCCACCGTAACCCATCTCACCCACTGTACCCTCCCTATCACATCCACCATAACCCATCTCACCCACTGTACCTCCTATCATATCCACAGTAACCCCATCTCACCCACTGTACCCCTATCATATCAACGTAACCCCATCTCACCCAATGTACCCCTATCACATATCCACCATAACCCCATCTCACCCACTGTACCTCCTATCATATCCACAGTAACCCCATCTCACCCACTGTACCCCTATCATATCCACGTAACCCCATCTCACCCACTGTACCCCTATCATATCCACCGTAACCCCATCTCACCCACTGTACCTCCTATCATATCCACCGTAACCCCAACTCACCCACTGTACCTCCTATCATATCCACCGTAACCCCATCTCACCCACTGTACCCCCTATCATATCCACCGTAACCCCATCTCACCCACTGTACCCCCTATCATATCCACGTAACCCATCTCACCCACTGTACCCCCTATCATATCCACCGTAACCCCATCTCACCCACTATACCCCCTATCATATCCACCGTAACCCCATCTCACCCACTATACCCCCTATCATATCCACCGTAACCCATCTCACCCACTATACCCCCTATCATATCCACCGTAACCCATCTCACCCACTATACCCCCTATCATATCCACCGTAACCCCATCTCACCCACTGTACCCCTATCATATCCACCGTAACCCCATCTCACCCACTATACCCCCTATCATATCCACCGTAACCCCATCTCACCCACTATACCCCCTATCATATCCACCGTAACCCCATCTCACCCACTGTACCCCCTATCATATCCACAGTAACCCCATCTCACCCACTATACCCCCTATCATATCCACCGTAACCCCATCTCACCCACTATACCCCCTATCATATCCACCGTAACCCCATCTCACCCACTGTACCCCCTATCATATCCACCGTAACCCCATCTCACCCACTGTACCCCTATCATATCCACCGTAACCCATCTCACCCACTGTACCCTATCATATCCACCGTAACCCCATCTCACCCACTATACCCCCTATCATATCCACCGTAACCCCATCTCACCCACTGTACCCCCTATCATATCCACAGTAACCCCATCTCACCCACTGTACCCCTATCATATCCACCGTAACCCCATCTCACCCACTGTACCCCCTATCATATCCACCGTAACCCCATCTCACCCACTGTACTCCCTATCATATCCACCGTAACCTCATCTCACCCACTGTACCCCCTATCATATCCACCGTAACCCCATCTCACCCACTGTACCTCCTATCATATCCACCGTAACCCCATCTCACCCACTGTACCCCCTATCATATCCACCGTAACCCCATCTCACTCACTATACCCTATCATATCCACCGTAACCCCATCTCACCCACTGTACCCCTATCATATCCACCGTAACCCCATCTCACCCACTGTACCTCCTATCATATCCACCGTAACCCCATCTCACCCACTGTACCTCCTATCATATCCACCGTAACCCCATCTCACCCACTGTACCCCTATCATATCCACCATAACCCATCTCACCCACTGTACCTCCTATCATATCCACCGTAACCCCATCTCACCCACTGTACCCCTATCACATCCACCATAACCCCATCTCACCCACTGTACCTCCTATCATATCCACCGTAACCCCATCTCACCCACTGTACCCCCTATCATATCCACCGTAACCTCATCTCACCCACTGTACCCCCTATCACATCCACCATAACCCCATCTCACCCACTGTACCCCCTATCATATCCACCGTAACCCCATCTCACCCACTGTACCTCCTATCATATCCACCGTTGTTATGGAAATTTAATTAGGATAAATTTATCCTTCTGTGTTTGCTGCTTGTCATGTCCAAATCTTTATTTAATGTCTTCTTGAGTGCTCAGAACGAAATGAAAACTGTCCACACGGGAGTGTCAGTATAGCAGTTTGTCAAAGACATACATTTATTATTCATTCAAGGTTTTACACGTTTACAAAAGGGGCTGGTTAGTCAATTAACATACAATTAAAAGCTGCTAGATTATTGGCTGTTCTAGTGTAAATATGATAATTATGATAATCATTGGTAAAAGAGCTGAAGTTGCAGAATTATTGTTTTATATTCTTTTGACCTAGTTGTCTTGCATGACTATAAGGTAAACAACAGATATCTAATAAGACTCCATGTACTTGTTCCTTATGAAGGCCTTATGAAGGCCAGATTCGTTTAAAATGACTGATTATAGCTGGCATGAGCACAGGATTTTTAGCAAGTGAGATCTATCTAACTGTGAACTGTAAATACATATATGTGAATATACTTTGAATATATGGCATACATATACATTTCCATGACACCGTAACCCCAACTCACCCACTGTACCCCTATCATATCCACCGTAACCCCATCTCATCCACTGTACCCCTATCATATCCACAGTAACCCCATCTCATCCACTGTACCCCCTATGATATCCACAGTAACCCCATCTCACCCACTGTACCCCCTATCATATCCACCGTAACCCCATCTCACCCACTGTAGCCCCTATCATATCCACCGTAACTCCATCTCACCCACTGTACCCCCTATCATATCCACCGTAACCCCATCTCATCCACTGTAACCCCTATCATATCCACCGTAACCCCATCTCACCCACTGTACCCCCTATCATATCCACCGTAACCCCATCTCACCCACTGTACCCCCTATCATATCCACCGTATCCCCATCTCACCCACTGTACCTCCAAAATTACCTCCTTTGATGGGGATTACCTCCACTTTTGGTTTGCATGTAATAATTAGGAGATTAAAAGTAACTCTACCTAAAATGGATTATTAACGGAAACGTGTCTCAAGGTGTTTGCCCCTCCTCAGTGCAAAGCAAACACCACGAAAGAGGTGTCTGCAAATAGAGTATCTGCTTTTAATCTGAATCATGTGACAAGGCTCGATAAGGCCTCTTTCGCACATCCGTTTTTTACAATCAGTCACAATCGTCGTTTTGTGAAAAAAACAGATCCTGCAATTGGTGCTGCTGATCCTTTTTTTTCTCATAGACTTGTATTAGCGACGGATTGCGACGGATGGCCATGAGTTTCATCCGTCTTTTGACGGATCCGTCGAAAAATCTTTGTCCGTTGGACGGAGGCTTTTCTGTACGTTGAAAAGTCGGACAGAGACGGATCCAGCGCCATCCATCATAGGCTATAATGGAAGCCTGTGGGCGCAGGATCCGTCACTGTCCGTCAAAAGACGGATTCCGGATTCTCTCTCAGCGCATGTCAGAGGATTCAAAAGTTCACCTCAGCGCCATGACGGATCTGTCAAAATAAATGATCCGTCACATCAGTTTTTTACAATTTGCACTGGATCCGGTTTTTTGTTACTTTGACGGATTGTGACTGATTGTAAAAAACGGATGTGTGAAAGAGGCCTAAAGAGTCAATATTGACTTTCAGGATCGCTGCTTCCTGTGGGTGGCGCTAACGTTCTAGTTCAATTCCTCTCTGAAGAGACAATTTGCATATTTAATTTCCAAAAAGAGCATGCGTGGCCGAGAAGTCTCCTTACACTGGCATGTCACTCTCCACAAGGAGAGACGTTACCCCTTTGACTTTTGTTTTGGTTAGACTTATTCTTTAACCCTTTCACGACCGCCGATACGCCTTTTAACGGCGGCAGTTAAGGGTACTTATTCCTCAGCGCCGCTGGCGCATGCGCAGCAGCATCTACCGGATCACAGCTGGACACTGACTGCGCAGGCGCGGCGGGCGCCATTTTCAAGTTGAGTTTTTTTCTCTTTCCTCTAGCTGAATAACTTGAATAAAACATATTATTGGAACATAAAACGTGCAATTTTGCTACGGAGCAGGGCCACGGCCGGCATCTGCCTGCAGAAGTTTTTTTTTCTACATATATACAGATATTCATTATGTAAACTAGGGGGCGGGTCAGTGAGGGATCAATCACCTCTCCGCAGGCTACATTATGAATACCTAATCAGATATAATATCTAATAAAAAAAAACAAAAACAAAAACTGAGCTCGACTTGAGTTGGCACACATGCAGCACATAAACGCATGTTCATATTGGCCATAAAACATATAAAACCTTCATATAAAACCTACAAAACCCACACACATGAACCCCGCCTTAGGGCACGAGTATTTCATTAACACAAAACTGAAAATAAAGATTAAAGAACAACCATAAGACGGATTTCCTCACCAGGTATCATTTTATTCAGTATAACGGCACCGACCTGACACTGCCTGTAGGTTACTGTGCACAAGGCACTTTAAGTACAAAATTGGGTCTGTCACTAAGGGGTTAATAGATAGTGCAGTAACACCAATGACCACCAGGAGGAACCAACTCTCCATAACAACTATACAATGTGACTTTTAACCCTTAGTAGAGCTAATGTGGGAAGTTTAGCTTATACATGTGTGATATGAATATTGTAAAGATATATATGAACCAATGGAACTTAATCTGATTTCTTTCTATCTACAATGTCTGTGATAAGGTCACTGCAGTTGGGCTGAGGGTACCGGGGCTGTGATAGGGGAGTACTGTGGCTGTGATAGGGGAGTACTGTGGCTGTGATAGGTGTAATGTGGCTGTGATAGGGGAGTACTGTGGCTGTGATAGGTGTAATGTGGCTGTGATGGGGGTACTGTGGCTGTGATGGGGGTACTGTGGCTGTGATAGGAGTACTGTGGCTGTGATAGGGGTACTGTGGCTGTGATAGGGGAGTACTGTGGCTGTGATAGGGGAGTACTGTGGCTGTGATAGGTGTAATGTGGCTGTGATGGGGGTACTGTGGCTGTGATGGGGGTACTGTGGCTGTGATAGGGGTACTGTGGCTGTGATAGGAGTACTGTGGCTGTGATAGGGGTACTGTGGCTGTGATAGGGGTAGTGTGGCTGTGATAGGGGTACTGTGGCTGTGATGGGGGTACTGTGGCTGTGATGGGGGTACTGTGGCTGTGATAGGGGTACTGTGGCTGTGATAGGAGTACTGTGGCTGTGATAGGGGTACTGTGGCTGTGATGGGGGTACTGTGGCTGTGATAGGGTTACTGTGGCTGTGATAGGGCTACTGTGGCTGTGATAGGTACTGTGCTGTGATAGAGTACTGTGCGTTGGGTAGGGGTACTGTGGCTGTGATGGGGGTACTGTGGCTGTGATAGGGGTACTGTGGCTGTGATAGGGAGTACTGTGGCTGTGATAGGGAGAGTACTGTGGCTGTGATAGGGTACTGTAGCTGTGATAGGGGTCGTAGCTGTGATAGAGTCGTGGCTGTGATAGGTACTGTGGCTGTGATAGGGTACTGTGGCTGTGATGGGAGTACTGTGGCTGTGATAGGGGTACGTGGCTGTGATAGAGTACTGTGGCTGTGATAGGGGTAATGTGCGTGATAGGGTACTGTGGCTGTGATAGGTTACATGTGGCTGTGATAGGGGTACTGTGGCTGTGATGAGGGTACTGTGGCTGTGATGGGGGTCCTGTGGCTGTGATAGGGTACTGTGGCTGTGATAGGGGTACTGTGGCTGTGATAGGGGTACTGTAGCTGTGATGGGACGTAGTGTGATAGGGGTACTGTGGCTGTGTAGAGGTATGTGCTGTGTAGGAGTACTGTGGCTGTGATAGGGTATGGCTTGATAGGTACTGTGGCTGTGATAGGGGTACTGTGGCTGTATAGGTATGTAGCGTGAAGGGTACTGTGGCTGTGATAGGGGTCTGTGGCTGTGATAGAGTCTGTGGCTGTGATAGGTCTGTGGCTGTGATAGGGTTACTGTGGCTGTGATGGGGGTACTGTGGCTGTGATAGGAGTACTGTAGCTGTGATAGAGGTACTGTGGCTGTGATAGGGGTACCAGTGGCTGTGATGGGGTACTGTGGCTGTGATAGGGGTCATGTGGCTGTGATAGAGGTACTGTGGCTGTGATAGGGTCAGTGTGCTGTGATAGGGGTACTGTGCTGTGATAGAGGTACTGTAGCTGTGATAGGGTCCAGTGGCTGTGATAGGAGTACTGTGGCTGTGATAGGGGTCTGTGGTGTGATGGAGTTGTGGGGTGATAGGGTACTGTGACTGTGATAGAGGTACTGTGGCTGTGATAGAGGTACTGTGGCTGTGATAGGGGTAATGTGCTGTGATAGGGTACTGTGGCTGTGATAGAGGTACTGTGTGAAGGTCAGTGGCTGATAGGAGTACTGTGGCTGGATAGGAAGTATTACTGTGAGGGTACTGTGGCTGTGATGGGGGTCCTGTGGCTGTGATAGGGTACTGTGGCTGTGATAGGGGTACTATGACTGTGATAGGGGTACTTGGCTGTGATAGGGGTCCTGTGCTGTGATAGGAGTACTGTGGCTGGATAGGGTATGTGGCTGTGATAGAGGAGTACTGTGGCTGTGATAGGGGTACTGTGGCTGTGATAGGGTCGGGGGCTGTGATAGGGGTACAGTGGCTGTGATAGGTTTCGGTGGTTGTGATATGGGTCTTGTGGCTGTGATAGGGGTCCAGTGGCTTGATGGCTGTCTGTGATAATGTACTGTAGCTGTGATAGGGTACTGTCCTGTGAAGAGGATCCTATCACTGTGATAGTGTACTGTGGCTGTGATGGGGTCTGTGGCTGTGATAGGGGTACTGTTGCTGTGATAGGGGTACTGTGGCTGTGATAGGAGTACAGTGGCTGAGATAGGGGTACTGTGGCTGTGATAGGGAGTACTGTGGCTGTGATAAGGTACTGTGGCTGTGATAGGGTTCCGGTGGTTGTGATAGGGGTCCTGTGGCTGTGATAGGTGTACTGTGGCTGTGATAGGGGTCCAGTGGTCTTGATGGGTACTGTGGCGTGTTGTTGTGGTTGGATAGGGTCCAGTGGCTGTGATAGATGTACTGTGGCTGTGATAGGGGTACTGTAGCTTTGATAGGGTACTGTCCTGAAGAGGATCCTAGGCTGTGATAGGGTACTGTGGCTGATAGGTGTACTGTGGCTGTGATAGGGTACTGTGGCTGTGATAGGGGTACTGTAGCTGTGATAGGAGTACTGTGGCTGTGATAGGGGTACTGTGGCTGTGATAGGGGTCCTGTGGCTGTGATAGATGTCCTGTGGCTGTGATGGGGGTCCTGTGGCTGTGATGGGGGTCCTGTGGCTGTGGTAGGGGTCCTGTGGCTGTGATGGGGGTTCTGTGGCTGTGATGGGGGTCCTGTGGCTGTGATAGGGGTCCTGTGGCTGTGATAGGGGTCCTGTGGCTGTGATAGGAGTCCTGTGGCTGTGATGGGGGTCCTGTGGCTGTGATGGGGGTCCTGTGGCTGTGATAGGGGTCCTGTGGCTGTGATGGGGGTCCTGTGGCTGTGATGGGGGTCCTGTGGCTGTGGTAGGGGTCCTGTGGCTGTGATGGGGGTTCTGTGGCTGTGATGGGGGTCCTGTGGCTGTGATAGGGGTCCTGTGGCTGTGATGGGGTCCTGTGGCTGTGATAGGAGTCCTGTGGCTGTGATGGGGGTCCTGTGGCTGTGATGGGGTCCTGTGGCTGTGATAGGGGTCCTGTGGCTGTGATGGGGGTCCTGTAGCTGTGATAGAGGTACTGTGGCTGTGATAGGGGTCCAGTGGCTGTGATAGGGGTACTGTGGCTGTGATAGGGGTCCAGTGGCTGTGATAAAGGTACTGTGGCTGTGATAGGGGTCCAGTGGCTGTGATAGGGGTACTGTGGCTGTGATAGAGGTACTGTGGCTGTGATAGGGGTCCAGTGGCTGTGATAGGAGTACTGTGGCTGTGATGGGGGTCCTGTGGCTGTGATAGGGGAGTATTGTGGCTGTGATAGGGGTACTGTGGCTGTGATAGAGGTACTGTGGCTGTGATAGGGGTACTGTGGCTGTGATAGGGGTACTGTGGCTGTGATAGAGGTACTGTGGCTGTGATAGGGGTCCAGTGGCTGTGATAGGAGTACTGTGGCTGTGATAGGAAAGTACTGTAGCTGTGATAGGGGTACTGTGGCTGTGATGGGGGTCCTGTGGCTGTGATAGGAGTACTGTGGCTGTGATAGGGGTACTATGACTGTGATAGGGGAGTACTTTGGCTGTGATAGGGGTCCTTTGGCTGTGATAGGAGTACTGTGGCTGAGATAGGGGTACTGTGGCTGTGATAGAGGAGTACTGTGGCTGTGATAGGGGTACTGTGGCTGTGATAGGGGTCCGGTGGCTGTGATAGGGGTACAGTGGCTGTGATAGGCTGTGAAGGAAGAACTTCAAAGAAACTCACATAGAAATGCAAATGACCAAGCAACAAATGAGATCAATAAGCTGAAATGCGAGTTCAACTCAGCTCTCCAGAAAATAAGAGAGGAAATGTGCAAATTACAAAATGACAATGAAAGGCTCAGAAAGGAGATAGCAGAACTCAAAACGCAGAGTCCTCAATGTCTGACCCAGCAGGGGGCAATGGGAACAAGCCAGAGAGCAGACAATATGGCCCCCACTGACCAAGAATGTGGAGACCCCAAACAACAACACAGCAATAACCTATAATATGAATAATACTGAAACCAAGAAAAGTGAGCCAGCGAGAAGCGAACCAACCACCAGCAAAGCCAGCATCACAGACCCCCACCATCAGCCACTTAACCCATCCCAGACACCACAAAGCCCTGATATAGTCCTAATAATGGACTCAAATGGGAAGTACCTAAATGCACAACGGCTATTCCCAGGAAAACGGGTCAGAAAAATCCACTGTGCAACTATTGAACAGGTGACAGAGGTCATCAATAATCCACGTTTTACCAACCCAAACCATATTATTATACACACAGGTACAAACAGTCTGCCAGACCAGCACAAGCAGATGGCAGCACAACTGGCCCAACTAGCAAAGAAGGCAAAACTAAAATTCCCAGACAGCAAAATCATTCTGTCATCTCTGCTCCCAACAAAGGACATATCCAGGCAAACCACCCAAAGCATCAATATGGAACTGACAGAAAAGGTCAAGACTGTCCCAAACGTGACCCTGGCACAACACCTTTCCATAAACCACCATCACCTATATGATAATAAGCACCTCAACAAACAAGGGGTCAGCCTCCTGGCCAAAGAGCTGAAAGACATCGTACTAAACAGAGGACCCAGGCCTGGATTCAACAGTGACCAACATCACACCGAAAGACCCCTAACAATAAAAAGACAGAAAACCCCAATCCTATCTCCAGAAGCTGGAAACAAAGCTCTTCACCCAAAATCAGACCATCAGAGGAGGAGACCTCCATGGAGGGGTCCACCGACCCCACACAGATACACGCAGAGCAGAGATACGGATGAGGTAAAGACCCTGCTCAGTGCACTATGCAGGAAACTAATGTGACTGGATGGAACCAAGCACACCTACAAAACAGTCAGAAATCCAGTTTGTCCTACACAGCCATACTCATTACAAGGTATATACACACAAGATAAATAGAAAAAATGACTTCACTTACAATCAGCAGCTGGAATATTCAGGGTCTCAACACCTCGACCTTTGGATGTAAAACAAATGACCCGGACTTTATACAAAGACTGAAAAATATAGACATCCAGATCCTCCTGGAAACATGGACCAGAGCCGAAAACGAATCCCTGGCGCCCATCGGATACAGAGAAATCTCTGTCCCTGCCCTGAAAAATAAAAACATCAAACAGGGCCGGAGCTCAGGAGGAATACTGATCTGGTATAAAGACGAGCTCCACCAATACATCAAACCGGTGAAGAGAGGAGGCAGCCACATATGGATCAGGATCAGCAGCTCCATCCGCACCTCTCAGTCTGATGTCCACCTCTGCGCCACCTATATACCACCGCCAGAGTCCCCCTACTTCAATCCAGAGAGCTTCGAGATCTTACAAAGAGAAGCCGCCCACTATCAGGCCCTGGGCAAAGTTCTCATCTTTGGAGACCTCAACGCAAGAACAGGAGAGAAAACGACTTCCTGACCACGGATGGGAACATCTACATATTTGGAGCAGAGAATGACGGCCAAGACTCAGTACACACAGAGAGAAACAGCTACGACAGTACAGTCAACAAAAGTGGTAAAAAGCTCCTGAACGTATGTAGAAGTTTAGGACTTCATATTCTTAATGGACGTACCAAAGGAGACTCTTTAGGGAGGTATACACTAAACTCCCATGTAGGGAGGAGTGTAGTAGATTATGCCATTACAGACATGAACCGGGCAAATATCAGCGCCTTCATTGTCACCCCACAAACGCACCTGTCAGACCACAGCCAACTTCTTCTGTACTTGAAATCTACAGAGAAACCACCCACTCAAAAGCCACAGCATAGCGGCCTCTTCAACCGGCCTCCATCATATAAATGGTCCAAAACGTCGGCACTAAAGTACAAAGAGGCTCTCAGCAGACCCGAAATACAGCGGATGCTCCACCACTTCTACAACCACGAGTACCAGCCTAACCCAAAGGGAGTGAGTCAAGCTACAAAAGACCTCAACAATATATTCTATGCAATGGCCAGACTGTCCGACCTTAAAAAAGTTGACTACAAGAGACCAAAAGAAAAACAGACCAACGGTTGGTTTGACAGAGAATGTAAAGCCGTACGGAAGACCCTGAGAACAGCCTCAAACAAGAAACATAGAGACCCCAACCACCCTGGTCTGAGGGAAGCCTATGAAACCATACAAAGACAGTACAAAACCATCCTCAGGAGGAAGAAGCAGAGTTACATCTCTACCAAGTGTAACATTTCCAGGGGATTTAGCTCTGAGATCGCTGTCTGGGTAGACAGAATGGCACGGAAACAGTTCATTCAGACAGCAATTATGGTAACAAACTGGCCGCAACCAGTTTTATTAAAGTCCACAGCACACAGATAAAACAAAGCATAAACAAAAGACCTAGGCTTGTCTAGCCACTAATTACACTTATATAGCTTTTCCCTTTCTATCAGGAACCCGGCTCTATCAGCCTAGGCCCAAAACAACACATATGATATATGTTACCAGTATGGAGTTTCCCAGATACTCCTCCTTATGTCTGAAGGTCCACCCGACGTCCAGACTTGAGAGAGATCCACTCCTATTCAGTATTCCTCATCCTGGAGGTTCACAGAGACACTCCTGTGTCCGGGGTACCTCTAACCCAGACTGAGACAGCTCCCCTCCTCTTCAGTAATCATCAGCATGGAGGTTCACAGAGACGCTCCTGTGTCCGGGGTACATCTAACCCAGACTGAGACAGCTCCCCTCCTCTTCAGTAGCTTATCCACATAGATTCTCACAGAGACCGCTCCTATGTCCGGGGTACATCTAGACCCAGACTGAGACAGCTCCAATGGTTCTGGAGACTGCTTCTTGTGCCGGGACCTCTTGTCCAGACTAAGCGAGCTCTCTCTGACTGTGTTTCCAGACACCTATTTCTGGCTTCTTAATTAACAGCTGAGTGGTTACAGGTTTGAGCTGCAAGTATGCACTGAGTGGAAGGTGTAATGACCTTTCTCTACCACCAGGTCTACAAAGCCATACACCTCCCTTATACCAGTCAGCAAAGCACCCAGGTGAAATATACACCCCATCTAACCCACATATTCTCACTGTCTCACACAAGCTTAACCAACTCCAAGATGCTCTTCAAGACAATTCCTTCTGGGAACTATGGAACCACATGGGCACAAAAGACAAGAAAAACAACATCCATATCCAAAATGGCAACATCTGGCTCCAGTACTTCAGAGACCTCTATAAAGACATCCCAAAGGAAGAACTAAACCAAGAACAGGAAAACATAATGGCAAAACTAAAAGCAATGGAGGAAAAAGTAAAAAATTTCCAAAACCCAGTGGATACACCTATTACATTACAGGAAGTAGCAGAGAGAATCTCTTCCATAAGATGTAGAAAAGCCGGTGGCCTGGATGGAATCCTACCAGAAATGCTGAAGTACAGCCCACCAGAAATACAGGCTGCAATGGTTAAACTCTTCAATATTGTGCTAAGTGCCGGCTACTACCCTCGTACCTGGAACCAAGGCCTCATCACACCCATCCACAAGAATGGGGACAGGTATGACCCAGCCAACTACAGAGGCATATGTGTCAGCAGCAACCTGGGGAAACTGTTCAACATCATCCTGAACAAGAGGATCCTCAGTTTCCTCACCGAACATAACGTCCTCAGCAAGAGCCAAGCAGGGTTCATGCCAAACCACCGCACCACTGACCACATCTATACCCTGCACAGCCTCATTCAGAGACACGTCCACAATACAAAGAACGGGAAGATATACGCCTGTTTCGTGGACTTTAAAAAGGCCT
The DNA here is from genome assembly GCA_033576555.1 of Oophaga sylvatica. Taxonomy (NCBI): domain Eukaryota; kingdom Metazoa; phylum Chordata; class Amphibia; order Anura; family Dendrobatidae; genus Oophaga; species Oophaga sylvatica. The sequence continues at coordinate 11,446,822 of JARQOD010000006.1, read as the reverse complement.
TTGATTCGGTGTGGCACCCGGGCTTATTCCTGAAACTGCTGGAGAGCGGAATAGGAGGAAAGACCTACGATGTTATCAAAAGCTCCTACACCGAGAACCTCTGCAGTGTGAGTGTGAACGGTAAAAGAACGGCTTATTTCCAGCAGAGCCGTGGAGTCAGACAAGGCTGCAGCCTAAGTCCAACGCTCTTCAACATTTACATCAACGAGCTGGCTACCGCTCTGGAATCTTCCACAGCACCAGGTCCCACCCTCCACGACACCCAGGTGAAATTCCTGCTGTATGCAGATGACCTGCTGCTTCTGTCACCAACCGAGAAAGGCCTCCAAGACAACCTGAAAATCTTAGAGAAATTCAGCTCCACCTGGGCACTACCGGTCAACCTAAAGAAAACCAACATCATGGTGTTCCAGAGGAGAAAGAGAAAATTAGACCAGCACCCTTCATTTGTCCTCAACAACTGCGCCCTTACAGGAACAGACAAATATACCTACCTGGGCCTAGAGATTCACCGGTCAGGAAGCTTCAAACAAGCCATAGAGACCCTGAAAGACAAGGCATGTAAAACCTTCTATGGCATCCGAAGGAAACTTTACCATCTGAAGCTACCAGTGAGGGTCTGGTTAAAAATCTTCGACTCGGTCATCGCCCCAATCCTCCTGTATGGCAGTGAAGTCTGGGGTCCTCACACCTACCCAGACTGGTCAAGATGGGATTCCAGCCCAACAGAAATATTCCACCTGGAATTCTGCAAGCACCTTCTCCAAGTCCATCGGAGCACCTCCAACAGTGCCTGCCGGGCCGAGCTGGGCAGATTCCCTCTACACCTAACGGTTCTAAAAAGGGCACTGTCATTCCGGGCTCACCTACGTAGGAGCAATCCAAGCTCCCATCACCATAAAGCCCTGACACACGTAGGTGAAACAGAAAAACTAGGACCCTTGGAACAGCTCACCCAAACCCAACCTGACCAGAACACCAATCACAACAACCTGACAAAAGCCGAAATCAGGAAGATGGTAGACGAAGGCCAGGAGAGGTATGTCAGTGACTGGAAGAACGACATCATCAGCTCCCAGAAACTGACCATGTACCGGAGTCTACAGAGAGACTACAGTCTGGCCCCATACCTGGAGAAACTCCCAGACCCCAGAGACCGCCAGATCCTGAGCCGGTATAGACTCAGCGCCCACAGTCTGGCCATCGAATCCGGCCGACACAGGCAGAGCTACAAGCCCAGGGAGGAAAGACTATGCCAACACTGTGACCAGGAGGCCATAGAGGACGAAACCCACTTCCTGCTACACTGCTCCAAATACTCAGCAGTGAGGGACACTCACTTCAGGAGACTCTCACATCTCTTCCCGGATTTCATCACCATGAAGGAGGAAGAGAAAACATATATCTTGCTGGGGGAAGAAGAGAGAGCAGCGGAGATAGCAGCGCGGTATGTGAGCGAATGTCATAGACTGCGAGAAAGAGAACTATGATATGCCATGGACTTCTATAGCCCCCACCCCGGATCTGCCCCCATCACCCCTCCCTATGCCATGGACTTTTATAGCCCCCACCCTGGACCTGCGCCCCCATCACCCCTCCCTATGCCATGGACTTCCATAGCCCCCACCCTGGATCTGCCCCTACTCAACATCCCTATCCCTATTCCCTTTTGCACACTTGCTTTGGCAAAACTAATGTGTATTTAGTCCTGCCAATAAAGCTTCTTTGAATTTGAATTAGAATTTGGTTTCCGGTGGTTGTGATATGGATCTTGTGGCTGTGATAGGGGTCCAGTGGCTCTGATGTGGCTGTGGCTGTGATAGATGTACTGTAGCTGTGATAGGGTACTGTCCCTGTGAAGAGGATCCTATCACTGTGATAGGTGTACTGTGGCTGTGATAGGGGTACTGTGGCTGTGATAGGGGTACTGTTGCTGTGATAGGGGTACTGTGGCTGTGATAGGAGTACTGTGGCTGAGATAGGGGTACTGTGGCTGTGATAGAGGAGTACTGTGGCTGTGATAAGGGTACTGTGGCTGTGATAGGTTTCCGGTGGTTGTGATAGGGGTCCTGTGGCTGTGATAGGTGTACTGTGGCTGTGATAGGGGTCCAGGGTCTCTGATGGGGGTACTGTGGCTGTGATATGGTTTCGGTGGTTGTGATAGGGGTCCAGTGGCTGTGATAGATGTACTGTGGCTGTGATAGGGGTACTGTAGCTTTGATAGGGTACTGTCCCTGAAGAGTATCCTATGGCTGTGATAGGGGTACTGTGGCTGTGATAGGTGTACTGTGGCTGTGATAGGGGTACTGTGGCTGTGATAGGGGTACTGTAGCTGTGATAGGAGTACTGTGGCTGTGATAGGGGTACTGTGGCTGTGATAGGGGTCCTGTGGCTGTGATAGGAGTACTGTGGCTGAGATAGGGGTACTGTGGCTGTGATAGAGGAGTACTGTGGCTGTGATAGGGGTACTGTGGCTGTGATAGGGGTCCGGTGGCTGTGATAGGGGTACAGTGGCTGTGATAGGTTTCCGGTGATTGTGATATGGGTCTTGTGGCTGTGATTGGTGTATTGTGGCTGTGATAGGGGTCCAGTGGCTCTGATGTGGCTGTGGCTGTGAAAGATGTACTGTAGCTGTGATAGGGTACTGTCCCTGTGAAGAGGATCCTATCACTGTGATAGGTATACTGTGGCTGTGATAGGTGTACTGTGGCTGTGATAGGGGTACTGTGGCTGTGATAGGGGTACTGTAGCTGTGATAGGGGTACTGTGGCTGTGATAGAGGTACTGTGGCTGTGATAGGGGTACTGTGGCTGTTATCGAGGTACTGTGACTGTGATAGGGGTCCAGTGGCTGTGATAGGGGTACTGTAGCTGTGATAGGTGTACTGTGGCTGTGATAGACGTACTGTGGCTGTGATAGGGGTCCAGTGGCTGTGATAGGGGTCCAGTGGCTGTGATAGGGGTACTGTGGCTGTGATAGAGGTCCTGTGGCTGTGATAGGAGTACTGTGGCTGTGATAGGAGTACTGTGGCTCTGATAGGGGTACTGTGGCTATGATAGGGGTACTGTGGCTGTGATGGGGGTCCTGTGGCTGTGGTAGGGGTGCTCTGGCTGTGATAGATGTCCTGTGGCTGTGATGGGGGTCCTGTGGCTGTGATGGGGGTCCTGTGGCTGTGGTAGGGGTCCTGTGGCTGTGATGGGGGTTCTGTGGCTGTGATGGGGGTCCTGTGGCTGTGATAGGGGTCCTGTGGCTGTGATGGGGTCCTGTGGCTGTGATAGGAGTCCTGTGGCTGTGATGGGGGTCCTGTGGCTGTGATGGGGGTCCTGTGGCTGTGATAGGGGTCCTGTGGCTGTGATGGGGGTCCTGTGGCTGTGATGGGGGTCCTGTGGCTGTTATAAGGTTACTGCAATTTCATACAAACGGTAGAAGAAGTGTTGTACATATCTGACGCTGCTGATTGGCTACAGCAGTCACATAAGTGGAAGTGATGTCATCATTGCAGGACTGGTGGGGACCACCGAAGTGGCAGACCAGACCAGGTGGAGATTAAAGAGCTAATTAATGCTTATTTTATCAGTTTATACCATTTGCTGCAGTATATAAGTAATCATTGTGTGTCTTACTGTAAGACCTATGTTCACACCTGTTTCCCGGGCGCACCCAATGACTTCATAGCAAGTCTCCATTGATTTCAGACCTACTCATTGTCAATCTGCTCTAGTGCGAGTTAATTATTACATGAGATTAAAGCAGATTTCCCATTGCTGCAGTAAATCTCCATCATTAACCATTTCTGCTAACGTTTCGCTCCCAGGCTGCAAACATCAGGTATATTCAACGCAAGGCGGAAAGAGGGGACAGAGCAGCGTCCACGCACGTATGTGAAGCCCGGGCGACTCTGTGACGAAATATCCACTCACAACCAAAACCACCAGAGAGGAGTCCAATCTAAGCCAAGGTGACGGACGAAGGGCAAGACTCCTTTAAGACCATGCGTTCAATAAATGAGTCTGTTGCGGCTAAGAAGAGCCAACTCTTCTGCTTTTAAAGTTTTAGAAAATGTTTATATTTCCAATAAAACAACATGTTTTTATCTTGGAATCAGCATTTTCTAGAATTCTGGATTTCTCAATCCCTCCATTGTTCCTCTTGGAAATGTCTGCAAATGAAGTATCTTTCCTTCAGTTTGGCCACAATGACAATAATAAGTAGTCAGGATTCTTGAAAAGTCTAGAAAATGATTATACACGTGATAAAAATGAGAAAATAAAAAATGTTACTAGTACATAATATGTTTCTAATAGTATTATAATAAAATATATGTGGTATAAATATTGAAGAAGAGCTGTCCTTTCTACCACGTCTCTCTCAGTGAACACTTTATAGATCTGTTTGTTGTGCTGTTCCTCTGTTATTACTCCTGTCATTTGTTAATAAACCGACAACTTAGTGTCACCAGTTTTGGGTATATTTCTTCATACATTTCCAATTGGTGGTGTCCGTGTCAGACTCTCTAAAGACAAACCTTTTTGACAAGGGTAACAATCGATTCTCGATTTATTCACACATTTTCAGGAGGAATAACAGAGGAACAGCACAATGTGGAGTTCTAGGAAATGATGCTCCGACATTGCTTATTCCACCAGGAACACAAGTCTGTATGGGTCCTCTTGAACACACAATATAGTAGCGCTGACGGGTACTTTTTTAAAGGGATTCTCCTTAAAGTGAGCGGTCAATAGTTTTTAGCTGCATTAACAAAAGGAAAAAATGAAATAGGAACAGGGTACCTTATGGCTGTGAACGGAGGTTTAGAAAAAATATAGTTTGAGAAAGAGTCAGGAATGGGGAAAAGTGTCCAGTGGGTGTTTCCCTGCAGCTAGTCTAGGGAGTGACCTGTCAATCAAGCCAAACCAGGAAGTGAGAAGCTGCAGGGGAGAAACCCACTGGACACTTCTCCCCATTCCTGTCTCTTTCTCAAACTCTGGTTGAGGCGACATGAAACTGCCCTTTAAATACCTAATAATAATCATTTACAGTATATCATATTAGGAAAGATTCTCTCTTCTCCTTTTCTCCTTTTTCCCGCAAATCAGATTCCAGATTAAAGGAATTCGTTATGCAAATATAGCGTTGCGTGGTTAGAAGCATTACGGATGAAGCGACCCTACGCCGCTGCGATTAAAGAGATTTTTTGTAACAATTTTATCTTTGATCAGATGCCCTATTACATCAGCATGAGACCAACGAAAGCGCTGCCATGCGGGGCACGAAAAGTTACTGCAGAACAGAAAAGTTTGGATGTATTTAGAACATAATGTAACTATTGTCATAAATATTCACTGATGTATCTGTAGAAAGCTGGAGAAGAGGTGATGGCGCTCCCTTCCAGCTTGTGTCTGCAGATGTATCATATTGCTGCGTGGTACAGGGATGACCCGCCGCCCTTGAGAAGCCGCCTGGTGCCGGGCTGAGGCTCTCCTAACCTGCTTTATAAGCAGCTTCGATGCGCTCTCTGATCTCTCCTGCCTTTTGATTCCAGCTTTTTACTGCAAGTCTAACTATAACATCTTTGTGAGCAAAATACCCGATGCCTTCTCTCCAATCCATAAACCGGCCGTCAGATGCAAGAACGCAGCCAAACTTCTTGATGTACTTATTGCATATGTACTTTTTATATGTTGCATATATATATATATTTTTTATGTCATTATTAGTCCCTTTAATGGGTCTTGGAACCGGCCTGTGACAAAATTTGGCATCACAATGCAGCCATATCCATAAAGGACCCTTCATTTCATCTAGAACGGGCCGACGATCATTACAGAAGGAATCCTAAGTGTGGGACCACCTTCATCATACGATGTAAGAAAAGGGAGACAAACCCTTTATTACACCCAGGGATGTCCATTCTATATGTGTCATCGGATGTTTCTCCAATGACACTCTCTTCTAGACACCTGACCGCTACAGGCAGGGTTGGACTGGTCCACCGGAAAACCGGAGAATCCTCTGGTGGGCCCTGACTTCTCCTTCAGGAGAGTTCGTAGTGCAAACCTTGCAGCTGCTATGGGGCTCTTCAGTGGAGGAGAAAGGTGGGCCTTCAGAATCAAATCCTCTGGTGGGCCCAATGTTCTTCGGTCTGACGCTGGCCACAGGGTGTCTACCTCTACTTCTGAACGTGGTAGACACGGCTTCTGAAGTCAATGAAGATCTGCACTGGATCAGATGAGTGCTAGAACATAAGTAGGTCTCAGCTTATTATTTTTAAACAATTTTTTTAACCTCTTTAAATTATCTGTCCTGGACCTTTTCAAACACTTTGACCCATGTTATCTGCCCTAAAATAATCTATTTTATCTCTTATTCGAATCAGTGGGTGCCAATCAATATGACCATTATTACAGCATCTTCTGGGGTTGACTTGTCACCCAATTTTTGAAGACCACTGAATAGCAGTTGTCAGATAGCAATCAGGAAAACTCCTCTCGAATGGTATCTAATTATATTAATAATGAGGAACAAGACAGATGTGGAGCTCTGTGTTCTCTCGCCGGATAATCCCTATTACTCTTTGGAAAGCTCCCTTGACTATAAGTAGATTCTACTGGGGTCCCCAGCGATCAGCTGTGATCGGTGAGCAAAGTAAGTGTTTTATTTACCTGCAGTGCCTCCTCAGGAACAATGAAGTATTACAGCATGTCTATTCAGATGAATGGTAATGCAGGACAAGACTGGTCCTCCAGGGTGAGAGACGCTCTTTGTCATCATTCTCTTCTCTGGCCATGGGATGTCCACCACAGGCTGACAGGCAGCAGAGGTCTGCTGAACGATATGTGCTATGGACCCACTTGGTCTCCAAAATCCAATAGGAAAACAGTGAAGTGCTAAGCGCAAGCCCTGGGAATAATTAGTGTAATCCATAAACTAGTAGGAATTGCTGCAAACTTTTTTTTTCTTATAGTTGGCCCCCTTGTCTACAGAGCCACAATGTAGCTGCCCACATGATCGGTTCTCCGGTCCGCAGTTGGACATCATATACAGTAGGTACGGAAAGTATTCAGACCCCTTTAAATTTTTCACTCTTTGTTTCATTGCAGCCATTTAGTAAATGCAAATAAGTTCATTTTTTCTCATTAAAGTACACTCTGCACCCCATCTTTACTGAAAAAAACAAATGTAGAAATTTTTGCAAATTTATTAAAAAAGAAAAACTGAGATATCACATGGTCATAAGTATTCAGACCCTTTGCTCAGACACTCATATTTCAGTCACATGCTGTCCATTTCCTTGTGGTCCTCCTTGAGATGGTTCTACTCCTTCATTAGAGTCCAGCTGTGTGTAATTAAACTGATAGGACTTGATTTGTAAAGGCGCACACCTGTCTATATAAGACCTCACAGCTCACAGTGCATGTCAGACCAAATGAGAATCATGAGGTCAAAGGAACTGGCCAAGGAGCTCAGAGACAGAATTGTGGCAAGGCACACGTCTGGCCAAGGTTACAAAAGAATTACTGCAGTACTCAAGGTTCCTAAGTGCACAGTGGCCTCCATAATCCTTAAATGGAAGAAGTTTTGGACCACCAGAAGTCTTCCTAGACCTGGCCGTCCAACCAAACTGAGCAATCATGGGGGAGAGCTATGTTGAGAGAGGTAAAGAAGAACCCCAAGATCACTGTGGCTGAGCTCCACAGATGCAGTAGGGAGATGGGAGAAAGTTCCACAAAGTCAACTATCACTGCAGCCCTCCACCAGTCGGGACTTTATGGCAGAGTGGCCCGATGGAAGCCTCTCCTCAGTGTCAGACATATGAAAACCCGCATAGAGTTTGCTAAAAAAAACACATGAAGGACTCCCAGACTATGAGAAATAAGATTCTCTGGTCTGATGAGATGAAGATAGAACTTTTTGGTGATAATTCTAAGCGGTATGTGTGGAGAAAACCAGGCACTGCTCATCACCTGCCCAGTACAATCCCAACAGTGAAACATGGTGGTGGCAGCATCATGCTATGGCGGTGTTTTTCAGCTGCAGGGACAGGATGACTGGTTGCAATTGAAGGAACCATGAATGCGGCCAAATACAGAGATATCCTGGATGAAAACCTCTTCCAGAGTGCTCTGGACCTCAGACTTGGCCGAAGGTTCACCTTCCAACAAGACAGTGACCCTAAGAACACAGCTAAAATAAGAAAGGAGTGGCTTCAGAACAACTCTGTGACCATTCCTGACTGGCCCAGCCAGAGCCCTGACCTAAACCCAACTGAGCATCTCTGGAGAGACCTGAAAATGGCTGTAGACCAACGTTCACCATCCAACCTGACGGAACTGGAGAGGATCTGCAAGGAAGAATGGCAGAGGATCGCCAAATCCAGGGGTGAAAAACTTGTTGCATCATTCACAAGAAGACTCATGGCTGTACTAGCTCAAAAGGTGCTTCTACTCAATACTGAGCAAAGGGGCTGAATACTTATGACCATGTGATATTTCAGTTTTTCTTTTTTAATAAATTTGCAAAAATTTCTACATTCCTGTTTTTTTTTCAGTAAAGATGGGGTGCAGAGTGTACAATAATGAGAAAAAAATGAACTTTTTTGAATTTACCAAATGGATGCAGTGAAATAAAGAGTGAAAAATTTAAAGGGGTCTGAATACTTCCGAACCCACAGTAGGTCAGGTATAATATGAGCTCCACAATTATGGTAATTTTCTAGCCTCATGTCACAAACATTTATTTTCTGCACAGGGATACATCTAAAACCAGCAATAACTTGCCGTCAAGGCATTAACTACAGAAGGGCAAGCGAAGACTTGGTTTTTCAAGCAACTTTTGAGATAATTGCATGTTGTTTTTTTTCAGAGAACCTACTAAGATTAAGATTAAGTCTTCAGCTGTCAGATATATATATATATCCATGAATCTAGAAGAAATCGTCCCCCCCATGAGTCATAATCCAGGTTGTACTTGCAGTGGGAAGAGTGGGCTGCCAGCGCCCGGAGCCAGGCGAGTATTTTGCACCCCCTAATCTATGAACCGTTAGGATTCTTTGAGTCCCTTCTATTAGTCCATTATGAAACCCCTTATCCCCAAAGCACATGAATTGTATTATGGGGAAAATATTGATTTAATTAAAGCTTGCCCTTTGACCCTAATTTTTTTCTGATTTTTTTTGTTCAAATTAGACATAAAGTTACCAAAATAAAAAGTTCAATTTTTTTTATTTAAAAAAAAAAAAGTTTTAATGTAACAATTTTATTTCCCTAGCCCTACCTTTAACCCTAACTCTAACCCTGAGTCCAACCCTTGTTAGGTTTCGAAAAAGTGTAAAAACATAAAAGCAGCTCTTGTTATTGTATGAAGTCGGTACTGAATCATGTTTGGTGCAGATAATTCAATCCCGTCTTACCAAATTCTAACTGATTTCCGGGAGTTTACTGCTGAAATTGGTGCAGATTTCTTCATTTTATGACAAAGGAATCGGTGTTGTCTGGAAGATGGATTATGAGAAAGCTAGGTTGTCAAGAAATGGGGTAGTCAGATCATTGATGTTTATAACTTTTTTTTAGAAAAGGGAATTTAAACATATATTATGAACGTGCTCTAACTATATTCACCAATGTTCTAATCATGGAATGCCCCTTCTAATGCATTAGTAAGTCTTCTGATGGTTCAGATATTATACTCCTTCCTCTTCTAATAATAAAGAGACAGTGGGGAGAACTGATCAAAGGCAAAAATAAAGTAGTCACCCATAACAATCAAGTACAACTTTCGCTTTGAGATCCCAAAAGACTTAGGAAAAACAAATTCAGAGCTGAAACCCCAAATTGCTTAAAATATTAAGCCACACCTATTAAAATCAGAAACGCCCTGAAACTTCCAAGAACCATCCATTATTTTTTTTTATCTTAAAGGCAAGCTCTCATTTAAAAATAATCTATTGAGTACATCAAGTTTTTTTTGTGATAAATATATTTTAAAATATCTGATTTTTTTTTATACATATTCCTAAAGAGACAAAAGTTTTCTATTAGTAATATCTTTCCCATCCAACATCGCCCCTCTCCTCCATCACCCCTCTGTCCCATCCACCATCGCCCCTCTCCTCCGTCCTCCATCGCCCCTCTCCTCCATCACCCCTCTCTCCCATCCACCATCGCCCCTCCTCCCTGTCCTCCATCGCCCCTCTCTCCCATCCACCACTCTCCTCTGTCTCCCATCGCCCCTCTCCTCCATGTCCCCCATCGCACCTCTGCTCGCTGTTCCCCTCTCATCCCTCCCTCACCTGTCCCCCCTCTTCCACATCGCCCCTCTCCCCTGTCGCCCATCGTTCCTCTCTCCCTTGTCCCCATTGCCCCTCTCTCCCCTCACACCTGTCCCGCATCGCCCCATTCTCCTGTCCCCCATCGTTCCGTTCTCCCGCCACTCATCGTCCCGCTCTCCCATATCCCTTATTGCCCTGCACTCTCCTGTCCCTCATCGCCCCTCTCCTCCCAGTACCCATCGCACGTCTCTCCCATCACCCCTCTAATTCGTCCCTCATTGCCCCTCTCCTCCCTATCTCCCCATCTCTCCTCCCTGTCCACCATCGCCCCCTCTCCCTCATTGCCCCTCTCCTTTCTGTCCCCATCGCACCTATCTCCCATCTCCATATCCCCTCTCCTCTATATTCCCCATTGCCCCTCTCCATCACCCCTCTGCTTCCTATCCTCCATCGCCCCTCTCCTCCCTATCCCCCCTGTACCTTTAGCGCCCTCTCTCCCCATCCCCTTTCTCTCCCGTTCTCTGCCCTGTCCCCCATCTTCCCTCTTTCCCCTATCACCCCTCTATCCGGTCCCCCATTCCCTCTCTCCTTGCTGTTCCCATCTTCCCTCTCCTCCCTGTCCCCCATCGACCCTCTCTCCCTTGTCCCCCATTGCCTCTCCTCCCTGTCCCTATCACCCCTCCTCCCTTTCCCCCAACGCCTCTCTCCTGTCCCCCATATCCCTTTTCCTTCCTATCCCCATCGCCCCTCTCTCCCATCTCCTGTTCCCATCACCCCTCTCTCCTGTCCCCCCATTGCCCCTCTCTCTCCCCCGTCACCCCTCTCCTGTCCCCTTCGCCTCCATCCCGCAGTGCTGCAGTCTCTATCACACTGAGGCAGCCGAGCTCCATATTGTTCATTTCTATATGAGACACTAGTCCTCTATCTCCTCGCTGTCCCCCATCGCCCCTCTCTCTCCTGTACCACATCACCCTTCTCTTCCCTGTCCCCCATCCCACAGTCACTTCCGCCTGTGTCCCCCTCTCTCCCATTGCCCCTCTCCTGTCCCCATTACCCCTCTTTCCCCTATCGCCCCTCTCTCCTATCCCTCTTTCCCCATCTCCTCTCTGTCCCCCCATCGCCCCTCTTTCCCCTGTCCCCCTTCTGCTCCCTGTCCCCTCTCTCCTGTCCCCCATTGCCCCTCTTTCCCATCTCCTCTCTCCTCCTTGTCCCACATCACCTCTCCTGTCCCTCTTTCCCCTTCTCCTCTCTGCCCCCATTTCCTCTCTGTCCCCCATCGCCCCTCTCACCTGTCCCCCCATTGCCCATCTCTCCTGTCCCATTGCCCCTCTCTCTGTCCCCCATCGCCCCTCTCTCCTGTCACCCCATTGCCCCTCTCTCTGTTCCCCGTCGCCCCTCTCGCCTGTCCCCCCTCTGTCCCCGTCGCCCCTCTCTCCTGTCCCCCCATTGCCCCTCTTTCCCTTGTCCCCCGTCGCCCCTCTTTCACCTGTCCCCCATCGCCCCTCTCTCCTGTCACCCCCCCATTGCCCCTCTCTCTGTTCCCCGTCGCCCCTCTCGCCTGTCCCCCCTCTGTCCCCGTCGCCCCTCTCTCCTGTCCCCCCATTGCCCCTCTTTCCCTTGTCCCCCGTCGCCCCTCTCTCCTGTCCCCCCTCTCTCCTGTCACCCCATTGCCCCTCTCTCTGTTCCCCGTCGCCCCTCTCGCCTGTCCCCCCTCTGTCCCCGTTGCCCCTCTCTCCTGTCCCCCCATTGCCCCTCTTTCCCTTGTCCCCCGTCGCCCCTCTTTCACCTGTCCCCATCGCCCCTCTCTCCTGTCCCCCCTCTTTCACCTGTCCCCCGTCGCCCCTCTCTCCTGTCACCCCATTGCCCCTCTCTCTGTTCCCCGTCGCCCCTCTCTCCTGTCCCCCCATTGCCCCTCTTTCCCTTGTCCCCCGTCGCCCCTCTTTCACCTGTCCCCCATCGCCCCTCTCTCCTGTCCCCGCTCTTTCACCTGTCCCCCGTCGCCCCTCTCTCCTGTCCCCCATTGTCCCTCTCTGTCCCACATCACCCCTCTCTTGTCCCTCTTTCCATGTTCCCATCTCCTCTCTGTCCCCCGTCGCCCCTCTCTCCTGTTCCCATCTCATCTCCGTCCCCCGTCGCCCCTCTCTCCTGTCCCCCCGGCGCCCCTCTCTCCTGTCCCCTCGCCTCCATCCCGCAGTGCTGCAGTCGCCCCCGCCTGTCTCTGTCACACTGAGGCAGCCGAGCTCCATATTGTTCATTTCTATACGAGA
>JARQOD010000006.1:11329710-11434188 GCA_033576555.1 Oophaga sylvatica | reverse complement strand
CGAGACACAAGTATCATCCTCCGTACAGTAATATCAGGCGCAGTAATGGTAGACTCCACACCCCCCGCAGCTGGCGTGAATGGTCTCTCCCGAGCAGAAAACCGAGCACAAGGGCAATCACTGGCATTACTGCCTCTGATGGCTCTGTGACTGGTCGCCGCAGCGCCCGGCCGTGCACCCAGGAGGCGGCTGGAGAGATGGGGACGCTGCAGCACTGAGTCATGAGGAGGAGGCTCCGGCGGCCACAGCCGAGCACCGCAGCAGCTGCAGCTCCGCCAGGTAACAGCCCGGGGGAGGCGCACAGCACCGGCCAGGAACGGGGCTCCGGCGGCCGCACACCCGACAATGGGCTTTGTTCATATGTCAGTGTGTGCAATGTCCATGTGTATGGGGGCAGCAGATGGGGCTGCGCCGGAGACTGCGCCGGAGACTGCACCGGAGACTGCACATGTATGTACGGAGCGCTGTGTGCCGCATGTGTCTGCTGTGTCCTGTGTGCACTGGGGGAGAGCGGCACCGGACACGTGCACAGAAATACATAGATCACTACTACACCTATAGAAAAATATACACATAATATATATACATATACTGGGGCAGAGCAGCACACCAGCCACATATATATATATATATATATATATATATACACATTCCTACATACAGTAAATACAAACACTGTGTGTGCGTATATATACACATATACAAATATATACACACACTATATATTATACATACAGGTGCATACACATATACTCATTCCTATATTCATATATACAGTAAATACAGACACGGTATATATATATATATATATATATATATATTTGTAGATGCACACACAGATTCATATCTATAATATATACACCGTGATACATGCACATAAACAGCTATATATATATATATATATATACACACTCATTCCGATGTGCACACATATATACAGCTTTATATATATATCTACATACTCATTCCGATGTGCACACACATATATACAGCTTTGTCTATATACACACTCATTCCGATGTGCACACACATATATACAGCTTTATATATACACACTCATTCCGATGTGCACACATAATACACAGCGATGCTGTGCACACATATACACAGCGATGCTGTGCACACAGATATCAGTATACAGCGGCTGGCTGTGAGCCCGGAGCCGTTCTCCTGGATGGATGTGTAGGTTTTCCATGCTCTGTAGCCGTATATTCCTTTCTCATGTCTCTTCCTCTGCATCATCTGTCTCTTCCTCTGTCTCTTCCTCTGTACCATTTCTGCGGATTCTGTATTGTTTCCCCTGACATCCCGCACGGCGTCCGTCCGCGCACATACACATGCCCCCCCCCCTTTATACCATGCAGTACTATTACTTGGTGTGAGCCATTTTCCACCAATAGCGGAGGATGGAGACAGCGGTTAACCCTTTCCGTCTTCACCAGCCGTAGTAAGCCATCCATCCCTCGTCATTGTGGTTCCTGATTTTTGCTGCAGGTGGAGCAGGATTTGTGTTCACGGCTGGGACTCCTTCTGCCGCCTGCCTTTACTGCATTATATTTGGGGTTTATCATCCTCAGCTCCATTGGATTTTAATATTTGATAGCAGGATTGATTTCCAAAATTCCGTAGTCATCGGCCACTAACGGTAGAGGCCAATAAAATTCCGGGAATGGTTAATCGTTTTCTTTTTTTTAAATCTGGGACTACCCAGGACCTCACGCTGGACACCGCCACGGTATATGTGTCGTGTTCCAGTGCGTCACTTAATGGGCAGCATATCCCGCTTGTATACAGGACAGTAGGGCTTTATTTTTAGGGCCATATTTTGCCTTTAAGGCACAAGCAATCGCTCAGCGCCACTTCATTAAAACCTTTGCTGTTCAGAGAGACAGTAACTCATAGTGAAGCGTGCAGGCCCATTACAGCCGCCGCCGCAGAGGATCTGCTCCATAGTGTTTAAAGCGGTATCGCACCCACAAACATGGGAAATGAGCCCCAAATAGGTTCTAGAAGTTGCCAGGAAGCACATAGCAGAGGCTAAACTGCAAGATCATCAGGATATTTTTCACATTTTTTTTTTTTATTGGAGGTATGTGCCTTAAACACCCAACTGGTTGTAAAAGAAGTGCACAAGTAGGGGGGCAATATCAAGCCGTTTCCAAAAAATCGGCGGAACCCCCAAATAATCATCCCCAACCTCCTGAGCCAGAAAGATTTCAGGAGCTGGCATCGACCGGCATTGTAGGCAGCGCTATTTTTTTCTCATCAAACTGGCAAATACCATTGGGAAATCCGACAGACCCCATAATAGGATAGTGGGGGCCCCCGGTGCCCATCGTTCAGAGGCTCCATCACAGCATGGTTAGTACAAGAGGGCACAAAGCAAATGTGAACAGGAGTATTGTAAACTGTAGGCGAAGTGTGAGGACCTCTATGTACCCCATTATGGGCCTCTGGGGTGGAGATTCCCGATACACAGTATGACCATAGAAATCTATGGTGAGCAGTAATGTGCGTCACCCAGAACACTGCCTGTATGGGGGAGACTGATGTACTGTATATACAGCCCCCCACAGTCCAGACATCACATCTGGAGACTTCTACTGAAGCCCTTTACCAGCCCCATGTATGTGTATATAGCATTATATTATATACTCTCGCCTCCCCGTTTTCTCCTTCGCATCAATAGAACTTGCAAAGAAAGTGGATGGAATCATTAAGCGACGCAAGGGTCACAACAGACACTCAATAGGTCAGTCACTGCAGCAGTGCAAAGGACATGCACGTCTAAAGTGTTCACATGTGGCAGTGCCAAGCTTGTTAGCTGCAACAGTGCTGTGTGTGCAGTGCAGCAGAGCAGAATATCATGGATACAGCAGACCAGGGTATCATGGATGTAGCAGAGCTGAGGTTGGAAGATGCAGCAGAGCAGAGTATCCTGGATGTAGCAGTGCTGAGGTTGGAAGATGTAGCAGGGCAGATTATCATGGATGTAGCAGGGCAGAGTATCATGGATGTAGCAGGGCAGAGTATCATGGATGTAGCAGAGCAGAGTATCATGGATACAGCAGACCAGGGTATCTTGGATGTAGCAGAGCTGAGGTTGGAAGATGCATTAGAGAAGAGTATCTTGGATGTAGCAGAGCTGACGTTGGAAGATGCAGCAGAGCAGAGTATCATGCATATATCAGAGCTGAGGTTGGAAGATGCATCAGAGCAGAGTATCATGGATGTAGCAGAGCTGAGGTTAGAGGATACAGCAGAGGACAGTATCCTGGATGTAGCAGAGCTGAGGTTGGAAGATGCAGCACAGCAGAGTATCCTGGATGTAGCAGAGCTGAGGTTGGAAGATGTGGAAGAGCAGAGTATCCTGGATGTAGCAGAGCTGAGGTTGGAAGATGTAGCAGAGCAGAGTGTCATGCATGTAGCAGAGCGGAGTTTGAATGATACAGAAGAGTAGAGTATCATGCATGTAGCAGAGCTGAGGTTGGAAGATGCAGCAGAGTATCCTGGTTGTAGCAGAGCTGAGGTTGGATGATACAGCAGAGCAGAGTATCGTACATGTAGCAGAGCTGAGGTTGGAAAATGCAGCAGAATACCATGCATGTAGCGAAGCTCAGGTTGGAAGATGCAGCAGAGCAGAGTATCCTGGATGTAACAGAGCTGAGGTTGGAAGATGCAGCAGAGTATCTTGAATGTAGCAGAACTGAGGTTGGAAGATGTAGCAGAGTTGAGGTTGGAAGATGCTGCAGAGTATCATGCATGTAGCAGAGCTGAGGTTGGATGATACAGAAGAGCTGGCAAGGCTGAGGTTGGATGATACAGCAGAGCAGAGTATCATGCATGTAGCAGAGCTGAGGTTGGATGATACAGTAGAGCAGAGTATCGTACATGTAGCAGAGCTGAGGTTGGAAGATGCAGCAGAATACCATGCATGTAGCGAAGCTCAGGTTGGATGATGCAGCAGAGTATCCTAGATTTAGCAGAGCTGAGGTTGGAAGATGCAACAGAGCAGAGTATCATGCATGTAGCAGAGTTGAGGTTGGAAGATGCAGCAGAGCAGAGTATCCTGGATGTAACAGAGCTGAGGTTGGAAGATGCAGCAGAGTATCTTGAATGTAGCAGAGCTGAGGTTGGAAGATGTAGCAGAGTTGAGGTTGGAAGATGCTGCAGAGTATCATGCATGTAGCAGAGCTGAGGGATGATACAGCAGAGCTGGCAAGGCTGAGGTTGGATGATACAGCAGAGCAGAGTATCGTACATGTAGCAGAGCTGAGGTTGGAAGATGCAGCAGAATACCATGCATGTAGCAAAGCTCAGGTTGGATGATGCAGCAGAGTATCCTAGATTTAGCAGAGCTGAGGTTGGAAGATGCAGCAGAGCAGAGTATCATGCATGTAGCAGAGCTGAGGTTGAAAGATGCAGCAGAGTATCATGCATGTAGCAGAGCTGAGGTTGGGTGATGCAGCAGAGAATCGTGGATGTAGCAGAGCTGAGGTTGGGTGATGCATCAGAACAGAGTATCATGCATGTAGTAGATCTGAGGTTGGAAGATGTAGCAGAGCAGAGTACCATGCATGTAGCAATGTAGCAGAGCTGAGGTTGGAAGATAGAGCAGAGTGTCATGCATGTAGCAGCGCTGAGGTTGAAAGATGCATCAGAGCAGAGTGTCATGCATGTAGCAGAGCTGAGGTTGGATGATGCAGCAGAGCAGAGTATCATGGATGCAGAAGAGTCGAGGTTTAAGGATGCAGCAGATCATTGTTTTGGAATACTGCAGAATTGAATTTTGGACATGCGGCACAGTAGTTTGTGACATGCGTCAGAGGCGAGTATGGGACATGCGTCAGGTGAGTATGGGACATGCGTCAGAGGCGAGTATGGGACATGTGTCAGAGGCGAGTATGGGAGTTGCAGCAGAACTGAGGGGCATATAGCAGAGCTGAGTTTAAGAGAGACAGAGAGTTGGGTTTTGGAGAGACGGCTGAACTGAGTTAGGAAGAAACATAAAAGTGTAGTTAGAGGGATGTAGCAGAGCTGACTTCGGAGGATGCGGTGCAGTTGTATGCAGGATGTTCTGATTACGTGAGTGAAATAAGTCCATAGGTGCTCAGCGCTCGAGTACTTTGACCTCTGTTTTATACTTTATGGTTGAGCTATGGTGATCTGTTATGTCGGACCAGACATGCCCTTCAGCCTCCTTTAACAAGGTAATATGTGATTTATCAAGTTTATTTCTATTTCCATTCACGTAAAAACCACAAATATGCTGTAATTAGCTAAATAGTCAGAAGAACGCTATATTTACCTCGATAAGCATCTCTCATATAATTTCTTGTCTCTGTCACAGCTCGTCTTGGAGATTTACAAGAAACCTGCTTGGAGGCGAGGCATGTCATAGCAGCGATATTCCCATACTAGCCCTACAATATCTGTATGCCAGGAGATCTCCAAGCGTCTTAGTCATCATGCACATTGTGCTGCTCTGCTGAAATGAACATGATGAAAACAGAAGCCTCGGGAGAGCGCTCAAACCTGAGGAGCGCCTCGCCTCACCGGAATGCATACAGGACGGAGTTTCAGGCTCTCAAAAGCACCTTCGACAAAACAAAACCCATTGGTGAAGACAAACAGAAAAGGGAGGATGAGGTACCCCAAACGCAGCAGACGAGGGGACGGAGGTATGGGTCAAATGTCAACAGAATCAAAAACCTGTTCATGCAGATGGGCATGGACCCCACTGAAAATAATGGTGTTCCACCAAGGAAATCCAAAGGAACACCATCCTCTCCTCCAAGGAGGTCAAAGCCCAGAGAGTTTGTGGAAAAGAAGGAAGTACCGGACGTAAAACTCAAGACTACGGTTTCAGAAAGGGTCAGCCGCTTCGACACCTTGGATGGACCTTGTTATTCGAAGTTTACGGAAACCAGAAAGTTGTTTGAACACAGTACGCAAGACTCGGGGATGAGTAGTCGCTACAATTCCCGGAAGGATAGACGAGGATCTGGTGAACTTCTAGACGAGGGACGTGGAAGTAAGTCAAATAGGGGAGCAGTGACTCTTTGGACAGCTTGAGTTCCCGGACGGAGGCTTTGTCTCCAACGGTGAGCCAACTTAGCGCCGTGTTCGAGAACAGCGATTCTCCGAGCCCAAATACTCTGGAGAAAAATGAAAATAATGAAGAGTATTCAGTAATGGGACATTATCCGCTCAACATTGTACCTTCTTCTGTGGAAGGTTATGGGCAAAATGAAGACACAAATTCTTGGTCTCCACCAGGGGAGACCGACACGGATATATCTATGGAGAACAACACGCATCAAAGAAACATGGCGGGATTACAAGAAGGTGGCCACAAATCCACCAAAGAGGCGAAAAGAGAAAAGAGTGTGGGCTGCAGTACCTCCAACGACAACACACCGGCCATGAATAATCTCATGGATGGTGCCGACGTTGGAAGGCACATAGTGAAAAAACATGAGCATATAACACAACACAATAACCTGTCCGAAGATTCAGTGAATGCTTTTGATAGGACTAAATCTGGAGACTGTCCGACCCCCGTGGAAAACAGTGACAACTTTTCGGCCAGTCGTAACCACGGAGCGCCCACTTCTAATAACGTTGGGACGAGTATGACCGGTGATTTGAATTGTCTATCAACCATTCAGTCCTATGAACACTCCGACTATAATGTTTACAGAGTCCGCTCGCGGTTCAACACGGACTGGGAAGAGACTGAACCTGGCGATGACGACGATAGTGATGAAAATAAGTCTTACGAGCCTGACATGGAATATTACGAGGTACCGGGATTGGCAGAAGAAGAGGAAGTTCCTGCCCAGAGGAAAATTAAATTTAGTAAAGCTCCTATCAAAGTAAGACACAGGGTTTTTTTTTTTACGTTCTTGATCATTTTTGACACTTTTCGTTGACTTTGTATGAAAGACTATGCTGACGCTTCCATTTATAACAGGTGCCGTAGAGCGCTTCCCAATCCCTTGTTCCTGTGCCAGACAGACTGCAGTGACTTATAAAAGGGTCCCACCAGATCCATGTGGTCTCCATCATAAATAGCGTAGCCTACAGGGTTATGCTTTAGACATAGTATACGGAGTCTGCCAATAGAGGCTCTGAATGGCAGTGTGAACAGACCCCCAAATCCCTAATGTACGGTATTTAAAGGAGTTGAATGGAATTAGTAAAGTGCTTCCCTTTTCCTAGTAATAGAAGCCTCTGTTGTTTTTGAAGACCTTTTTCCTAATCTGTTATCCCTTTAAGTGTAAGGGAATTATGTGAAGTTCTTGTAGATTGTTCTTGTGGTATGGATTTTTTTTCCTTATAGTCTTAGGAAGTGTTACACTAGGTCAAAGACAAGTTAAAGGGTTATTCCCAACATGAAAAGTTGGCACCTCGATGATAACTTATGGATTGGTATGGTCTGACATCTTGACTTCCCCATGGGTCTCTGACTGGTGTGGTGACTTGAATTATCTATTGAACATTCAGTCCTACGAACACTTTGATTATGTTTATATTAAAAGTTTTCATCTACCAGATGGTTAAGGGATAACTTGTGGCTAGGTGAGGTCCAACAGCTGGGACCACTCACAGATCCCAAGAGGGGGCCACCTTTAAAAAGTGGTCATTTTCTTTGAATCTATTTGAGGCTTCTGTAGTTAGTGCTCCATTCTAATAGGGAATTTTAGAGCCTCATTCTTGGGATTGGTGAGGGTCTCAGCAGACCACTTCTAGCTACCTTTTAGGTTGCAATTCTGCAAAAACCTTGAAGATAAAATTTTGTAGGTTCTTAAAATTTCCCTTGTTCTGGCTGCTATTTTTGGAAATAATTTCAAGTAAATCAGATATAATTAACTCCTAAATCTGCCCGGACATCAGGCGTGCTACTAAAGGAGGTGCAAGTTTTGAAGTTTAACCCTGGCCCTGGTTCTTGAGGGTGCCCAGAAATGGCCCTTGGAAGGTAGACAATTCTGCCACACAAGGGTCGATTGTTTTCCTTGTGCTAATTTGGAGATCAGACATCTGACCATTTGTGGGGGGCGATCAGAAGCTCTTCAGATCACCACACTAAAGAGATCATTGATTGATCTCTACCTTTTAGAGAGTGTCCAGATGTCTCACCACTAATTCAGTGACATTGAGACATCTGGACATCTATGACCATCTGCCAAGTACAGAGTGATTCACTTACTACTTTACTCGGAAAAATTGCTAAGAGATGATCGACCATACTGAAATTTGGACTATACATACTTTGGTTCATGAGAAGTGAGAATGCAATGGATCTTAGTGACTATGTCAAGAAACATCCTCGTACTGAGTGGTCTCGCCAACTTGTCACCACGCCGGTAGTCTCCACTACAAGATAGACTTGCTACGCTCCTCTCTGCGCGTCGGTAGTTTATGCGCGGTGCTTGTATTTCACTCCTGCCGAATTCCTTCTTCATTTGTGAACAATGTACAGATACAGTTTGGTGGAACGTGTTTTCATTGTGAAAACTTATTGGAAAACTTGAGTCCTTAAAGAGATGCCAAAGTGAGTTTCTAAAGAAGTTTGGAGGTCAAAATCCACCATCCAAACCGTGTATTGAAGCTTTCTTTGATGACAGAGTAATTTCCAAGGGACTGTGGCCACCAAGATCACCTGATATAACACCTCTGGGGCCATATGAAGGGTCGGGTGTACAGTAACAAGCCACAAACATTACAGGCGCTCCGGAGAGAACATACAGCGACAAATTCAGGCTACGACCCCAGACCTCCTGCGGAGTATATTCAACAATATAGAACGGCACCTTCAGGCGTGCTTGGATGTGAGCGGTGGACATTTTCAACACCTGCTTTAAAACATCAGTTTCTCATGAACCAAGTTTTGTACAGTCCAAATTTCAGTGCGATAGACCGTCTTTTCTAGAAATTACAGCATCTTTTCCGGTTAAAGTAGCAAGCGAATCACTCTGAAGAATTTTTACCAAAAGGATTTTTTTTTATTCTCGGGGAAAATGTTCTTCACCCACAATTCTGCAATTCTGAAAAAGATTTGTCCCAAAGTTTTCAAAAATGAAGGTGGAAGATCTTTGGGTCAGTGGTGGAAAGTCCTGGTGGTCTCTTGACTAGGTTGTTTAGTGGTGTTTGTATGTGTGTTTTAGATATAGAGGCTCTAGAAACATTTCTTAGTGGTTGTTTTATATGTTTAGCTCCATATCTTCAAGCATCACTTAAACCCGGAATTGACTATCTCAAATATGAAGACAAAACAGACTGTAGAGCGTTTACTCGGTGTATCGCGTTTCCTCGTGAGTCATTCTGTAATGTTGCTTCTACGGTTACAGCTTTTATGTTATGTGCCACGCAAGGTGATCCCTGGCAAAGAAGAAAAAACTGATAACTTTTTACTATGTTATATGGAGTTTTGCTCAGAAAAAAGGCATATTAATTAATGGTCTAAAGACCCTCTGACCCCTATAGACCTGGTGGATACCAATTTGGCATTCATACGTCGGGTATAGATCATACACATTTTTTTTTATTCTTTCTGAGCTTTTCTTAGTCGCCTTCTCCAAAAGTTGTTTAATGCACAGTATGAAATGTGGTGGCATGTGGAAGATGACATGCATGCTATACATTGTCGTACATTGGGTTGCGATAAGGCCGTTTGTTGTGACATTTTCCCGACATGAGAGCCGAAAATAACATTTGTATTGTTATTTTGAAAAGTTCTACAATTTTAAAAAATATAAGAAATAGGGAGGTCCTCAGTCCACGACCCTCATTTCTTGGTCAGGTTGGAGAGCGATTACCATCTAGCTCTAGCTCTGGAGGACCTCTCCTGTCCTAGATGACTTTAATAGACAATGTGTAATAATTAATTTCCCCTGTGGTGGCGCTGCAGGAGAATATCACTTTTCATAAGGTTTCTTCACGGATTACAGCTGATCAATGGGGATATCAGCGAGGAGGGAAGACACTTTGTGATTAGCTCGAGGAACCTTACTATTGATACAAAGCGAAGAACCAAATTTTACATTACAAACCCCATCACGATACTGATTGGAAAGTCAAATAACAAGGTTATTGCACAGAAGGAGATACAAGGCGATGTCATCACATTGTTTTCTGCCCGTAGAATCTTTGACACAAATTCCACCATAAAATAAACTATTGTCTGTATGTTAAAGTGCAGCGCGGAGGTCACACTCCTCTCCGGCTTCCATACACTTAGCTGGGGTGTCAATGTATTGTCTCCAACAATTAACATCATTGGAAACAGATTCGTTTTCCTGTGGGGTCTATAAAGAACACAAACTATTTGTTGCCCCTTTGTGACATTTGTGCTTTTTTTTTAAAAAAAAAATTTATAGGATTTTTTTCTGTAGCTCCTACTTTTGTTTACAGCATTAATCGTAGCCTAGTTGCTACCTACCTGCCTGTTGTGACCGATGTCGATCTCCACCAGTGATCTCACAGACCACTCCTGCTGGTGATTCAATTGACGTTGTATCAATAGAGCAGCGGCTTCTCTTCCACTCTGCTCTGTTGACTGGATGTGACTGCCGACGCATGTCATGCTGATTGCCAGCCGGATACCCACTGCCTAACTACAGGGAGCCATCGGTCAATCAGCATGACGTTGGCCTTCGCTCCCCGTCGACAAAGAAGAGGAAGAGCTGCTCTATTGATGTGGAGGAGTTGCCGAGCGGGCAGGACCTCTATAATGGACATCATTGGGACCAACAATGAATATAGGCACCATCATTTCTATATGCTTTGGTTTGTAGATGAGCAGATTTGGCGAGCCAGGAAACTTAGAATTTGATCCTATGGTGCTATCTCTTCCCCGATCCTCTCCCAGACACTTGAACATCTATGGCACCTGACTATCCTGCGGAAACAAAATGAGGAATGAATTCACAATGCCCGCTCTACCCACACCTTACTATAAACTATGTTTGTAGGCATTTCACGCACGCTTGCATTGGGGTTTCCATTCATAACCACAAAGCGTTGATACCAAGACTGTCCAATTGACCCCATTGAATTTCAGGGGGGTTCAAAATTCAGTTTCTGAAGACATCGCTCACCAAGAAGAATGCAAAAAAAATCCTTTATTGCTCCGCAGATGTAATAAAATACAGCAACGTTTCAATCCCAAAGGTCTTTTTCTTTTTTTTGAGCTTGAAAAAGACCATTGTGGTTAAACCGATGCTGTATCTTATTACATCTATGGAGCAATAAAGGATTTTTTCTACATTCTTCCTGGTGAGCGATGTCTTCAGAAACTGAATTTGGATCAGTACCGAGTGGATTTCTCGGACAAATTTTGGACTGTGTCGCTCCTCAGGCTCTGAATGGGCTATGGGTAAAACTAGTTTTTGGATATCCCAATGGGGTGCCGTCAGCATGTTATGCATTTTCAAGAAATCTCAAGAAATGGCATTCAACGGATATGAATGCAGCCTTAAAGTGCCCATATACATTAGATAAATGTTGACCAACCTCTTCAATTTTACCGGCTTTAGCCACCCATCAAATATGTTTTAGGATGCAGAGTTTGGTGGACGTGTTGAATTTCCACATGTCCGATCCTTTTGTTCTTTCACGAGAAAAGTCACTGCCACTGGCGTCTGACAGCAGCTTCCTCCCGTCTAATTGAAACGCGTGAATGGTTGGGCATCAAGAGGAATGCCGGCGGTCCAAACCTTTTAGTAGATAGCTAATTACTTAGCCTCCTTATTTTTACGTTACATCATAGATCTGATGAATACATTACTACATGGTCTTTGTAGACCAACGATTTTTATACTTTTGGGTAGGATCGTAGTTAGCAGTGTTCCGATGTGTTCAGGATCCATGATAACATCTAGAGAAGTAGAAGCTATAACCCATAACCATTAGACGTCTTGTCATCATGAATTACACGTTTGCAACCCATGCAAGGTTTTCGAGGACCACAGTTGGCAAATACTGACCTATGCAAGCTTTTCTGCATGTTTTGACTCCCCTGTAAGGGCCGATAACTAGTATTTCTAGAAGGAGCATCTCACAACCTGCTGATGCACACCATCTATAAAATCGTGCTTAAATGTTGACTACAACATGAGATCTGAAGAAGGCGCGACGAGAAGAAATGAAAAGAGACGTAATTAAAAAGTTAAAAGTGTGTTTCATCGAAACCTTCAAAGTACTCAGATGTCATTTCAATGACAAGGCGAAAGCTTGCGCTAAGCATTACCATAATGACACAACGCCAAGCCCAGCTGTCAATCATGTCTTCACCAGGCTTATACTTACTTATCACAGCGGGAAGGACAACCCGGAGATAATAGTACAGTCTGTCCAGGGTGTAACCTTGTCAGTGACTTCAGGCTTGTATAGGATAACCCTACTGATCTGACGTACAGAGAGGAAAAATTATTTTAGGCCAGATATTATAATTGAGTTATTTTTCCACCGCTTGTTTCTGCAGGTTGTGGATACGTTGTGCTCTACGGGTCTTCAAGAGCAAATAAAAGACCTTCCTTGAGGCAGCATGTGCTGTATTGATCCTGGTTTGCTGCCATCATTTGCATTTCTGTTGTGTAGATAACTTCAGACTTGTAAGGACTTGTAAAGTGAGATTTAGATGCTTGGTGCGCTTATATAATTCCCACAAATAGAAGGTGGAGCACGTATTGTTGAATAGTATCACTTAGGATCTGTTCACACTGTCATCAGAGGCTTCATTGGTAGTCTCGGAAAGAATTATCCCGCATACATTTCAGCCTAAAAACTCTTAAGCACACGGAAAAGGGCTCTGGCTATTGGGTCCAATAGGGTCCCTCTCCAATTGTTGATGAGGAGTGATTAGTGGGGGGACCAATGGAATAGTTAACGTATGTTACAGGAGAAAAGAGGAAAAGACTCAAGGGAACGTAGCAGAGACCAAATAACAATCAACTTTTCAAGTCCTGAACTCACTAATGTTAAAAGGGTTATTCCTTCTGACACAAGTTACTACCCATATGGTGGTAGGGGTCCAGCTATGGGGTCCAACAGGGTCCCTCCCCAGTCATAGATGAAGAGTGATTTAGTGGGGGACCAATGGAAAATTAATATAGATTACTAGAGAAAAGAAAAATAAACTCAAGGGATGTAACAGAGACCAACATAACCATCAACTTTTCAAATATCGTCACCAGTGTTAAAAGGCTAATTCCTTCTGACGCAAGTTACCACCTTTCTGGGGGTAGGCGTCTGGCTATGGGGTCCAACAGGGTCCCTCTCCAATCAGAGATGAAGAGTGATTAGTGGGGGAGCAATGTCCAGTAGATTACTGAAGAAAAAGGAAAAAAGACTTAAGGGATGTAGCAGAGACCAAAATAACAATCAACTTTTCAAGTCCTGAACTCACTAATGTTAAAAGGGTTATTCCTTCTGACACAAGTTACTACCTATATGGGGGGTAGGGGTCCAGCTATGGGGTCCAACAGGGTCCCTCCCCAGTCATAGATGAAGAGTAGTGTTGAGCGATACGATACTGCAAATATCGGGTATCGGCCGATATTAGCTGTATCGGGCTTTCGATTCCGAGTACCGATATTTTCGTCATATGGATACCGGAATCGGATTTGTCACTGTCAGTGTCCGTCGGTCGGGTCTGTGAGTGTCCGTCGGTCGGGTCTGTCAGTGTCCGTCGGTCGGGTCTGTCAGGAGTCAGCGGCACTTACCCGGCAGAAGATCTCCGGCGGTCACGGGCTGGACTGCTTGATGGCCGCCATCATCTTTCCCCGGCGGTCACATGCAGTTTCTCGCGATAACTGCAGTGACTGCTGGGTAATCCCGGCCGTAAAGCAGTCAGTCCGATGACGTCACCGCCGGGGAAGCAGGTAATCAGCTGTGCTGCGTTGCGATGACAGGCTCTGCCTGTCATTGCGATGTAGCAGAGCTGGATCGTCGTGGGACTGTCGTTACTATGGACTGCGTCGGACAGGTGGTATACTGTTGGTTTTTTTTTTTTATTTTTTACAGGAGATCGATGGCTCGCAGGAATGAGTGTATAATAAAATTAATGAAAACTGTGTTGTCTCTTTTATTTCATTAAAATACTTTTTTCTTGCTTTGTCTTTTTTTTATACATTTAATAACTTTGGGATTAATAATGGATCGGTGTCTTATTGACACCTCTCCATTATTAACCGGGCTTATTGTCACCGTGCAAGCAACGGTGACATTAACCCCTTATTACCCCACTTGCCACCGCTACAGGGCAGTGGGAAGAGCCGGGTAAAGTGCCACAATTGGCACATCTTTTGATGCGCCAAATGTGGGGCTGCTGTAGCCTGGTATTATCAGGCTGTTGAGGGCCAAAATCCATGGGCCTTGACAGTCTTTTAATACCAGGCCGCAGCAGTCTGCATTTTACTTGGCTGGTTAACAAAAATAGGGGGACCCCTACGCCGTTTTTTTTTTCGAGGGGATCCCCTATTTTTGTTAACCAGCCAAGCTAAGCAGACTGCTGTGGCCTGGTATTATCAGGCTTGCAAGGTCCATGGATATTGGATCCTTACCAGCCTGAAAAACCAGGCCTCAGCGGTCTGCTTCATCTGGCTGGTTAACAAAAATAGGGGGGACCCCACGCCAATTTTTTTCGAGGGGATCCCCTATTTTTGTTAATCAGCCAAGATATGCAGACTGCTGTGGCCTGGTATTATCAGGCTGGCAAGGTCCATGGATCTTGGCTCCTTAACAGCCTGAAAATCCAGGCCTCAGCGGTCTGCTTCATCTGGCTGGTTAACAAAAATAGGGGGGACCCCACGCCATTTTTTTTTCGAAGGGAACCCCTATTTTTGTTAATCAGTTCCCTCTGACGTCACTGATGGTGTCCCTGGCTGACCTGAAGTGAAAGTGGAAAGCAATCAATTAAGCTTTCCACTTCCTCTCCTGTCAGCCAGGAGAGGAGCTCATTCATTTGGGGGTTTACTGTGAGGCTGCAGCATTAGCTGCGGTCCCTGCAGTAAACATTAACCCTTTCTGAAGGATTACACCGTGGGACCTGACTGTGCATGGGATAGGTAAGAATAATTTTGCTTTATTATTTTATTTTTATTACAGGAAATGGTTTTAGCAGGTAAATAAAATATGGTCAAAAACTGTGTGATTATTTCATTAAACTTCTTTTTTATTAAAGTGTGTGTGTTTGATTTTTCTTTCATACAATAGGATTAATAATTGATAGTTGTCTAATTGACAGCTCTCAATTATTAACCTGGCTTAAAGTGACCTTTCAATTGCAAGGTCATTTTAACCCCTTATTAACCCATTCGCCACCGCTACAGGGCAATGGGAATAGACGGGCAAAGTGCCAGAAAGGGCAAATCTAATTAGAGATTTGCCCTTTCTGGGGTGTCTGGGGGCAGATGTTAGTAGCCGGGGGGGGGCAAAAATAATGGTCCCTCTCTGGGCTATTATTATCTGCCCCCACTCACTGGCTTTGTCTGTCTGGTTGCGAAAATAGGGCGGGAGCCCACGCATTTTTTTTCAGCAATTTTACACCTCATATATATACATGTCATTGAGTTTGTGACACATATATAAATATATTTATATTTATAGTTCATACACTTCTACATAGTATAATAGCCGCTAATTCAATTGACGGCTTTTGTGAAAATGCAGAACCCGACATGAAATGACACTTGGTGTACATAGGGTTAACCATGTCTTTTCATGTCCTTTGCTATCTGATTTGCACAAACAATTACATCAGTCTATGTGTGCAAAATTTCACACCTGTAGGGGTTAATTAAAGGTGTAAATTCGTAGCAAAAAAGTCCGTTTTTTTTACAACGAATTTACACCTTTAATTAACCCCTACAGGTGTGAAATTTTGCACACATAGACTGATGTAATTGTTTGTGCAAATCAGATTGCAAACGACATGAAAAGACATGGTTAACCCTATGTACACCAAGTGTCATTTCATGTCGGGTGCTTCTGTCTTTTCACAGAAGCCGGCTTTACCCGGCAATTGAATCAGAGGATATTTTACTATGTAGAAGTGTATAAACTATACATATATGTATATATATATATATATGTCACAATGACATGTATATATATATATATATGTATTCTATGTGTGTATATTTAGTGTTTACAAGGAAATAAAGGTTTTTTTTTAGTTGCGATATTTGTTCCCATAGACTTACATGGGACTTCCGGTATTGGAATCGGATATCGGCGATATTTAGTGATATCGGCGATGCCATTCCGATCCGATATTTTTAGATATCGAGCAGTATCGCTCAACACTAATGAAGAGTGATTTAGTGGGGGAGCAATGGAAAATTTAATATAGATTACTAGAGAAAAGAAAAATAAACTCAAGGGATGTAACCGAGACCAACATAACCATCAACTTTTCAACTATCGTCACCAGTGTTAAAAGGCTAATTCCTTCTGACGCAAGTTACCACCTACAGAATAATTAAAGAAGAACAGCATACCAATCCGGGTGAAGATCAAATCATGTCTTCATTTCCATGTTGCCAAGTGCGACGTTTCGACCTCCATAGGTCTTTTTCAAGCATACAGGGTCCCTCTCCAAACAGAGGTGAAGAGTGATTAGTGGGGGAGCAATGTCCAGTAGATTACTGGAGAAAAGGGAAAAAAGACTTAAGGGACGTAGCAGAGACCAAAATAGCCATCAACTTTTAAAGTCCTGAACTCCCTAATGTTAAAAGGGTAGTTCTTTCTGACACAAGATACCACCTATCTGGTGCTGATAGGTGGGGATCTGACCATTGGGACCCCTACTGCTTTCAAGAACTGGGCTCTGAAATGGAGAGGTACGGTAATTGGACATGAGTGCCACTGCATTGTCTATTGTCTTAGGAACTGCTGGAGGTAGCAAAAAGCTGTACTCGGCTACCCCCAGCAGTCCCGTAGACATCTGTCTGGGATGATTTAGAGAATCCTGCTTTGAGCAGGGGGTTGGACCAGATGGCCCAGGAGGTCCCTTCCAACTCTACTATTCTATGATTCTATGAATGGAGCACGCATTCAGTAATTTAGAGTCCCATTCTAAGGATCGGTGGGAGACCTGTGGTCAGGTGATTACTTGCAATCCATGGAAATAATGGGGTCCTCTAGAAGGGGAGTCTCTCTTCAGAGCATTTAGATGGGGATCCTCCGCACATGAAACACCCCCATTTTATCCATACACTTATCCACCCCAAGTTTGAAATTGATGATATACTGAGGATTGACCCAGCGTTTTTGAGCTCGTGCTCAATTTTTGGGACTTTTGCAACCTCTACAATTATAATCGTTGGACATTTTGTGCTTTTTGCCGTTTTTAAATTTTTCATCATAAAAGTGAATGTTAAAATGTCTTGAGGTCATTTTGAAAGTAATAATTTGCTGCCTGGTGCCAGGTAGTTGGTGATTGCCGTCTCACGGGTGCCGGATATACAAGGATATATTGTAGTTTTGTCATTTGATGTCTTCCCTCTCCGGTGACAATACTCGTCTGCGCGGAGTTGGCCATCTTCTCGGCTTTGCGATACATATTCATGAGCGCTAATGAGAATGTGAAGCGCGGGAGCATGCTAATTTGTGTTTTTAGCGACATTGACAAATTGCACACATATTGTATAGATTCCTGGTTGTCACTGGAGATTTCACGGCCACCAAAACGACCGCCGGCAGCGACGGGCAATTTCTATCGTACCTAATGTATTGTAGCTGTAAGACCTGCCAATGTCTATTCATTCGAGACCAATACGGAGGCGTTCAGTCCTGATCTCATTCTCCGCCTACAAGTCTTTCTGGACAATCCCTCTAACTGGCGATGGAAAAATATCCGTAAAATCCCAGTCATGACCTCTTAGCATAAAAAAAAAAAATAGCAATTACGGCTGAAAAAAAATACAAAAACGAGCCCCGCACCCTTCCTGTTTTCACTTAGCAAATGAACTTGCAAGCAAAAATTCGGCAGCAGTTATTAACCTCCTTTATGGAAAGCCAACAGATGGGGCTTTGTTGTCGCTCATTAGATCCAGTGTTCTCGGGAGCGATTGTCATATTCTGCATCGGTCACATGAAGCCGCTTAATATTTACCCCTCCTGAAAAAAATACAAGCATTTTCCTCGCCATTCTCCAGGGTCGGAGAACAGGAGATGCTGAATTGCTCTATTTTTTTTTTTTTGCTGCTTGGAATCAATATCCTGTATAAATTTCCCACGAGGTGCGGAGCAGAGAGCGGAGATGACATCGGGACTTATTTACTAGCAGGAGAGCTGCCATGTTGGTTTCCTGTAAGACGTTCAGCAGTAGCTCAAGATCACTTAGAAGGAGCGCAGCTTCCAGGATGTCGGATTTATCATGGAAATTAATGTTGTAAAGGGAATCGGCAAAATCTTTCCGTTGCGGAGGATAAATCCTAAAAATAAACGAGTAATCTCGAATGTTTTTTTAGTATATAGGGCAGATTTTTCACAAAATCTGCATGCGCATCATATAAAACCTGCCATGGATTTCACTGCTTTTCTACACTAGATATCCGCCATGCTGCAAGTCAATTTCCGCGCCGGAAATTGTCGCACAAATTACCGTAATCCGCACTGAAAATCTGCATTTCTGACACGAGAGGATATACTTTTGCAGCCATATTTTATATTTTGTGTTACAGCTGCAGATTCAGCTCGACCGACGGTTTCCTGAACAAAACCCGGGCATTTTGGACAGTTCGTGTTTGGAGACCCCCTGTCGGACTGCAAATTGTGATCAGAAAATACGTCTGGGATACCTTGTGACTATAGCCTAAATCCTCACAATATTTCACCCTACTGAAAATGCATAAATTGCAATCATGGTCAGCCATTTTGGAAGTGATGGTGGAACTTTACCGGTCACCTATCTGGTTACATACAGGTCCCAACTCTCTTTTTCCTGCTGGTTCCTCTTCTTCGTGTCCTGTCCTCCTATATTCACGTCACAAGGGACTGAATGAACGCCCACACGACAGTCCGCACGCATCCGGAGTATTCGCTCCTTTTATGTTTTAAGTGCACAGATTTTTCCGCCACGGATTTGAGATACGGCGGTATAAAAATCCTAAACGGCCGATCACAGGGAACCATGAAATTATAAGGAAGGTGTCCGTTATTACTATGCTTCTCATTACTCTTCTCCAGCCCGGCACACTCATGTTCACGCTATTTCAATCTCGGCATCTGTCTAGCACGGGAATAACCTTGGACTGACCCATCATTCCTCGTTACGGCCCATCTGCTCGTATCCCGCTCCTGGCATCCTGCATTTCCAGGGCTTTTGAGGGAAATGAACAATCGTTTTCGGTTTGTCACATTCGTAGACCAACCGTGTTGGTCTTTCTAAAAACGTGCTCCAGTGAGTTGTACAAGGCGACGATCAAGATGTATCGCTAGTAACCAGGCAGGTCCAGCATTATTGGGTCAGTACCAACCATACTGGTCGTCACCCAGATTTTCTAGGAAAAAAAATACTGTGGATTTACATTGTAGTGGTTTGAGAGTGACCCAAGTGGTAATGTGTCTTTTCTATATTTTTTTCTGGAGGTTACAGTGTTCTTTAAAGCAGGGCTGTGGAGTCGGTAAACCGAACCTCCGACTCCAGCTCCACCAAAATGGGCTTCGACTCCACGACTCCGACTCATCAGTCAGCCAAAACTCCCGACTCCTCAAGTTCCATGACTCCAACTCCACCAAAGTGGGCTCCGACTCCACAGCCCTGCTTTAAAAGGATTGTCTCAAGTTCGAACTAGTCACATGAGGACTTTTCTGTTGCAGAATGAAGGGTAATTTTTCTGGCTATTATAGGTACATATGTAGTGCCATCATACAGCATGGCATAATAGATGCTTATGGCTGCTATGGACTGCCGGCTAGCAAAGTAACCCAGGATATTTTTAGTCTGGCAGAAAGAGCCTTCTCCCTCTACCGAACACTTAACATTATGGGAGGCAGGTCCTCCTTCCTCTAAAAGAGAGTATGACTTCTGGATCAGACTACACAGGGTTTGTTTGTAGTCTGTTACCATGGAAACATATACATCTGCATAGCAGCTGAACAACACAGAATTTGTACATTTGCATTGTTTTTCAAATTACAGTCATGGCCAAAAGTTTTGAGAATAACACAAATATTATATTTTCACATGATCTGCTGCCCTCTGGTTTTTATGTGTGTTTGACAGATGTTTTTATCACAGACAGAAATATAATTGCAAACATATGAGTAACAAAAGCTTATATTGACAGTTAGAATGAGTTAATGCAGCAAGTCAATATTTGCAGTGTTGACCCTTCTTCTTCAGGACCTCTGCAATTCTCCCTGGCATGCTCTCAATCAACTTCTGGACCAAATCCTGACTGATAGCAGTCCATTCTTGCACAATCAATGCTTTCATTTGTCAGAATTTTTAGGTTTTTGTTTGTCCACCCGTCTCTTGATGATTGACCACAAATTCTCAATGGGATTAAGATCTGGGGAGTTTCCAGGCCATGGACCCAAAATCTCTATGTTTTGTTCCCTGAGCCATTTAGTTATCACCTTTGCTTTATGGCAAGGTGCTCCATCATGCTGGAAAAGGCATTGTTGATCACCAAACTGCTCTTGGAGGGTTGGGAGAAGTTGCTCTTGGAGGACATTCTGGTACCATTCTTTATTCATGGCTGTGTTTTTAGGCAAGACTGTGAGAGAGCCGATTCCCTTGGCTGAGAAGCAACCCCACACATGAATGGTTTCAGGATGCTTAACAGTTGGCATGAGACAAGACTGGTGGTAGCGCTCACCTTGTCTTCTCCGAATGAGGCGTTTTCCTGATGTCCCAAACAATCGAAAAGGGGATTCATCAGAGAAAATAACTTTACCCCAGTCCTCAGCAGTCCACTGCCTGTACCTTTTGCAGAATATCAGTCTGTCCATGATGTTTTTTCTGGAGAGAAGTGGCTTCTTTGCTGCCCTCCTTGAGACCAGGCCTTGCTCCAAGAGTCTCCGCCTCACAGTGCGTGCAGATGCACTCACACCTGCCTGCTGCCATTCCTGAGCAAGCTCTGCACTGCTGGTAGCCCGATCCCGCAGCTGAAACACTTTTAAGAGACGGTCCTGGCGCTTGCTGGTCTTTCTTGGGTGCCCTGGAGCCTTTTTGGCAACAATGGAACCTCTCTCCTTGAAGTTCTTGATGATGCGATAGATTGTTGACTGAGGTGCAATCTTTCTAGCTGCGATACTCTTCCCTGTTAGGCCATTTTTGTGCATTGCAATGATGACTGCACGTGTTTCTTTAGAGATAACCATGGTGAACAGAAGAGAAACAATGATGCCAAGCACCAGCCTCCTTTTAAAGTGTCCAGTGGTGTCATTCTTACTTAATCATGACAGATTGATCTCCAGCCATGTCCTCATCAACACCCACACCTGTGTTAATGGAGCAATCACTGAAAAGAGGTTAGCTGGTCCTTTTAAGGCAGGGCTGCAATGATGTTGAAATGTGTTTTGGGGGATAAAGTTCATTTTCTAGCCAAATATTGACTTTGCAAGTAATTGCTGTTAAGCTGATCACTCTTTATAACATTCTGGAGTATATGCAAATTGCCATTAGAAAAAGTGAAGCAGTAGACTTTGTAAAAATTAATATTTGTGTCATTCTCAAAACTTTTGGGTATGACTGTAGATAAACTGAAGCAAACACAAATGTTTTTTAAGGGTAGACAGAGCTAACCCAGCAAGGTAATAAGTTGTGAGAACTGTCTGGAATTGTCCTTATATATAACGCGGTTCTGGTGCTTCTCCTTAAAATATGTTGCATTGTATAAAGCTTTGACAATACTTCATGAACAATATGAACAATGGCGCCTATAACTAACTGCACATGGAGAACGTTTACTATAATTGTATCCACATCTGTGACGAGCGATACAGAATAATCGACACTGGGGGATACAGAATAATCGACACTGGGGGATACAGAATAATTTACACTGGGGGATACAGAATAATCTACACTGGGGGGATACAGAATAATCTACACTGGGGGATACAGAATAATCGACACTGGGGGATACAGAATAATCTACACTGGGGGGATACAGAATAATCTACACTGAGGGGATACAGAATAATCTACACTGGGGATACAACACAATCTACACTGGGGGATACAGCACAATCTACACTGGGGGGATACAGCACAATCTACACTACACTGGGGGATACAGAATAATCTACACTGGGGGGATACAGAATAATCTATACTGAGGGGATGCAGAATAATCTACACTGGGGGGATACAGAATAATCGACACTGGGGGATACAGAATAATCTACACTGGGGGGATACAGAATAATCTACACTGAGGGGATGCAGAATAATCTACACTGGGGGATACAGAATAATCGACACTGGGGGATACAACACAATCTACACTGGGGGGATACAGCACAATCTACACTGAGGGGATACAGAATAATCTACACTGAGGGGATACAGAATAATCTACACTGAGGGGATACAGAATAATCTACACTGAGGGGATACAGAATAATATCACTGGGGGATACAAAATTACACTGGGGGATACAGAATAATCTACACTGGGGATACAGAATATCACTACGGGGATACAGATAATCACTGGTAGAAATCACACTGGGGGATACAGAATAATCTACACTGGGGTACAGAATAATCTACACTGGGGGATACAGAATAATCTACACTGGGGGATACAGAATAATCTACACTGGGGGATACAGAATAATCTACACTGGGGGATACAGAATAATCTACACTAGGGGATAAGAATAATCACACGGGGGATACAGAATAATCTACACTGGGGGATACAGAATAATTACACTGGGGGATACAGAATAATCTACACTGGGGGATACAGAATAATCACACTGGGGATACAGAATAATCTACACTGGGGGAATACAATGGGGAATCACACTAGGGGGATACAGAATAATCTACACTGAGGGGATACAGAATAATCTACATGGGGATACAGAATAATCTACACTGGGGGATACAGAAAATCTACACTGGGGATACAGAATAATCTACACTGGGGGATACAGCACAATCTACACTGGGGGATACAGAATAATCTACACTGGGGGGATACAGAATAATCTACAGGGGTGCAGAATAATCACACTGGGGGATACAGAATAATCTCACTGGGGATACAGAATATACACTAGGGATAGAATAACAGGGAACAAATCACACTGGGGGATACAGAATAATCTACACTGGGGGATACAGAATAATCACACTGGGGATACAAATAATCTACACTGGGGGATCAGATAATCTACACTGAGGGGATACAGAATAAATAACTGGGGGATACAATAATACTACAGGGGGATCAGAATATCTACACTGGGGATCTACAGAACAGATAATCTACACTGGGGGTACAGAATAATCTACACTGGGGGATACAGAATAACAGGTGAGATACAGGATAATCACACTATGGGGATACAGAATATTACACTTACACAATAAATACACTGGGGGATACAGCACAATCTACACTGGGGGAAAAGAATAATCTACACTGGGGGATACAGAAAATCTACACTGGGGGATACAGAATAATCTACACTGGGGGATACAGAATAATCTACACTGGGGGATACAGAATAATCTACACTGGGGGATACAGAATAATCTACACTGGGGGATACAGAATAATCTACACTGGGGGATACAGAATAATCTACACTGGGGATACAGAAAATCTACACTGAGGGGATACAGAATAATCGACAAATGGGGATACAGAAATCACACTGGGGGATACAGAATAATCTACACTGGGGGATACAGAATAATCTACACTGGGGGATACAGAATAATCTACACTGGGGATACAGAATAATCGACACTGGGGGATACAGAATAATCTACACTGGGGGATACAGAATAATCTACATAGGGGGATACAGAATAATCTACACTGAGGGGATACAGAAAATCACACTGGGGGATACAGCACAATCTACACTGGGGATACAGAAAATCTACACTGGGGGGATACAGAAATCTACACTGGGGGATACAGAATAACACATGGCGATATCTGGTCAAACTACACAGGATAAAATATCACACGGGGATAAGAATACACGGGAGAATTACACGGGATACGAATTCAGAGGATCAGAAAATTACACGGGAACAAATACTGGTACAAAATCACACGGGATACGAAATCTCAGGGTAAAAATCACACTGAGGGGACAAATATCACAGGACGAAACTAACTGGATAAAATTACACGGTACAGAAATCTACCGGTACAGAACAGGGACGAATAATTACACGGTACAGAAATACATGGGGTACAGAAAATGGAACAGAATAACAATGGATCAGATAATCACTGGATACAAATCACACGGATACAGAAAATCTACCGGTACAGATAATAACGGACAAATCACCGGGTACAAATAATCAGGATCAAAATAACTGGATAATAACACACTGGTACAAAAATCACCTGGATACAAATACACACGGGATACAAATAATTCCGGGGAACATATCACAGAGGTCAATAATTACGGGATACGAATCACAGGGTAAACACAGGGATACAGAATAATCTACACTGAGGGGATCAGAATAATCTACACTGGGGGGATACAGAATAATCGACACTGGGGGATACAGAATAATCTACACTGGGGGGATACAGAATAATCTACACTGAGGGGATGCAGAATAATCTACACTGGGGGATACAGAATAATCGACACTGGGGGATACAACACAATCTACACTGGGGGATACAGCACAATCTACACTGAGGGATCGAATAATCACACTGGGATACAGAATAATCTACACTGGGGGATACAGAATAATCTACACTGGGGGATACAGAATAATCTACACTGAGGGGATACAGAATAATCTACACTGAGGGGATACAGAATAATCTACACTGGGGGGATACAGAATAATCTACACTGAGGGGATACAGAATAATCTACACTGAGGGGATACAGAATAATCTACACTGAGGGGATACAGAATAATATACACTGGGGATACAGCACAATCTACACTGGGGGGATACAGAATAATCTACACTGGGGGATACAGAATAATCTACACTGAGGGGATACAGAATAATCTACACTGGGGGGATACAGAATAATCTACACTGGGGATACAGAATAATCTACACTGAGGGGATACAGAATAATCTACACTGGGGATACAGCACAATCTACACTGGGGGATACAGAATAATCTACACTGGGGGATACAGAATAATCTACACTGGGAATACAGAATAATCTACACTGAGGGGATACAGAATAATCTACACTGGGGGATACAGAATAATCTACACTGAGGGGATACAGAATAATATACACTGGGGGATACAGAATAATCTACACTGAGGGGATACAGAATAATATACACTGGGGGATACAGCACAATCTACACTGGGGGGATACAGAATAATCTACACTGGGGGGATACAGAATAATCTACACTGAGGGGATACAGAATAATCTACACTGGGGGATACAGCACAATCTACACTGGGGGGGATACAGAATAATCTACACTGAGGGGATACAGCACAATCTACACTGGGGGATACAGCACAATCTACACTGGGGGGGATACAGAATAATCTACACTGGGGGGGATACAGAATAATCTACACTGAGGGGATACAGAATAATCTACACTGGGGGGATACAGAATAATCTACACTGAGGGGATACAGAATAATCTACACTGGGGGGATACAGAATAATCTACACTGAGGGGATACAGAATAATCTACACTGAGGGGATACAGAATAATCTACACTGGGGGGATACAGAATAATCTACACTGGGGGGGATACAGAATAATCTACACTGGGGGGGATACAGAATAATCTACACTGGGGGGGATACAGAATAATCTACACTGAGGGGATACAGAATAATCTACACTGGGGGGATACAGAATAATCTACACTGAGGGGATACAGAATAATCTACACTGAGGGGATACAGAATAATCTACACTGGGGGATACAGAATAATCTACACTGGGGGGATACAGAATAATCTACACTGGGGGGATACAACACAATCTACACTGGGGGCAGGGCCGGCTCCAGGTTTTTATGGGCCCTGGGCGAAAGAGTCTCAGTGGGCCCCCTTAACACAGACCACGATTCATGATGCACAGATACTGCAGAGAAATATGGGTATAGTACAATGCCAAACACTTCACTTCTTCCATTACATGACTGATACCTATTGTAAATTGTACAATAGCTCAAAAACCGCCAAATCCTCACAGCACACAGTACAGACCGGACAGTACAGTCCTCCATACAATATTATGGGCACCACATAGTCTCCCCCTCATCACCCATATAATACCCCATGCAGGATGTCATCCCCCATATAATGCTCCATACAGAATACTGGACCACATATAATGCTCCATACAAAATATGGAGCTCTCCTCTACACTGTGCTGCGCTCTGCACTGTTACGGCTCAGGAAAGGGCGCTGTGGAAAGACTCCCCATTATCATCATCATTGCCTGCCCATTATCATCATCATTGCCTCCCCATCATCATCATTGCCTGCCCATCATCATTATCATTGTCTCCCCATCATCATCATTGCCTCCCCATTAATATAATCATTATCATTGCCTCCCCATCATCATCATCATTGCCTCCCCTCATCATCATTGCCTGCCCATCATCATCATCATTGCCTCCCCATTAATATCATCATCATCATCATTGCCTTCCCATTATCATTGCCTCCCCATCATCATCATTATCATTGCCTCCCCATTGATATCATCATCATTGCCTTCCCATTATCATTGCCTCCCCATCATCATCATTATCATTGCCTCCCCATTAATATCATCATCATCATCATTGCCTCCTCACCACCATCACTGCCTCCCCCACCACCATCACACATACAGCACCGCAGGCAGCACTCTCTCACATACACACACGCAGGCACACACACACACGCCTCACCTGTCCGGCGTCCGCGCGCTCTCTGCCACAGTCGGCCGCTGAATGATGACGTCATTCAGCGGTGCTGCTGTGAGAGAGGAAGCGCAGGCGCCCCCTGGAGCTCGGAGCTGCGGCAGCAGAGGCACGGGGAGAGGTGAGTATTGCGCCGGCTGCTGCCAGGGCCCTGAGCAAGCGGGGGGGGGGCCCAGTGGCGGCGCTGACACCGCTAACGGGCGCCGGGGTGCCCGACGGCGAGTGGGCCCCCCTGCCTGCTCAGGGCCCGGCACTTGCCCGGGTGTGCCTGGTGCTGACGCCGGCCCTGACTGGGGGGATACAGAATAATCTACACTGGGGGGATACAACACAATCTACACTGGGGGGATACAACACAATCTACACTGGGGGATACAAGCACAATCTACACTGGGGGATACAACACAATCTACACTGGGGGATACAACACAATCTACACTTGTAGTAATGTTCTTATCAATGCTCTGAGGAGTAAAAGTAAAATATATTATCTCTAAAATGCAGCTAATGCCTCCATTGTACGATATACATCTCAAATCACATCTCGATGAAAAGTTTTAAGTTGGAAATCCATTACATCTTGTACTGATGCTGAGTTAGGCCCTGAGTTATATCCTGTATTATACTCCAGAGCTGCACTCACTATTCTGCTGGTGCAGTCACTGTGTACATACATTACATTACTGATCCTGAGTTACATCTTGTATTATACTCCAGAGCTGCACTCACTATTCTGCTGGTGCAGTCACTGTGTACATACATTACATTACTGATCCTGAGTTACATCCTGTATTATACTCCAGAGCTGCACTCACTATTCTGCTGGTGCAGTCACTGTACATACATTACATTACTGATCCTGAGTTACATCCTGTATTATACTCCGGAGCTGCACTCACTATTCTGCTGGTGCAGTCACTGTGTACATACATTACATTACTGATCCTGAGTTACAGCCTGTATTATACCCCAGAGCTGCACTCACTATTCTGCTGGTGGAGTCATTGTGTACATACATTACATTACTGATCCTGAGTTACATCCTGTATTATACTCCGGAGCTGCACTCACTATTCTGCTGGTGCAGTCACTGTGTACATACATTACATTACTGATCCTGAGTTACATCCTGTATTATACTCCGGAGCTGCACTCACTATTCTGCTGGTGCAGTCACTGTATACATACATTACATTACTGATCCTGAGTTACATCCTGTATTATACTCCAGAGCTGCACTCACTATTCTGCTGGTGCAGTCACTGTGTACATACATTACATTACTGATCCTGAGTTACATCCTGTATTATACTCCAGAGCTGCACTCACTATTCTGCTGGTGCAGTCACTGTGTACATACATTACTGATCCTGAGTTACATCCTGTATTATATAACTCCAGAGCTGCACTCACTATTCTTCTGGTGCAGTCACTGTGGACATACATTACATTACTGATCCTGAGTTACATCCTGTATCATACTTCAGAGCTGCACTCACTATTCTGCTGGTGCAGTCACTGTATACATACATTACATTACTGATCCTGAGTTACATCCTGTATTATACTCCAGAGCTGCACTCACTATTCTGCTGGTGCAGTCACTGTGTACATACATTACATTACTGATCCTGAGTTACATCCTGTATTATAACCCATAGCTGCACTCACTATTCTGCTGGTGCAGTCACTGTGTACATACATTACTGATCCTGAGTTACATCCTGTATTATATAACTCCAGAGCTGCACTCACTATTCTGCTGGTGCAGTCACTGTGGACATACATTACATTACTGATCCTGAGTTACATCCTGTATTATACCCCAGAGCTGCACTCACTATTCTGCTGGTGCAGTCACTGTGGACATACATTACATTACTGATCCTGAGTTACATCCTGTATTATACTCCAGAGCTGCACTCACTACTCTGCTGGTGCAGTCACTGTGAACATACATTACATTACTGATCCTGAGTTACATCCTGTATTATACTCCGGAGCTGCGCTCACTATTCTGCTGGTGCAGTCACTGTGTACATACATTACTGATCCTGAGTTACATCCTGTATTATACCCCAGAGCTGCACTCACTATTCTGCTGGTGCAGTCACTGTGGACATACATTACATTACTGATCCTGAGTTACATCCTGTATTATGCTCCAGAGCTGCACTCACTATTCTGCTGGTGCAGTCACTGTGTACATACATTACATTACTGATCCTGAGTTACCTCCTGTATTATACCCCAGAGCTGCACTCACTATTATGTTGGTGCAGTCACTGTGTACATACATTACATTACTGATCCTGAGTTACATCCTGTATTATACTCCAGAGCTGCACTCACTATTCTGCTGGTGCAGTCACTGTGTACATACATTACATTACTGATCCTGAGTTACATCCTGTATTATACTCCAGAGCTGCACTCACTATTCTGCTGGTGCAGTCACTGTGTACATACATTACATTACTGATCCTGCGTTACATCCTGTATTATACTCCAGAGCTGCCCTCACTATTCTGCTGGTGCAGTCACTGTGTACATACATTACATTACTGATCCTGAGTTACATCCTGTATTATACTCCAGAGCTGCACTCACTATTCTGCTGGTGCAGTCACTGTGTACATACATTACATTACTGATCCTGAGTTACATCCTGTATTATACTCCAGAGCTGCACTCACTATTCTGCTGGTGCAGTCACTGTGGACATACATTACATTACTGATCCTGAGTTACATCCTGTATTATACTCCAGAGCTGCACTCACTATTCTGCTGGTGGAGGAATCTAATAATTGTCAGCTTCCTCAGTGGCCCCTGTATTGTGGTATCTGTCCCGCTTGCCTATGGGGCCCCTGCCCACGGTGTATGTGCGTCCCTTCCCTGCTCTGGTCGCTGCTCTTTGCTCGGTGTTTTCAGTGTCTGTATCGGGGTTATCTTTAGCTCATCCTCTGTGAAGAGGCCGCAGTCTTTTATGTACAGTCATGGCCAAAAGTTTTGAGAATGACACAAATATTATATTTCACATGATCTGCTGCCCTCTGGTTTTTATGTGTGTTTGACAGATGTTTTTATCACAGACAGAAATATAATAATTGCAAACATATGAGTAACAAAAGCTTATTGACAGTTAGAATGAGTTAATGCAGCAAGTCAATATTTGCAGTGTTGACCCTTCTTCTTCAGGACCTCTGCAATTCTCCCTGGCATGCTCTCAATCAACTTCTGGACCAAATCCTGACTGATAGCAGTCCATTCTTGCACAATCAATGCTTTCATTTTGTCAGAATTTTTAGGTTTTTGTTTGTCCACCCGTCTCTTGATGATTGACCACAAATTCTCAATGGGATTAAGATCTGGGGAGTTTCCAGGCCATGGACCCAAAATCTCTATGTTTTGTTCCCTGAGCCATTTGGTTATCACCTTTGCTTTATGGCAAGGTGCTCCATCATGCTGGAAAAGGCATTGTTGATCGCCAAACTGCTCTTGGAGGGTTGGGAGAAGTTGCTCTTGGAGGACATTCTGGTACCATTCTTTATTTATGGCTGTGTTTTTAGGCAAGACTGTGAGAGAGCAGATTCCCTTGGCTGAGAAGCAACCCCACACATGAATGGTTTCAGGATGCTTAACAGTTGGCATGAGACAAGACTGGTGGTAGCGCTCACCTTGTCTTCTCCGAATGAGGCGTTTTCCTGATGTCCCAAACAATCGAAAAGGGGATTCATCAGAGAAAATAACTTTACCCCAGTCCTCAGCAGTCCACTGCCTGTACCTTTTGCAGAATATCAGTCTGTCCATGATGTTTTTTCTGGAGAGAAGTGGCTTCTTTGCTGCCCTCCTTGAGACCAGGCCTTGCTCCAAGAGTCTCCGCCTCACAGTGCGTGCAGATGCACTCACACCTGCCTGCTGCCATTCCTGAGCAAGCTCTGCACTGCTGGTAGCCTGATCCTGCAGCTGAAACACTTTTAAGAGACGGTCCTGGCGCTTGCTGGTCTTTCTTGGGCGCCCTGAAGCCTTTTTGGCAACAATGGAACCTCTCTCCTTGAAGTTCTTGATGATGCGATAGATTGTTGACTGAGCTGCAATCTTTCTAGCTGCGATACTCTTCCCTGTTAGGCCATTTTTGTGCATTGCAATGATGACTGCACGTGTTTCTTTAGAGATAACCATGGTTAACAGAAGAGAAACAATGATGCCAAGCACCAGCCTCCTTTTAAAGCGTCCAGTGGTGTCATTCTTACTTAATCATGACAGATTGATCTCCAGCCATGTCCTCATCAACACTCACACCTGTGTTAATGGAGCAATGACTGAAAAGAGGTTAGCTGGTCCTTTTAAGGCAGGGCTGCAATGATGCTGAAATGTGTTTTGGGGATAAAGTTCATTTTCTAGCCAAATATTGACTTTGCAAGTAATTGCTGTTAAGCTGATCACTCTTTATAACATTCTGGAGTATATGCAAATTGCCATTAGAAAAAGTGAAGCAGTAGACTTTGTAAAAATTAATATTTGTGTCATTCTCAAAACTTTTGGCCATGACTGTAATCGCTTGATTCTTCCAAGCAGCTTTCTGCAAAATTGGGCAATTTATTTTTCCATTATCGGTGTGCAGAGCAGCAGAGGAGGTGATAGCGATGTTACACTTATGTCTGGTATGGCTCCAGTATAAGTGACCAGTGCAGAACCGCAGCCGAGGAGCCGGGGGCCACAGTCATATAATTGAATCCATTAGCATGATCAGGGAATGGATGTGAAGTGTTTGTCCCGGAGCAGGCTAGTCTTATACTGGGGAGAGATCTGAGCGCACATATAAAGCTGTGACACTATCATAGAAAAGTATCTGCCGGTTCAGGTGATGTTTTAAAATAAGCCGTGGTGTGTTCCTGAGGAATAACACTGTTTTGAGCTTTATTATATATGAGATATTCCTTTTGCAGGATATCTGTATTTTTCAGTTATTT
Organism: Oophaga sylvatica; assembly: GCA_033576555.1. Classification (NCBI taxonomy): domain Eukaryota; kingdom Metazoa; phylum Chordata; class Amphibia; order Anura; family Dendrobatidae; genus Oophaga; species Oophaga sylvatica. The sequence continues at coordinate 11,402,108 of JARQOD010000006.1, read as the reverse complement.
TTGGATTAGTTGGTGAGGACTAACACAGGCATGAAGGATTCCTGTTCAAAAGGAGGACATTATAAAAAAAAAAACAAATACTGAGCAGTGTAGCTGTGAATCCAGCTCTGTAATTAGAGAAAACACTTCCTGTAAGCTTCACCACCATCCCTCTCTCCCCTCTCCATAGGATTCATGAGGCAGTTGTAATGTGATTCCTCAGTTAGTTGGTGTCCTACCTGGACATATACTCACCTGAGCAATGGCGAGTTTTGTTTGTTTGTGTAATCACGTTATAGAGAATCCCTAAAGTACGACATCACTTATAGATGATTGAGGGTCCTACACCCCTGAGGTTAGGACCTGCCTCTCCTTCATTGATTTTCTCCACTTCACTTAGGACGTTTGTTGTGCGGGGAACTATGACAGACCCTCATACTGTTCACTGGCTCCACGTGGTCCCAGACGTTGGGGCCCCCCCATAATCATAATATTATGGCCTAACCTAGCTTTATGACATCACATAGGAACACCTCTTTAAATTGTCATCCGGGTGGAGCTTAAATTTAAAGGGATTGTCCATATTTAAGTAAATTAATCCCATGCTAATTTTCACTGCTTTAAGAAAGGTTTTTTTTTCCCATGGGAAAATTCATGGCAACTAAACATTATTCATTGCTATTAGCTAAAAATGTATCAGGTGCCATCGGCTTTTAATAATCCAATCACATTATTTCTCCCAGTGATCAACTTTAATCTGTGATCGATCCAGACACTAATTGTTCCTTTCTCCCACAGCACCACCACAGGGCAAATGAAGTATTACACCTTTGCTGTGAATATCAGTGGGTTATCTGTGCAGTGTGCAGACATATCGGGTCCTCCAAAGTGAATTTCACTCCTTCCAGTCACTATAGTCATTACAGGTTTTCTGAAAAAGGTTTTTTTTTTTTTTGTTGTTTTTTTTCACACAAGACTAACGTAAGATGTGTGGGTTTTGGTATGGACAGCTGGAGGGGATTGCAGCAGAAGCATCTTTTCTGTTGTCTGTCTCGTCACTCTTTTTCCAATGTGCGAGTGATCTTTGTTTTGCCATTGAAAGTGTGTGAAAATAGCAAGAAAAGAGAAATTCTGCCGATCCAAGAGGCTTTTAATGCGATTATTTGTGAAGTTCCTCTTCTCCGTAGACTTGTGACCTCCAGCTGATGACCACAGATTGGTAAAAAAAAGAAATAAAATAATGCAACATCGAAAGAATCCAACTTTTTAGTTACATGGTCACTAACTAGCAGCAAAAAGTTACATTCTGAGGATTCATCTAATTGACTACCAGGAAGAACTAATAGAGGGAAAGGAGGGAACTTCCTAGGTGATCAAGTGACAGATGCAGCAGACATTTAGGGCAAATATGGCTGATACTGAGAGCAGTCAGAGAGCTACTTCCTTTCCCAGACTTAAAGAGTAGGAGACACAAAACATAATGCTTAGAGTTCTCTTATAGAGGTGTTGTCAGTCATTGTACCGGATGAGGAGGAGGTGAGCTGTGATATAAGTTATTGTGAATGGTGGATCCTGTGTTATCTACTGTATATAGAGGTGTTATCAGTCATTGTACAGGAGGAGGAGGTGAGCTGTGACATCACCTATTGTGAATGGTGGATCATGTGTTATCTACTGTATATAGAGGTGTTATCAGTCATTGTACAGGAGGAGGAGGTGAGCTGTGACATCACCTATTGTGAATGGTGGATCCTGTGTTATCTCCTGTATATAGAGGTGTTATCAGTCATTGTACAGGAGGAGGAGGTGAGCTGTGACATCACCTATAGTGAATGGTGGATCCTATGTTATCTACTGTATATAGAGGTGTTATCAGTCATTGTACAGGAGGAGGAGGTGAGCTGTGACATCACCTATTGTGAATGGTGGATCCTGTGTTATCTCCTGTATATAGAGGTGTTATCAGCCATTGTACAGGAGGAGGAGGTGAGCTGTGACATCACCTATTGTGAATGGTGGATCCTGTGTCATCTACTGTATATAGAGGTGTTATCAGTCATTGTACAGGAGGAGGAGGTGAGCTGTGACATCATCTATTGTGAATGGTGAATCCTATGTTATCTACTGTATATAGAGGTGTTATCAGTCATTGTACAGGAGGAGGAGGTGAGCTGTGACATCACCTATTGTGAATGGTGGATCCTATGTTATCTACTGTATATAGAGGTGTTATCAGTGATTATACAGGAGGATGAGATGAGCTGTGACATCCCCTATTGTGAATGGTGGATCCTGTGTTATCTACTGTATATAGAGGTGTTATTATCAGTCATTGTACAGGAGGAGGAGGTGAGCTGTGACATCACCTATTGTGAATGGTGGATCCTGTGTCATCTACTGTATATAGAGGTGTTATCAATCATTGTACAGGAGGAGGAGGTGAGGTGTGATATCACCTATTGTGAATGGTGGATCCTGTGTTATCTACTGTATATAGAGGTGTTATCAGTCATTGTACAGGAGGAGGAGGTGAGCTGTGATATCACCTATTGTGAATGGTGAATCCTATGTTATCTACTGTATATAGAGGTGTTATCAGTCATTGTACAGTAGGGGAGGAGGTGAGCTGTGACATCACCTATTGTGAATGGTGGATCCTGTGTTATCTACTGTATATAGAGGTGTTATCAGTCATTGTACAGGAGGAGGAGGTGAGCTGTGACATCACCTATTGTGAATGGTGGATTCTGTGTTATCTACTGTATATAGAGGTGTTATCAGTCATTGTACAGGAGGAGGAGGTGAGCTGTGACATCACCTATTGTGAATGGTGGATTCTGTGTTATCTACTGTAAATAGAGGTGTTATCAGTCATTGTACAGGAGGTGGAGGTGAGCTGTGATATCACCTATTGTGAATGGTGGATCCTGTGTTATCTACTGTATATAGAGGTGTTATCAGTCATTGTACAGGAGGAGGAGGTGAGCTGTGATATCACCTATTGTGAATAGTGGATCCTATGTTATCTACTGTATATAGAGGTGTTATCAGTCATTGTACAGGAGGAGGAGGTGAGCTGTGACATCAGCTATTGTGAATGGTGAATTCTGTGTTATCTACTGTATATAGAGGTGTTATCAGTCATTGTACAGGAGGAGGAGGTGAGCTGTGACATCACCTATTGTGAATGGTGGATCCTGTGTTATCTACTGTATATAGAGGTGTTATCAGTCATTGTACAGGAGGAGGAGGTGAGCTGTGATATCAGCTATTGTGAATGGTGGATCCTGTGTTATCTACTGTATATAGAGGTGTTATCAGTCATTGTACAGGAGGAGGAGGTGAGCTGTGACATCATCTATTGTGAATGGTGGATCCTGTGTTATCTACTGTATATAGAGGTGTTATCAGTCATTGTACAGGAGGAGGAGGTGAGCTGTGACATCAACTATTGTGAATGGTAGATCCTGTGTTATCTACTGTATATAGAGGTATTATCAGTCATTGTACAGGAGGAGGAGGAGGTGAGCTGTGACATCGCCTATTGTGAATGGCGTATCCTGTGTTATCTACTGTATATAGAGGTGTTATCAGTCATTGTACAGGAGGAGGTGAGCTGTGACATCACCTATTGTGAATGGTGGATCCTGTGTTATTTACTGTATATAGAGGTGTTATCAGTCATTGTATAGGAGGAGGAGGTGAGCTGTGACATCACCTATTGTGAATGGTGGATCCTGTGTTATCTACTGTATATAGAGGTGTTATCAGTCATTGTACAGGAAGGGGAGGAGGTGAGCTGTGACATCACCTATTGTGAATGATGGATCCTGTATTATCAGCTGTGTATAGAGGTGTTATCAGTCATTGTACAGGAAGGGGAGGAGGTGAGCTGTGACATCCCCTATTGTGAATGGTGGATCCTGTGTTATCTACTGTATATAGATGTATTATCAGTCATTGTACAGAAGGGGGATGAGGTGAGCTGTGACATCACCTATTGTGAATGGTGGATCCTGTGTTATCTACTGTATATAGAGGTGTTATCAGTCATTGTACAGGAGGAGGAGGTGAGCTGTGACATCACCTATTGTGAATGGTGGATCCTGTGTTATCTGCTGTATATAGAGGTGTTATCAGTCATTGTACAGGAGGAGGAGGTGAGCTGTGACATCACCTATTGTGAATGGAGGATCCTGTGTTATCTACTGTATATAGAGGTGTTATCAGTCATTGTACAGGAGGAGGAGGTGAGCTGTGACATTAACTATTGTGAATGGTGGATCCTGTGTTATCTACTGTATATAGAGGTGTTATCAGTCATTGTACAGTCATGGCCAAAAGTTTTGAGAATGACACAAATATTATATTTTCACATTATCTGCTGCCCTCTGGTTTCTATGTGTGTTTGACAGATGTTTTTATCACAGACAGAAATATAATAATTGCAAACATATGAGTAACAAAAGCTTATATTGACAGTTAGAATGAGTTAATGCAGCAAGTCAATATTTGCAGTGTTGACCCTTCTTCTTCAGGATCTCTGCAATTCTCCCTGGCATGCTCTCAATCAACTTCTGGACCAAATCCTGACTGATAGCAGTCCATTCTGGCACAATCAATGCTTTCATTTTGTCAGAATTTTTAGGTTTTTGTTTGTTCACCCGTCTCTTGATGATTGACCACAAGTTCTCAATGGGATTAAGATCTGGGGAGTTTCCAGGCCATGGACCCAAAATCTCTATGTTTTGTTCCCTGAGCCATTTAGTTATCACCTTTGCTTTATGGCAAGGTGCTCCATCATGCTGGAAAAGGCATTGTTGATCGCCAAACTGCTCTTGGAGGGTTGGGAGAAGTTGCTCTTGGAGGACATTCTGGTACCATTCTTTATTCATGGCTGTGTTTTTAGGCAAGACTGTGAGAGAGCCGATTCCCTTGGCTGAGAAGCAACCCCACACATGAATGGTTTCAGGATGCTTAACAGTTGGCATGAGACAAGACTGGTGGTAGCGCTCACCTTGTCTTCTCCGAATGAGGCGTTTTCCTGATGTCCCAAACAATCGAAAAGGGGATTCATCAGAGAAAATAACTTTACCCCAGTCCTCAGCAGTCCACTGCCTGTACCTTTTGCAGAATATCAGTCTGTCCATGATGTTTTTTTTGGAGAGAAGTAGCTTCTTTGCTGCCCTCCTTGAGACCAGGCCTTGCTCCAAGAGTCTCCGCCTCACAGTGCGTGCAGATGCACTCACACCTGCCTGCTGCCATTCCTGAGCAAGCTCTGCACTGCTGGTAGCCCGATCCCGCAGCTGAAACACTTTTAAGAGACTGTCCTGGCGCTTGCTGGTATTTCTTGGGCGCCCTGAAGCCTTTTTGGCAACAATGGAACCTCTCTCCTTGAAGTTCTTGATGATGCGATAGATTGTTGACTGAGGTGCAATCTTTCTAGCTGCGATACTCTTCCCTGTTAGGCCATTTTTGTGCATTGCAATTATGACTGCACGTGTTTCTTTAGAGATAACCATGGTTAACAGAAGAGAAACAATGATGCCAAGCACCAGCCTCCTTTTAAAGTGTCCAGTGGTGTCATTCTTACTTAATCATGACAGATTGATCTCCAGTCATGTCCTCATCAACACCCACACCTGTGTTAATGGAGCAATCACTGAAAAGAGGTTAGCTGGTCCTTTTAAGGCAGGGCTGCAATGATGTTGAAATGTGTTTTGGGGGATAAAGTTCATTTTCTAGCCAAATATTGACTTTGCAAGTAATTGCTGTTAAGCTGATCACTCTTTATAACATTCTGGAGTATATGCAAATTGCCATTAGAAAAAGTGAAGCAGTAGACTTTGTAAAAATTAATATTTGTGTCATTCTCAAAACTTTTGGCCATGACTGTATAGGGGGGGAGGTGAGCTGTGACATCATCTATTGTGAATCTACTATATCCTATATATAGTGGTGTTACCTTTCATTATAATCCTGCCTGTGATGATAATGAGAGTGCTGAAAAGTCATCTGTTTAGAATAAGAAGTATAAGCCTAGTGGCCAGTGTGATAGTGATATGGAAAATTGAAAGGAAAACATTAACAAAATGTTTTTAAAAATAACACTTAAAATTAAAGCCTAATATAAAGGATAGGTGACAAAACATTCAGTGTAAAATTCACCTAAAGTTTGCATCTTGGTGGGCGGTGGGTACAGTGTGGGGATCGCTGAGTGCTACCTATGGCTGAGAGCACTTCAGGACTATTACCGTACAGCGAGTATAATGTGTCGTGCCCAGAAGAGCAATGAATATCACAGACAAATCCCATTAATTTCCAGGAAGCAATAAAGAAGATATTTTAGGAGATGCACTGCGGGGTAGTTCTCTAAGAAATACAAAGTGACAGATGACGTTATTTTTTTCTCGTTGCTTAAAGGGAGAGAGAAATATTTTTATCACAAGTCCAACGCATGTATAATATATGAAGGTATAAATATAAAGTATACATGCTTTGTATATTTCTATATATTTTATCTATATTATATATAGATATATTTATATTACATCTTATTCCAGTTGGAACAACAGAGACATTTCTGGTAGGACGACAAATGGAGTAGCCAGTTTGACCTTCACAGGGGAGCAGGGTATACTCAGCGATGAGCAATCGTAAGAGCATAACTGAGCAGCACCTTAAGTTCAAAAGTAGAATAGGTCCCGTGATGTAGGAGAGTTAAATCAGTGATATAGCAGGGCTGGGTGTGTCACAGAGTCCAAGGTAATGCTGGCACAACAATAAAGGTAGTGTTCTTAGCGATATATCTGAGCTTGGTTTGTCACCGAATACAAGGCTGAACTAGCCAGCAGTATAGCTGAGTTATCCAGTGATGTAGCAGAGCTGTGTTTGCCACAGAGACCAAGGCAATGCTAGCACAGTGATAAGGCTATATATCAGTGCTTGGTGTGTCACTGAAAATAAGGCTGATCTGGCAAGCAGTATAGAAGTGGTACCCCATGGTATTGCAGAGCTAGGTTTGTCACAGAGTCCTAAGTAGAACTGGCCAGCAGTATAGCAGAGCTATCCAGTGATATAGCAGAGCTGTGTTTGCCACAGAGACCAAGGCAATGCTAGCACAGTGATAAGGCTTGGGTTCTCAGCCATATATCAGTGCTTGGTGTGTCACTGAATATAAGGCTGAGCTGGCAAGCAGTATAGAAGTGGTACCCCATGGTATTGCAGAGCTAGGTTTGTCACAGAGTCCTAGGTAAAACTGGCCAGCAGTATGACAGAGTTAACCAGCAGTATAGCAGAGCTATGTTTGTCCTGAGGTTCTAGGGCTGAAGCAGTCCATAGTAGCGTTATGGATGCCACCTACTTGAATACTCAGGGGCAGAGTGCCATAGATTGAGCCGGGCTATGAGGCCTGACTGAGGAACCCCACTAAAGTGTGTCGGGTTGCCATCGACATGCGGAGGACCAAAGGGATCCGATGCCAGCAGACAGTAGGATGCAGCACCCGAGGCTGAATCCAGGTGAGATTATTGACAACCACAGCATGAGTTTCAGATTCTGACTGCAGCTTCATCTCCCCACCTCCCCGCTACCTCTCCTTTCCTCCGTGTCCTAAGTTATTGGACACTACTAAAGGGAAGCTCGTTAGTAACGGAGAGCGTACATGTAAAGAGGCTGCACACAGGAACGTTGGAATACGGGTTACTGGAAGGTCAACATGAGGTCTAGCCTTCTATGTCCTGCGTCCAACTTGCCTGAATCCAGTATTGGTGAGCGCCTCCCTCCATTACCATGGTTGTATATGGATCAAGGCAAAAAAAAAAAAAAATTTTAGAGAAAAATGTGCACTTTTCTTAGGAAAATAAATGATTAACCAGTTGCATAAGTTTTTTTTTTTGTTGTTGCTGCTGCGAGTGAAATGCTGGTTTTGCAGGGTGTGAATCTACGAGCGGATATGAGAAGTGGTGATAGGAGGGTTGCAGACATTTTGTAAGTTCCTCTTTTCTGTTCAGTTCATCTGAATGTGTCACCAAATATGCAACAGTGCAGGTTCTCTGCGGGAATCTGAAGGGTTAAACCATGTGAGCCCCCCATAGTCCTCGCACCTTGTACTGCTCACAACCTGTCTGAAATTTTGCAGATCGTCTACTGAGGACCCCGGAGTGAAGAGGCGCACACTCAGCTGTGTCCACGCCTGCGCCTCAGTATATAAATACATTTTCCATACGTTAGTGGTAGAGATGGGAGAATCGATTTGAAGGCATTCCCGACTCTGCTTCTGATTAGCCGAGGTGGCACGACGTCGTGTGAGCGTCACACCGCAATGATGACGTCGCGCCAACCCGGATAATCAGAAGCCAAGTGGAGAGTGACGGAAAGTAAGGAGATTCACATGTCTCCCGTCCTACAAAGCGATTCTCCCATCTCTAGTTAGGGGTTATAGACACTCAATAATCAGCCAGATCCAAGTTTCAGATTTTTCTCCTGTGTGAGTGTCTCACTCAGTAATATAGGCTGGATGTGAAGTATCAGCGGTGCTGCTGTCTTCATTGCTCATATGTGAACACAGCTTCTACCCTGCACCTGCTTCCTATTCATGTGCTGTCATCCTGATCTACAGTCTGATTTCTCTGCCCTCCCAGAGACTGTACATCCTTTCTCTTCTCTCCACACTGCAAATCTGTATACAACCCGTATAGCTCTAACTCCCTTATTCAGACGTCTGTGTTTAAATACATACATAACAAAAATGGTACCGCTGTCATCAGTGTTTGTCAATTGTGTGGCCCATGTGTCCATTTTAACCATCGGATATCAGGGTTTTTTTTGCCTTTGTTTGGTCCATTTTTACCATCTGGGTGGTCATTAGTGTTTTTCATGGATGGATAAATAAATAAATTACATTACAAAGCTTCTTCTACAGAATACTTTGCCATTATAAATATGTTCATCACACGGGGGCACAGGAATGTCATCCATGTGCTGCAAGTATTTTACATCGTCATCCATGTGCTGCGGGGGAAAAATGACCTGTGAATAGCACCGTAGATTATAACGGGAACGTGCTTTATCCGTGGAAAAAAAAACCCGGATACAACATCAATGTGCAACACGGACGTCTGAATGAGGCCTAACGTTGAGACAAGAGAGAGTTGTAGGACCTCTGTCAGATTTGTAACATTTTTGCGGAACATTCCGTTGGATAAATCACTTTCAGACACTCTGCAGCAGCAAAATTTAAAAATTGGGGACAAAAAAAAATGAAAAAAATATTAAAAATTGAAGCAAATCCATCACCCCCCAAATTGCACCTATTATAGTTACGCTCCTGCCTGCTGCTCATATGGCACCAACATATTCAGCAGAGGTGGTGGCCGCTCGTCTGCAGGAGAGCTCACAATCTAATGTCCCTATCTCAGCCTGCAATGAGGGGGCAGCACACGTGCAACGTACGGCCGCTCCGGTCCTGCCACATGCACATGACGGCTCAGGATTACCACTGCACACAGATAAAGCTTCTTAAAGGGACAGTCACATGATTGCATTTAGGGCACATGGTGACCTCCTTGCCTGCATAACATTGTGACGTGAGCCGGAAATCACATTTTAACCCATCCTGGAACCAGTAAGACTGGCCAAGCACAGCTATCTCTTCTGACGACTCCTCCATACACATACATGCTTGGTTCTGCCGAGCACGCATATATTTTTAGAAGAGAAAACAGAGTAATTTATCTTTTCCTGAAAATAGAATCCTTCTGCCCAATCCTATTTTTCCCAGAAATCTGCTCTAGGTGCAAAGTTGGGAGGGTGACACCTCTGATCCTTGGGGGTCCAACATTCTTGATGGGGTATAGCGCCCTACACTGTGTAGTGGCCATTCTCGGGTACTGCGGGTCAGATCACATTCACATCAATGGGAGCTACGCTGCAGTACCTGAGAACGGCCACCAGACGCTCGGGTGTCACTGTGTAATGATGACACATGAAGACGCTGTCAGATCTGATGGGTGGAACGTGCGAGGTCCACATGTGATGAATACATTATGTATCAGGATTGTTTCCTACACTGCGTCCGACCTGCAGGGAACGTTCTGTGCTGCCGGGAACTGCCGACATGGATTTGTCATTGCGCTGTCATAAAGTAGCAAATCTAAAAGTGTCACAAAGTTACATTCTGAGTATTAATGTCTGGTCAGGTCCATAAGCCAAACAGGGAGGCCATGTAGCGGAGATGAGGCCGGGATCATCTGCGGTGGAGAAATACCAGAAAAAATAGCACAGCATTTTCTTTTAAAATTACACCATGACCAGAACACAAGACTTATGTGAGTCCACTATGGCGGTTATGTATCTGCGCTGTGGGAATGTAACAGCGGTATTATACGGTGCTGTAATCCGGACACAGTCACACTGTTCTATTCACTGCAAGGCACCATATGGGACTAGTGTGCGAGGATTGTACAGTGCTGTCTGTAGGCAGAATAGTGAGTGCAGCTCTGGAGTATAATACAGGAGGTAACTCAGGATCAGTAATGTATGTGCACAGTGACTGCACCAGCAGAATAGTGAGTGCAGCTCTGGAGCTGCACTCATTATTCTGCTGGTGCAGTCACTGTGTACATACATTACATTACTGATCCTGAGTTACATCCTGTATTATACTCCAGAGCTGCACTCACTATTCTGCTGGTGCAGTCACTGTGTACATACATTACTGATCCTGAGTTACATCCTGTATTATACCCCAGAGCTGCACTCACTATTCTGCTGGTGCAGTCACTGTGTACATACATTACTGATCCTGAGTTACATCCTGTATTATACCCCAGAGCTGCACTCACTATTCTGCTGGTGCAGTCACTGTGTACATACATTACTGATCCTGAGTTACATCCTGTATTATACTCCAGAGCTGCACTCACTATTCTGCTGGTGCAGTCACTGTGTACATACATTACATTACTGATCCTGAGTTACATCCTGTATTATGCTCCAGAGCTGCACTCACTATTCTGCTGGTGCAGTCACTGTGTACATACATTACATTACTGATCCCGAGATACATCCTGTATTATACCCCAGAGCTGCACTCACTATTCTGCTGGTGCAGTCACTGTGTACATACATTACATTACTGATCCTGAGTTACATCCTGTATTATACTCCAGAGTTGCACTCACTATTCTGCTGGTGCAGTCACTGTGTACATACATTACATTACTGATCCCGAGATACATCCTGTATTATACCCCAGAGCTGCACTCACTATTCTGCTGGTGCAGTCACTGTGTACATACATTACATTACTGATCCTGAGTTACATCCTGTATTATACTCCAGAGCTTCACTCACTATTCTGCTGGTGCAGTCACTGTGTACATACTTTACATTACTGATCCTGAGTTACATCCTGTATTATACTCCAGAGCTGCACTCACTATTCTGCTGGTGCAGTCACTGTGTACAGACATTACATTACTGATCCTGTGTTACATCCTGTATTATACTCCAGAGCTGCACTCACTATTCTGCTGGTGCAGTCACTGTGTACATACATTACATTACTGATCCTGAGTTACATCCTGTATTATACTCCAGAGCTGCACTCACTATTCTGCTGGTGCAGTCACTGTGTACATACTTTACATTACTGATCCTGAGTTACATCCTGTATTATACTCCAGAGCTGCACTCACTATTCTGCTGGTGCAGTCACTGTGTATATACATTACTGATCCTGAGTTACATCCAGTATTATACCCCAGAGCTGTACTCACTATTCTGCTGGTACAGTCACTGTGTACAGACATTACATTACTGATCCTGTGTTACATCCTGTATTATACTCCAGAGCTGCACTCCCTATTCTGCTGGTACAGTCACTGTGTACAGACATTACATTACTGATCCTGTGTTACATCCTGTATTATACTCCAGAGCTGCACTCACTATTCTGCTGGTGCAGTCACTGTGTACATACATTACATTACTGATTCTGAGTTACATCCTGTATTATACTCCAGAGCTGCACTCACTATTCTGCTGGTGCAGTCACTGTGTACATACATTACATTACTGATCCTGAGTTACATCCTGTATTATACTCCAGAGCTGCACTCACTATTCTGCTGGTGCAGTCACTGTGTACATACATTACTGATCCTGAGTTACATCCTGTATTATACTCCAGAGCTGCACTCACTATTCTGCTGGTGCAGTCACTGTGTACATACATTACATTACTGATCCGGAGTTACATCCTGTATTATACTCCAGAGCTGCACTCACTATTCTGCTGGTGCAGTCACTGTGTACATACATTACATTACTGATCCTGAGTTACATCATGTATTATACCCCAGAGCTGCACTCACTATTCTGCTGGTGCAGTCACTGTGTACATACATTACATTACTGATCCGGAGTTACCTCCTGTATTATACCCCAGAGCTGCACTCACTATTCTGCTGGTGCAGTCACTGTGTACATACATTACATTACTGATCCTGAGTTACCTCCTGTATGATACTCCAGAGCAGCACTCACTATTCTGCTGGTGCAGTCACTGTGTACGTACATTACATTACTGATCCTGAGTTACATCCTGTATTATACTCCAGAGCTGCACTCACTATTCTGCTGGTGCAGTCACTGTGTACATACATTACATTACTGATCCGGAGTTACATCCTGTATTATACTCCAGAGCTGCACTCACTATTCTGCTGGTGCAGTCACTGTGTACATACATTACTGATCCTGAGTTACATCCTGTATTATACTCCAGAGCTGCACTCATTATTCTGCTGGTGCAGTCACTGTGTACATACATTACATTACTGATCCTGAGTTACATCCTGTATTATACTCCAGAGCTGCACTCATTATTCTGCTGGTGCAGTCACTGTGTACATACATTACTGATCCTGAGTTACATCCTGTATTATACTCCAGAGCTGCACTCACTATTCTGCTGGTACAGTCACTGTGTACATACATTACATTACTGATCCTGAGTTACATCCTGTATTATACCCCAGAGCTGCACTCACTATTCTGCTGGTGCAGTCACTGTGTACATACATTACATTACTGATCCTGAGTTACCTCCTGTATTATACCCCAGAGCTGCACTCACTATTCTGCTGGTGCAGTCACTGTGTACATACATTACATTACTGATCCTGAGTTACCTCCTGTATTATACCCCAGAGCTGCACTCACTTTTCTGCTGGTGCAGTCACTGTGTACATACATTACATTACTGATCCTGAGTTACCTCCTGTATTATACTCCAGAGCTGTACTCACTATTCTGCTGGTGCAGTCACTGTGTACATGCATTACATTACTGATCCTGAGTTACCTCCTGTATTATACCCCAGAGCTGCACTCACTATTCTGCTGGTGCAGTCACTGTGTACATACATTACATTACTGATCCGGAGTTACATCCTGTATTATACTCTGGATATAATCCATAAATAAATGATAAAAAGGTAAAGTAAAATAAATCTTATGTAAAATGTAGTAAAATCATTTGTGGCTATTTTGACACTGGTAATGTGAAGATGAACAGTGATTTCCGCCTCCTAAGCTCTCATGTCTCTGGTGGAGAATGCGGTTTAGTTCTAATGTGACTGTTATGTAGATTGTAAATCTGACGCTTCCTCAGTTTCGATGGCGCGTTGCTTAGTCTGGGCTCAGAGTTTCTATTTTTAGTAATAATATTCAGGACAGTCAGGGCTCGATTATAGGACACATGGAGCCCATATGTTGGGTCTGATTACAGACATTGTCCACCATGATAATGTTTCCGAGTCTGATTCTGGCGCACTTAGGGAGCAAATTATCCAAACTAAGGCTGGTTTCACATTTGCGGTTGTGTCCGCAGCGTTTATGTCGCATACTTCTGCATGCGTCGTGTTTTCCTATCTTTAACATTGGCGACGCAGGTACATGCGATTGGATGCTTTTTGCCGCGTTTGACGACGCATGCGTCGTTTCGTCGTCTGCGGCTGGGCGTGGTAAACGCAACATGTTGCAATTTTGGAGGCGTCAATTTGCCGCCTAGAAACGTATGCGGTTGTTTGCTGAAGTAATGCGTCTAAAATACGCATTACAGTCTATGAGAACGCATGCGTACGCAAGCACATGTGTACACTTTGCATAAGCAAGAATGTACTTAAGACACGCCCATTGGGCGTGGCTTATGCAAATTCAAATTAGCCGGGGAAGTAACGCTTGCCTATCGTCCACACCGCAAACGCATGCATGCGTTTGCATGCGTTTTTGCATGTGTTTGCAGTTGTGGACGATACGCTGCGGACTCAACCGCAAATGTGTAACTAGCCTAATTCCTCCATGTGCTCTCTGTGTATCCACGGCCGGCATAGATATCCCACAAACGCAGCGTCTAGCCTGATGTCAGACTCCCCTTCTCTTACAGTCCTTCCTATATACAGCATTCAGTATAACGCCCCCCTTCATGTACTCTAGATGAGTGGAGCCCAACCTGTGGCTCTGCAGCTGCTGCGAGGGTATGACTCCCAGCATGCGCGTTATGTAGGGAGTCGTAGTCATGTTAAGACTGGAGACCTCTGCTGTCTATCGTGCTGCTCAGTGCTACAACATAATTTAATGGCCTCTATATAGTATGATGCCCCCTCAGTGCCCCAACACGGTTTAATGCCCCCACACAGTATGAAGCCCTCTCAGTGACCCCTACACAGTATGATTCACCTTCCGTGAATCCAACATTTTAATGCCCCCACACACAGTATTACGTGTCTCAGTGACCTCTCAGTATGATGCCCCCTCAGTGCCACCAACATATTCCCCCCCACAGTATTATGCCCTCTCAGTGACCCCACTCAGTATGATGCCCCCAACACATTTTAATGCCCCCACACATAGTATTATGCCCTCTCCATGACCTCACTCAGTATGATGCTCCCTCAGTGCCCCAACACAGTTTAATGCCCCTACACAGTATGAAGCCCTCTCCGTGAATCCAACATTTTAATGCCCCCACACACAGTATTATGTGTCTCAGTGACCTCAACACAGTATGATGCCCCTTCAATGACCCCAACACAGTTTAATGCCCCCACACACAGTATTATGGCCTCTCAGTGACCCCACTCAGTATGATGCCCCCAACACATTTTAATGCCCCCACACATAGTATTATGCCCTCTCCGTGACCCCACTCAGTATGATTCCCCCTCCGTGAATCCAACATTTTAATGCCCCCACACACAGTATTATGTGTCTGTGACCTCAAAAACAGTATGATGCCCCTTCAATGACCCCAACACAGTTTAATGCCCCCACACACAGTATTATGGCCTCAGTGACCCCACTCAGTATGATGCCCCCAACACATTTTAATGCCCCCACACATAGTATTATGCCCTCTCCGTGACCCCACTCAGTATGATGCTCCCTCAGTGCCCCAACACAGTATGAAGCCCTCTCTGTGACCCCAACACAGTATGATTCCCCCTCCGTGACCCCAACAGTTTAATGCCCCCTGTGACATTTCCGGGGGTTTAGCTCTAGGATCGCTGTCTGGGTAGACAGAATGGCATGAAAACAGTTCATTCAGACAGCAGTTCTGGTGCAAAAACTGGCCGCAACCAGCTTTATTAAAGTCCACAGCAAACAGATTAAAACAAAGCATAAACAGAAAACCTGGGCTTGTCTAGCCTCTAATTACACTTAGATAGATGGCCCTCTCTATCCGGGACCCAGACTCTACCAGTCTGTGCCCAAAACAACACATATCACATATGTTACCAGTATGGAGCTTCACAGATACTCCTCCTTGTGTCTGAAGGCACCTTCCATGTCCAGACTTGAGAGAGATCCACTCCTATTCAGCCGCTCTTCACACGGATTCGCACTGAGACTACTCCTATGTCCGGGGTCCTTGCACCCAGACTGAGATAGCTCAAACACTCTTGGAGACTGCTTCCTTGTGCCAGGACACCTCTCTGTGTCCAGGCTAAAGACAGCTCTAACACTCTTGGAGACTGCTTCCTTGTGCCAGGACACCTCTCTGTGTCCAGGCTAAAGACAGCTCTAACACTCTTGGAGACTGTTTCTTGTGCCGAGACACCTTCCTGTGTCCAGGCTAAACTAGCTCTAAGATTGTGTTTGCAGACACCTACTTCTGGTCTCCTAATTAAGACCTGAGTAGTTTCAGGCTTGTGCTGCAAGTGTGTGCTGAATGTGAGGTGTAGTGACCTTTCTCTACCACTAGGTTTACAAAGCCACACATTTCCCTTATACCTAGGTGAAATGTACACCCCATTCATCACATATTCACTCACTGTCTCACATATCCCCTCCCTCTTCTCCAGACCGGAGGGCTGGTCATCCAGACCGGAGGGCTGGTCAACAATCCAACAGAGACAGTGAACTCTGGACCAGTCATGGCCCTCATCAGCTTCATTCTCACCACTGTCATAGCCAACATCAGTTTTCTCTTCATCTGAAGCATCCGCACTACCCTGTACCCTCCCAGGCCTATACTCTCTGCGGGCCTCGGGTATCCTGCACGGTTTCATCTTGACCTTAGGGCCGGGCTCATTTTCGATATAGTGCCTGGCCAGAGAAGTACGACCCGACACATCAGAACACTTCTGCTGACTCTTCCTCAGAAACTCACGTACCTCCTGTCCCTGGTGCACTGACCATGTGTCACCAACTATCACAGAAGGTATAGGGGGTTTTTCACTTTTCTCCAGTTCCCCACTTTCAGGCTCTTCTGGCAGGACATGCCCAGAAGCCCCACCGTCAGTCCTAGACTCTACCTCTTCAGCCACATCACTTTGGTCTCCAATATCTCCATTTATTCCAGCCCTCAAGTTCTCCTTGATAGCGGCATCTGTATACTCAGAACCCGCCGGATTCTTCTCTTCCACCACGTTCTGCATCCCATCTGGGCTCCCGTGTGTCTGCAGCGGCAACGGAGTGACACATCGCCTTTCCCACTTGTTGGGACGTGGCTCCGATGTAGCCTCCCCGAAAGTGCGCTTGAGCTCACCAATGCCAGCTACTGATCCGGACCGTAACCCGTCCACGCCGCTGTCTTCGGCAGAAACAGATTCCTGGACAGAGTCAGTCCCCATATCTTCAGTCTTGCTCCTCACAGCTTCACTTGAAACCTCAGCTTCTGATGAGGCATCTGGCTTGGTGACCACCACTTCCATGGCTTTTTCCACCTCTGCAGCATCACCTTCAGAGTCCTTGGCATGATGCAGATCCACACCACACACTGACAACTTCTCATCTTCAACAGCATCCACTTGTGCTGTGTTCAGTTTCAGAGTCCTGCCTTTAAAGCTCAGCTCTCCTCCTTTCACCTTAGTCTTCGCCAGGGAACCGGCCAACTGTAAAACATCTTCAGATGCCATCTTCTGTCTGGCTGTAAGGTCAGCATCAGCTTTCTTCTCAGGACTCTCAACCTCCTCTGCTTCCATGCCTTCCTCATTTGCACTGGTTGCTTTATGGTCATCAGATAATTCACTATCACTATCTGACCCCTTTTTCTCAGCCACATCTGGCTCACTGTCAGGGCTATACACTTCATTTTCATTCAC
Organism: Oophaga sylvatica; assembly: GCA_033576555.1. Lineage (NCBI taxonomy): Eukaryota > Metazoa > Chordata > Amphibia > Anura > Dendrobatidae > Oophaga > Oophaga sylvatica. The sequence goes on along the minus strand of JARQOD010000006.1, from coordinate 11,384,518 downwards.
ATCCTGCTCACTGTCAGGGTTATACAATTCATTTTCATTCATATCCTGCTCACTGTCAGGGTTATACAATTCATTTTCATTCACATCCCGCTCACCGTCAGGGCTATACAATTCATTTTCATTCACATCCTGATCTGGAACCTTAGTTAACATGTCATCCACAACATTAACTGCACCATCTGGTCCCTCAAGTATGTGACTATGTGACAACCCCAGCACTATACTTCTATATAGTTCAGGTACTAGGAGCTGACTCACGACCTCTCCCTGGACTTCAGTGTCCCTATACAATAGGCTATTGTCCACGGCAGCATGAGGAAACCTCTCCTCAGAGCCAGGCTCCTGGGAAACCTCATTTAGAACATTTATATTTTCGTGGGCCGTTTTAAGAGAGGGTTCTCGCCACTGCTCACTCTCAAAACCGTCACAGGACACAGGTAAGTAAGGGACACTCGGTTCCCCGGGAACCACCATCCTCGTCTCCCAACATCACCTGCAAAGGAATTTCATCACTATCACAGTCATCATTATTATCAACATCATTATCATGACTATGATCAGTATTATCATCACTATCATGATCATCATCATTATCAGCATCAGCATCATCATGGTCATCATCATTATCATGATCATCATCATCATCATCATCATCATGGTCATCATCATTATCATGATCATCATCATCATTATCACATAAGTTTAACGGCCCACTAGCATTGTGTTCCGCCCCTCGGGACTGCGCACCCTCAATAGGAGCTTCATCACACTGTCCATCAGAAACATTTTTCCCCCAGAGATCCTTAGACCGGGGAAAGTCATTACCCAATATAACGGGTTGCACCAGGGTCTTCACTACCCCCACTTCACATGAAACCTCCCCGAGTTTGGGGACCAAGTCCACGGCAGTCTCTGGGTAGACTTTGGTGTCTCCATGGATGCACACCATACTCAGGTGCTTATCAGGGATGAAGTCCCTATCAATCAGGCTGTCACATACGGAAGTCACTGGACTCTCTGAGTCCAAGAGGGCCTGTGCTGGGCAGTCACTTACAACCACCGGGGACCCCTGTGGTCCAGTCTCTTCGGCTGAGGTGGACACACACACAGGCTCTGCGCAGGGAGAGAGGGATCTGCCAACATCACAACACATAGGCTCCCCCTCTATTGGACAGTTGGCTGCAATTTCACGCCAGCTCCAACACTGTCCATCACACTCTCCCACCCACATGTCCCCTCGGGCCTGAACCCGCTTATCAGCATACCCCATGTCCCCAACAGCTGGAACGCTCTTACCGCGAGAGTTCAGCGTCCGGGAACTCCGAAGTGACGACCTCTCAGACGGCTGTACCTCAGGAGGACGTGCTTGGGTGTAGCGGTCCACTATCACCTTTTCAACTCCATAATCAGGTTTGCTTACTGCAGACTCCCAACTGTATCTCCAGTCATGAACTCCCCTGGCACGGGCTGTCACCGTAACACCCAGCCGGGTAAGAATCGCCGCTTTCAACTTGGCATAGTCTTCGCTGTCCTGCTTTCTCAGGTCAGCCCAGACTTTTTGGGGTTCCCCAATCAGATAGGGTACGACCGCCATGGCCCATTCAGATAGTGGCAGATTCTCCTTCTCTGCCAGTCTCTCAAACCTAGTAAGATATACCTCCACATCATCACGAGGTGTCATTTTTCTCAAGGACCGTCTTACCGCCTTCTTTATAGCGGACAACGCCGGTGCCTTCACAACATTACTTCGGGACGCGGCACCGAAATCCTTTTTTGGTGCTGTCATCTGCTCAACAAATAACCGGTTATTCTCCTGCTGCTGCTGCAGGAATTGCTGCTGGGCCTGCTGCATGCGCTGCTGGTGCTGCAGGCGCTGCTGCTCCATGCTCTGCTGCATGCTTCGCTGGCCTGGGCCAGGTACTCAATGAGCTCCTCCATACTGCCGGACTCATCTGTCTCAATCACAGCAGTCTTATGTTGCATATTAACTTGCGCCATTTGTTCAAACAGCGCCTCCATGCTGTCATCCATGCTGTCAGACTTCTCTGTCTTAACAACGGCAGTCTTCACTCAAGACATACACACTCCAGTCTTTTCCATAGAAAAATTCAGCTCTGCTGTGCAGACACTTTTTTTTTTTTTCCTTTGCAAAGTCTATTAGGGCTCCTGTCTCTTTAAGACTGCTCCACAGACTTTTCTTTTGCTGCTGCACATTCCACAGTCATTTTCACAACAAGTTCAACTTTGCTGTGCATACATTTTCTCTCTGCAGACCCTATCAGGGCCACTGTCTCTCCAAGACTGCTCCAAACAGACGTTTCTGCTGACACACTTTTTTTTTTTTTTCTGCTGCTATTTCAATAGACTTCACCTTTAATGCTGTCTCTCGCCACTGTGCTGCATGCACACTCCAGCACTAACTGTATCAGCCACTGCGCTGCCCCAGCATTCTCCGCCAATTGTGACATTTCCGGGGTTTAGCTCTAGGATCGCTGTCTGGGTAGACAGAATGGCATGAAAACAGTTCATTCAGACAGCAGTTCTGGTGCAAAACTGGCCGCAACCAGCTTTATTAAAGTCCACAGCAAACAGATTAAAACAAAGCATAAACAGAAAACCTGGGCTTGTCTAGCCTCTAATTACACTTAGATAGATGGCCCTCTCTATCCGGGACCCAGACTCTACCAGTCTGTGCCCAAAACAACACATATCACATATGTTACCAGTATGGAGCTTCACAGATACTCCTCCTTGTGTCTGAAGGCACCTTCCATGTCCAGACTTGAGAGAGATCCACTCCTATTCAGCCGCTCTTCACACGGATTCGCACTGAGACTACTCCTATGTCCGGGGTCCTTCCTGCACCCAGACTGAGATAGCTCAAACACTCTTGGAGACTGCTTCCTTGTGCCAGGACACCTCTCTGTGTCCAGGCTAAAGACAGCTCTAACACTCTTGGAGACTGCTTCCTTGTGCCAGGACACCTCTCTGTGTCCAGGCTAAAGACAGCTCTAACACTCTTGGAGACTGTTTCTTGTGCCGAGACACCTTCCTGTGTCCAGGCTAAACTAGCTCTCAGATTGTGTTTGCAGACGCCTACTTCTGGTCTCCTAATTAAGACCTGAGTAGTTTCAGGCTTGTGCTGCAAGTGTGTGCTGAATGTGAGGTGTAGTGACCTTTCTCTACCACTAGGTTTACAAAGCCACACATTTCCCTTATACCTAGGTGAAATGTACACCCCATTCATCACATATTCACTCACTGTCTCACACCCAACACACAGTATTATGGCCTCTCAGTGACCTCAACACAGTATGATGCCCCCTCAATGCCCTCAACACAGTTTAATGCCCCCATACACAGTATGATGCCCTCTCAGTGCCACCAACACATTTTAATTCCCCCCACACACAGTATTATGCCCTCTCAGTGACCCCAACACAGTTTAATGCTCACACACAGTTTGATTCCCCCTCATCCATAAAAGCAGACATGCTCCTGACCTCCAAAACCCAGGACTGTCCCGCTGGATCCAAGGATCTGGAATGGTTGGGAGTCTTGAGCAAAGATGCCAACTTGCTTACATGACGCTGCAAGAATAAAACAGGAGGCAGAGCGGGAAGGCTGCCGCTGCATATCCAGAGAGAGTGCTGCTCTCTGGAGGTTTTCTAGGCCTCCGTACTGAGATTGGACTTTACAGGCTCCATAAATCTGGAAATATTATGTGCGAAGTCCATATAGGCTTTGTCAGGTCGTAAAGCTCACCCCGACTCATCATCAGGAGCAGACGTAATGCAAAGCAGGGAAAGAAAACAGTCCCCGCTATAGCCGGGAGACCCAGGAGCTAACGCTCCACCTAAATCTACATGGAATAACAGTGACACATTGTACCAACACCGCCGCACTCCAGGATCGCACACCTGTCCTGCCACCTGTGGATGAGCCGACCTTCGCTGACTCTCTAGAGTCGGGGGCACAGTCAGCGAGCGCTGTGCTCAGCCGTCAGGTTGGAGCGCTCGCCTTCCTCGCTGCTCTTCATGTGGGTTGAGTTGTAGGCAGAAATTATAAGGTGATAAAGATGAAAGGATTTACAAAGTGTTCTCAGAAGTGCGGCCTACACAGGCGACGACGTGCCAGCTTCACTTTCTCTGAAGGAGTAAAAGTTTTGTGCACTCAAATGTCCATGTGAATGTTGCTGCAGTGTGTGAATGTGTGCACGGATATACGGTATATGTGAATGTGTGTACGTGTACTGTAGTGTGGGTATATGTAAGCGTAGTGTTTATATATGTGTTTAGTTAGGTGCAGAAATATTTGGAAAGTTACAGAATCTTCGTGATTTCAGCTCTGCAGGCCACTATTTTGGATTTAAAATGAAGAAACTTAGATACAAAAGAAGTGGAGACTTTTTAATAAATGTAATCACTTCTTGTCTTCAGTCACATCATCAATAAACACTAGTGGCTTCCACCATGTTTTACAGAGGGTGTGCTGTGCTTTGGATCTTGAGCCGTCCCAAGCCTTCTCCATACTTTCTTCTTCCCATTATACAGTACAGACCAAAAGTTTGGACACACCTTCTCATTCAATGATTTTTCTGTATTTTCATGGCTATGAAAATTGTAGAATCACACTGAAGGCATCAAAACTATGAATTATCACATGTGGAATTATACATTACACTTTACAAAAAAGTGTGAAACAACTGAAAAAGAGAAGCAGCTGAGTGGAGAAAACTATTTGTTCTGCCTCATTCTAAATGAATCCATTGTGATGTAATCAAACAGATCCTTCTGTCAGAACATACCAAAGCCGGCCAGAATGTAGGTCATAAGGGAAGATTTTACACAAGAACAGCAATTGTGTTACCCAAAGCCGCAGTTACATACAGTATCTGTAAAAATATTCACCCCCCTCCGAAATCCACACTATTAAAACACATTTCCAAAATGGTCTGCATTCATTCCCATGGATAATGGTTCACAGCCTTCAGCATTGAGAAGAAACAACTATGGCAGCAATTCTAGCGTAAGACCTAAAGCTAACATTCTGAGTTGTAGCTGTGCCTGCATCTTCATGTTCTTGCCTCTCGATTTGCAGTTCTATCACAGACTGCTTCAGGTTTTTCATACAGATGTTTTTCCTGTGTTTTTCTCTAAGTATTTTACTTCCCTGGGTTTATTACTCAAATAAGGATGCTTTACATCTAGGGCTTTCTTATGACTTGTGTTTGTCACTAGTTTTCCCCTCTCTTGGCTCCATTTATAATTGTTAGTTTTGTCTGAGCTAGTAGATGACGCTGCAATGATGTCTCCCGAGCACAGCACACCCAGACATGAGATAGATATTCCTTCTCTCCTGTCTCTATTTAGCACATGTTCAGCATCAGCAGCATGGAGGACATTATTCATCAGTACTCTGCAGTGTAGTTGTGACTCCATCCCTGGGATGAGACTGAGCAGTGTAGCTGTGGCTCCATCTCTGGGATGAGATTAATCCATTCTTACACACAAGAAAGCTATCATGATGGACAACGTTAACTCCTAACACTTAATACAGTAAAAACCATTGAATTGGTATAGTTGGGCATTGAGCTACACTCATCTGCATCAGGTTATCTTTCTTAATTTAAGAAAAGCTACATCGGTACTAGAAAGCAGCGTCACTCTCTGTCTGCTCTTTACTCCTTCTCCCCCTCTCTGTAGACCTGAATAGGCAGCTGTAATGTGACCCCTCAGTGAGCTAGCTGTCTGTCTTTTCTAGAGCAGGGTGAATATTAGCAGCTTGACAGAGTGAATGATGAATTCAGGAGGTGGGAAGGGGAGGAGCAGTGGCTCATAAGTGGGGAAAGAAGCATTTTTTTCTGATAAGATAAATTAGAAAGTGTCTTATATTCTCTTGCCTGATTGCTTTATGCAGTTTGTTGAAACAACAGAGACCATTTAAGTCAAAGACAACTTGGCTGAAACTCTAAATTTTGTGTTTTCCAACCTTTTACATGTATTTGGCAAACTGTTTTTACTCTGGAGGACCTGCAGGGCCGGCGTCAGCACCCGGGCAAGTGCCGGGGCCCTGAGCAGGCGGGGGGGCCCACTCACAGTCGGGGACTGTGGAGGTATTTCATTTTTTATTTTTTTTTTATGTTTGGCGCAATATATGGAGACCATCATACACTGGAGCATCATATATGGGGCCCATTATATATGGAGCATTATATAGGCCTATCATACACTGGAGCATCATATATGGGGCCCATTATATATGGAGCATTATATAGGCCAATCATACACTGGAGCATCATATATGGGGCCCATAATATACTGGAGCATCATATATAGGTCCATTATATATGAAGCATTATATGGGAACCATCATGCACTGAAGCATCATATATGGGGCCCATCATATACTGGAGCATCATATGGAGCTCATTATATATGAAGCATTATATGGGAACCATCATGCACTGAAGCATCATATATGGGGCCCATCATATACTGGAGCATCATATGGAGCTCATTATATATGGAGCAATATATGGGACCTATTATATATGGAGCATTATATGAGCTCATTATTCTGTATGGAGCTTTATATGGAGCTCATTATTCTATATGGAGCACTATGTGGTGCCCATAATACTGTATGGAGGACTATACTGTTTGTCTTTTGAGCTATTGTAGAATTTACAATAGATATCACTCATGTAATGTATGAAGTAAGTGAAATCTTTGTCATTGTACTATACCTATATTTCTCTGCCGTATCTGTGCATCATGAATTGTGGTCTGTGTTAAAGGGGCCCATTGAGACTCTTTCGCCCGGGGCCCACGAAAACCTGGAGCCGACCCTGAGGATCTGGCATGTCAGTGCCATTATATGAATAGTCCAATGATTTATATTTGAATGGTGCAATGCTGCTTAACCCCTGCGGGGGCGCTGCAGGGTAATTGAAAACATTCTGATAGATTTGGTTGTTCTTGATAATTGAAGTCCCGGTTGTCGGGCTCTCTGCGAAGAGCAAGTTTCCTGTGACTCTGTTACCTTATGTTTAACGGTGAATATGTTTTTCTTTTGGAAGCCGGGATGGGCGGCATCGGAGTCAGCGCATGCACTTAGCATTGGAGTCAGTGTATACCGCACTACGGCGCCATTTTATTGAAGGCACTGTATAAAGGTGCTAATAAAAATGCTCACAGTATAATAGGAGAGAGCCCACCTTAGAGCAGCACGGAGACTCAGTGGTTAGCACTGTATGTGGCTCAGTGGATAGCACTGCAGCCTTACAGCGCTGGGGTCCGGGATACAAATCCCACCAAGGACAACATCTGCAAGGAGTTTGTATGTTCTCCCCGTGTTTGCGTGGGTTTCCTCCAGAGGCATCCTGATAGGGGATCTAGATTGTGAGCCTCATCGGGGACAGTGACGATAATGTGTGTAAAGTGCTGTGGAATTACAGGTGCTATATTAAATAAAACATTTAAGTGATAAGAGGGGGTGAATACTTTATAGAGACCACGGTGAAGTTCATATGCTCAGACAGACCAGTGATTCGGAGAATAGGACCCAGAGACCAGAGTAACTGGAACAGCGAGTTAGAGAAGTAACACACAAGCAGTAGGCAGTAAGCACACACCCTCCGAGCCCACACACACAGAAATATTTTTTGGGCGCTCACATACAAGTAAATACAAGCTTTGGAGTTCTCAGTCAAGAAGTTGAGAAATTTTCACTTTATCTTTTTTCAGTTTTATTTGCTTTTCTTCTTTCTTTTTTTGGAAAGCTGCATACTATTTAACAAAGGAGGAGATTTTGACATTAAAGGGAATCTGTCAGACGGTTTTTGCTATTTAATCTGACAGCAGCTTGATGTAAGGGTCGGAGTGTAAAAGAAGCCTTCGTTTACTGGCTGCAGCAGGTACAGTTTTCTCTGCTGAAACTCTAGCAGAGCTCAGAATGCTGAGCTGTGTATAACTCCGCCCACACCACTGATTGGCTGCTTCCTGTATACCATGTATCAGTACTGGGGACGTGGTTGGACCAGGAAGCACTAGACACCTTGTCCTGTAGTGATAATCTCCTGCTGATAAAACATTGATTGTATTGAAACAGAAAAACACAGCCCCTACATCATGCTGCGCTCACATTACATAGCAAAAACCTGCTGACAAAATCCTCTTCTGTTTTTGCCTCCTTACATTCCTGAAGCTATGTATATTGTTTTTATTACTATTATGACTTTGTAGACTTTTTTCTTTTTGCTGGACTAGTAGATTTTTTGGCTAACATTCTTTGTTAATGTACAATTTATATGAATTTTTGTATTTTTTTATTTGATTTTTCTACTTTTGTATGAATTTTATTTCTTTTTATATAACCATAACATCAGTGTATCCCACATAAAATTCTACCACCATTCAATAGCATCTCTTGCCCAGAGTATATTGTGTGGTTTTTTTTTTTGTTTATTTTTAACCCACCAAGTTCCTTTTGTGTACTGCAATAGATTATTTCCTGCCTGATATGTAAATGAAGCTGGAAGATCAGGCAGGTAATTAGCAAGTTCTAGCCCTATAGACAGAGTCCTGGATAGCCCCTGTAGGTGATGGTGTATGGTTTCTGGGGGGTCTTTATTAAGTGCCATTTTTTTTGAGGACTCTTTTGGAGAAAGTCCGCTCAAAACGACGCTTGAAAAATAACTTGGAAAAATCTTGAAACGCTTTCTGTTCATCTCTATGGTAAAACTGCTTTGTTTTTCATATCTTCAGTTTTTTAAGCATTTTTCTTCCACTTCACAGGTTTTTGAAAATGTATGTATGATGGGGAAAAAATAATAATTTCACTAGTGGGGAAAAACCTTCAATCTAAAGGCTGCATAAAAAACTAGAGAAAAAACTCTACAAAACTTTTGAAAACTTTTGTAAAAAAAAAAAAGCATTCGTCGTAGAAGGAGCATTTCCTGAAGCAGTTTCCATTAGAACATGGAGAGCTAACTCGGCCCGGCCAGCCCCGTTCTTTGTGCCAATCTCTAGAGTTGAGCGAATATGTTCGTAATCGGTCGCCGAATCTGCATTTGCATTCTCGTACCGTATTGTTAGCCCATTCGGGCTGAATTTATGTTTAACGATCGATTCCGAACATATTCGTTCATTCATTCAACTCCAATGACGTTTGGTGAATTTTGCAAAAACGATATTCGCCACCGATAGTAATCGGGACCGAATTTTGAAAAATTCGCTCAACTCTACCAATCACATAAATGTGCTTGGACATGAAAAGTTGGGATGTACATGTATGTCAGTGTCAGATGGCATGAAAGGGATATTCTCTACTTGCCCGGTAATGGCCAATCTACATTACACTAACATCATACTTGGCAACTTTCGGGTTGTCTGCGGCTCCGGACTTTTTTTTATGACCATGTCCTATTTTTTACGACGCTCCATACATTTTCTACCCCCCAAAAAAATGTATCAAAGCCAATTGATGATACATATGCATTAAAAACCTTACGGATCCACCCCTGGGACCTGGACCTCTGCGGTTGGACTCTCCCAACCTTCATTTAGTAGGTAAGGTGGCCACCGTCTACCATAACCAGGCTGAGAATGGCGGGCGGTGGGGACACAGATTACTTAGACATTTATGGAATATCTGGTGGGTACGTCATAGATTCCTACGTTGGGATACCCCTTTAAGAAAATGAAAAATAGAAAAATGATTGTGAAAAGTTGTAAAGGTTCTCCGAGCTGCCGCAGTGCCATCACCACAAGTGATGGCGCACTGAGAAGGTCACCGGCTCCTCACTGTCACTTCTTTAAGGATTGCACCCTGGTGACGGTTCGACACCCCACGTGTCATTGACGAGACTCTTCCCATCTTCTAAAATTAGACTAACGCAAGACCACATATTCTTCCCTGACATTTTACACGCGCTTCAGTACAAAGGCCGTGCAGGAAAAAATAGGCTTTTGTTCTATGAATGTGTGAAGTCATGCAGTGCCACGGATATTTTGCAGATAATTCATAACTCGGATCCACCACCCCAAAAATATTCTATTATGGCTGTAATAAAAATAGAACAAATGTGCATTATAAAGGCAAATTTCACCAAAAACAGCCTGCGACCTGCATGTGCTGCACAGAGCGCAGTCTGCAGCCTCTCGTGGGCATTAAACCTGCAGTTTTGTTTTTTCAGCATCCCAAAATGGTCTTAAAAGAGGATCTGTCACTTGTCATAAATATGTAAGTTTTCAGCCGGTGTAAATGCCGCTGTTCTCCTGAATCCGGCGCTGTTTTTTTTTGTTCCTACGCCTCTCCGTTCCTGAGATATGACCCTCTATTCCCTGTATGTAAATCCAGTCTTTTATGTGGGCATGTTCCATGACTCTTCTCTGTGGGCGTTTTCTTGAGAACCACGCCCACTTGACTATCAGGACTAGATTTGAATACAGGAAATAGAAGGCTATAGCTCAGGAACGGAGAGGCGCAGGAAGAAAAGAAAAACATCGCCGGATTCAGGAGAACAGCGGCATTTAAAATATGACATAGTTATGACAAATGATGAATCCTCTTTAAATCCATATCTTTAAATTAAGTTCCCGTCGCTACGGACTGCAGACGAAAACTGTCTAAAATCAAGATGGTGGACTGAAGAGGTGTCGTAATGAAATCAGAAGTGTGTTATAATCAGGGCAAGGTTTTGGGGAATAATTTCTTGTGTCTGTAGAAAATGTATTGAATTTTTCCACCTCTTAAATTTATGCTATATCCATACATTTTGGATACACGTGGGCACCACGTTTTGGGTTGTGTCCTTTACTGCTTTATTAAAGGGGTTGGTGCTAAAAACCAAGATCTATCCAAAGCATAACAGATAAGTTGAAGCTCTCTTGAGCATGATTGACCATTGATTCTTTGAAATTGGGACTCCATAGCCCAATTCTTGTTACTGTGGGAGTCCAAGTGGTCCGATATGGAGCGATTGGCAGCTTTCACCTATCTTTTATACAGTCATATCGGGGGGCGTCTTTACCTTCCATAGTTTTGATTAGAGAACGTGGCTACCTCAGCAGGGGATGGCTGTGCCGTATGACCGGCGACCTTTGTGCTTATCCTGCCGCTCCATTAATACAGGCGTAATCACAGCAGCGACACTTATAGTGCACGAGCCCCTTCATGTTCAAGCCATTACTTAAAATTGGCGTGAAGACGGAAAGCCCGTTAGAGTTTTGAGTGAAGCCTAACGCTGAGCTGTGATTAGGAGCCCACACACTTCAGTCTAGAGAACAAGGACGTATAAGTGCACCCCCTGCGCATCTCCTCCGGCTGCTTTTAAAATTGTCACTTCGGGGGTCTCCTTTGACAAGCCTCAGGGGACATGCCACTTCAGTGCTGAAATCAACTACTGATTTTTTAAAGGGACACTACACTTTTGAAAAATTGCCAAAGTAAATTATTCCTAAACAGATGAGTCACTTTGTAATTACTTCTACTCTTAAGCTATGTGTCATTTTCTTCTCCCTTCACACCCAAAGTGACTGCACTTTTTTTTTGTTGCACTCCAGTCCTGTGACTTGGCAGCAGAGCAGCGTGCGCTGCAGAACTGGGGACTTCTATACAGAGAGGAAAGGATTCATATAGATGTGACTATAACAAGTAGAGTTAATGTGTAGCAGTTTCTCAATGTGTACAGATACTGATCCTAAGTTACAGCTTGTGGAATACGTCAGGCTCTGTGCCCACGATCAGGAATAGCAGCGTTTTGGACACAGAGTATTTCCGCTGCGTTCTAATCACGCAGTTGAATCCGCATGTGTTCAGTGAATGGCTGGGGGGGAACGACGCAGCGGAATGTGGCGGAATTACAACAATTCTGCAAAGATGAGCGGCCAAAATGCCTCCGAAGCCTTGTAAAAGACACTTGATTGCAGTTGTTGCTGCTGAGGGCGACCCAACCAGTTAATAGGTTTAGGGGACAATCACTTTTTCACACAGGGCCCTGTAGTTTGGATTTCTTTTTCCCTTAATAATAAATGACCTTCATTTATAAACTTCATTTTGTGTTTACTTGTGTTATCTCTAATATTATTTCCAGTAGTCACCAGCATGGAGTGTCATCAGTTCCTCTTTGGTGTCCACGCGGGTACCATCCAGCACAACCAGACAGAGAGAAGCCCACCTCCCAGTCCCCTCCTTTCCGTGCGACTCCTGTCCAACTGAATTGAGCTGCCCTGATGTCCAGAGCTCCTCTTGTGTCCTCCTCAGACAAAACCCCTACCTGTGGACTTCAGCTGAGCCATCCAAACACTCTGAAAATGAGTGATTCAGGTCTGAGCTGCAAGCGTGTACTGAATGGCAGGTGTAGTGACCTTTCTTACCACCAGGTTTACAAAGCCACACATTTCGCTCATACCAGTCAGCAAGGTACTTTGGTGAAATATACACCTCATTCACCACATATTCCTTCACTGTCTCACATATCCCCCCCCTCTTCTCCAGACCGGAGGGCTGGTCATCCAGACCGGAGGGCTGGTCAACAATCCTAAAGAGACAGTGAACTCCGGACCAGTTATGTCCAACACCAAGTTCATCTTCACCATTGTCATCTGTATCTTCACTTAAAGCAACCGCACTACGCTGTACCGTCCCAGGCCTATGCTCTCTGCGGGCCTCGGGTGTCCTGCACGGTTTCAGCTTGACTTTAGTGCCAGCCTCAGTCTCGGTATAGTGGCTCACCAGATAAGTACGACCAGGCACGTCAGAACAGCTCTGCTGATTCTTCCTCAGAAACTTTCGTACCTCCTGTTTTTGGGGCACTGACCCTGTGCCACCAACTGTCACAGGAGGTATAGGGGTTTTCTCTAATTCCCCCTGAACTTTCTTTAGCACATCTACTTTCTTAAATATCAGCTGATTCATAAATTCTATCTCACAGAACCCAAGCGCCTCTGTCATGGTCTCTGACCATTCCGAGCCACACTGTTCAAACGATTGGCACTGTAGAGGGAGCTGATCGTTTTTCTTGGTCGGTACACATAATTTATCCTCTTCTGGTACAGGCTCACTTTGCATAAGACTCAGAGCTCTTACTTCTTTCTCCAGGAGATCCTCATGGCTACGCATCTTCTCCTGTAGTTGTTGGACGTCCTTTACGTCTTCGGCCCCTTCTTCAGGCTCTTCTGGTAGGACATGCTCAGAAGCCCTACCATCAGTCTTCTTTTCCACCACGTTCTGCATCCCATCTGAGCTCCCGTGTATCGGCAGCGGCAACGGAGCGACACATCGCCCCTCCCACTCACTGGGACGTGGTTCAAGTGTAGACTCCATGAAAATGCGCCTGAGCTCACCAAGGCCAACCCGAGGTCTCAAAATCTCATCTTGGGATTTATCCAGATCCTTTGGGTCGCTCGGGAACTCCGATGGCGCACCGGGCGCCGAACTTCCGGCCCGAGCTTCGCGAGTCGCAGCCACGGATCCGGACAGTACACCGTCCACGCCGCTGTCTCCGGCAGAAACATATTCCGGGGCAGAGTCATTCCCCACATCTTCAGTCTTGTTCCTCACAGCTTCACTTGAGACATCAGCCTCTGGTGAGGCACCTGGCCTGGTGTCCACCACTTCCATGGCTTTCTCCACCTCTGCAGCATCACCTTCAGAGTCCTTGGCCTGATGCAGATCCACACCATACATTGATAACTTCTCATTTTCAACAGCATCCACTTGTGCTGTGTTCAGTTTCAGAGTCCTGTCTTTCACCTTAGTCTTCGCCAGGGAACCGGCCAACTGTACAACATCTTCAGATGCCATCCTCCGTCCGACTGCAAGGTCAGCCTCAGCCTTCCTCTCAGGACTCTCAATCTCCTCTGCTACCATGCCTTCCTCACTTGCACTGGTTGCTTTATTGTCATCAGATGACTCAGTATCACCACCACTATCCCTGTCTGACCCCCTTTTCTCAGCCACATCTGGCTCACTTTCAGGGTTAGACACTTCATTTTCATTCACATCCGGCTCACTGTCAGGGTTATACAATTCATTCTCATTCACATCTTGATCTGGAACCTTAGTTAACATGTCATCCAAACATTAACTTCACCATCTGGTCCCTGGTTTCCCTCAGGTGGTCCCTCAAGTATGTGACTATGTGATAACCCCAGCACTATACTTCCATATAGCTCAGGTACCAGGAGCTGACTCACGACCTCTCCCTGGACTTCAGTGTCCCTATACAATAGGTTATTGTTCATGGCAGCATGAGGAAACCTCTCCTCAGAGCCAGGCTCTTGGGGAACCTCATTCAGAACAATTACATTTTCCGGTGCCGTTTTAAGAGTGGGGTCTCGCACCGGCTCACTCCCAAAATTGTCACAGGAGCCAGGCAGGTCAGGGACACTCGGTTCCCGAGAACCACCATCCTCGTCTCCCAACATCACCTGCAAAGAAATTTCATCTTTATCACGGTCATCATCAGTATCATCACTATTATGATTAGCATCATTATCAATATCCGCATCATCATCATGGTCATCATCATTATCATGATCATCATTATCATTATCAATATTATCATGGTCATCATCATTATCACATAAGTTTAACGGCCCACTAGCATTGTGTTCCGCCCCTCGGGACTGCGCACCCCCAGTAGGAGCTTCATCACACTGTCCATCAGAAACATTTTTCCCCCAGAGATCCTTAGACCGGGGAAAGTCATTACCCAATATAACGGGTTGCACCAGGGTCTTCACTACCCCCACTTCACATGAAACCTCCCCGAGTTTGGGGACCAAGTCCACGGCAGTCTCTGGGTAGACTTTGGTGTCTCCATGGATGCACACCATACTCAGGTGCTTATCAGGGATGAAGTCCCTATCAATCAGGCTGTCACATACGGAAGTCACTGGACTCTCTGAGTCCAAGAGGGCCTGCGCTGGGCAGTCATTTACAACCACCGGGGACCCTGTGGTCCAGTCTCTTCGGCTGAGGTGGACACACACACAGGTTCTGCGCAGAGAAAGAGGGATCCGCCAACATCACAACACATAGGCTCCCCCTCTACTGGACAGTCGGCTGCAATCTCACGCCAGCTCCAACACTGTCCATCACACTCTCCCACCCACATGTCCCCTCGGGCCTGAACCCGCTTATCAGCATACCCCATGTCCCCAACAGCTGGAACGCTCTTACCGGGAGAGTTCAGTGTCCGGGAACTCTGAAGTGACGTCCGCTCAGACGGCTGGTCACGGAGGCAGTCTTTGGGGCCAAAGTACCTTTCTCTCTGTACCTCAGGAGGAAGTGCTCGGGTGTAGCGGTCCACTGTCACCTTTTCGACCCTTTGGGCAGTGTTGCTGACGGCAGACTCCCAACTGTATCTCCAGTCATGGACTCTCCTGGCACGGGCTGCAACCGTAACACCCAGCCGGGTAAGAATCGCCGCTTTCAACTTGGCATAGTCTTCGCTGTCCTGCTTGCTCAGGTCAGCCCAGACTTTTTGGGGTTCCCCAATCAGATAGGGTACGACCACCATGGCCCATTCAGATAGTGGCAGATTCTCCTTCTCTGCCAGTCTCTGAAACCTAGTAAGATATACCTCCACATCATCACGAGGTGTCATTTTTCTCAAGGACCGTCTTACCGCCTTCTTTATAGCGGACAACGCCGGTGCCTTCACAACATTACTTCGGGACGCGGCACCGAAATCCTTTCTTGGTGCTGTCATCTGCTCAACAAATAACCGGTTATTCTCCTGCTGCTGCTGCAGGAATTGCTGCTGGGCCTGCTGCATGTGCTGCTGGTGCTGCAGGCGCTGCTGCTCCATGCTCTGCTGCGTGCTTCGCTAGGCCTGCACCAGGTACTCAACGAGCTCCTCCATACTGCCGGACTCATCTGTCTCAATCACAGCAGTCTTATGTTGCATATTAACTTGCGCCATTTGTTCAAACAGCGCCTCCATGCTGTCAGATATCTCTGTCTTCACAACGGCAGACTTCAGTCAAGGCATACACACTACACAGCTTTTTTCCACAGAAAATTCAGCCTTGCTGTGCAAACACCCCTTTTCTCTTTTTTTTTTTTTTTTTCTTTTGCAAAGTCTATTAGGGCTACTGTCTCTTTAAGACTGCTCCACAGACGTTTCTCTTGCTGCTGCACATTCCACAGTCATTTTCACAACAAGTTTAGCTTTGCTGTGCATACATTTTCTCTCTGCAGACTCTATCAGGGCCACTGTCTCTCCAAGACTGCTCCAAACAGACGTTTCTGCTGACACACTTTTTTTTTTTCTGCTGCTATTTCAATAGACTTCACCTTTAATGCTGTCTCTCGCCACTGTGCTGCATACACACTCCAGCACTAACTGTATCAGGCACTGCGCTGCCCCAGCATTCTCCGCCAATTGTAACATTTCCATGGGTATTTAGCTCTAGGATCGCTGTCTGGGTAGACAGAATGGCACGGAAACAGTTCATTCAGACAGCAGTTTGGTGAAAACTGGCCGCAACCAGTTTTATTAAAGTCCACAGCACACAGATAAAAACAAAGCATAAACAAAAGACCTAGGCTTGTCTAGCCTCTAATTACACTTAGATAGATGGCCCTCTCTATCCAGGACCCAGACTCTACCAGTCTGTGCCCAAAACAACACATATCACATATGTTACCAGTATGGAGTTTCACAGACACTCCTCTTTATGTCTGAAGGCAACTCCAACGTCCAGACTTGAGAGAGGTCACCTCCTATTCAGTAGTCACCAGCATGGAGTGTCGCAGAGTCTCCTCTTTGTGTCCGGGGTACCTCGAGCACCCAGACAGAGAGAGCCCACCTCCCGGAGTCTCCTTCCGTGCCTGGACTCCTGTCCAGACTGAATGAGCTCCCTGACTGTGCTCCCAAGCACCTACTTCTGGCTTCCTAATCAACACCTGAGTGGATTCAGGTCTGAGCTGCAAGCGTGTACTGAATGGCAGGTGTAGTGACCTTTCTTTACCACCAGGTTTACAAAGCCACACATTTCGCTCATACCAGTCAGCAAGGTACTTTGGTGAAATATACACCTCATTCACCACATATTCCTTCACTGTCTCACAATTTACATTTGTTTGCTGATCTGAAACATTTAAGTGTGAAAAACATATAAAAGAATAGGAAATCAGGAAGGCGGCAAATACAATAGTGAGTGCAGCTCTGGAGTATAATACAGGATGTAACTCAGGATCAGTAATGTAATGTATGTACACAGTGCCTGCACCAGCAGAATAGTGAGTGCAGCTCTGGAGTATAATACAGGATGTAACTCAGGATCAGTAATGTATGTACACAGTGACTGCACCAGCAGAATAGTGAGTGCAGCTCTGGAGTATAATACAGGATGTAACTCAGGATCAGTAATGTAATGTATGTACACAGTGCCTGCACCAGCAGAATAGTGAGTGCAGCTCTGGAGTATAATACAGGATGTAACTCAGGATCAGTAATGTATGTACACAGTGACTGCACCAGCAGAATAGTGAGTGCAGCTCTGGAGTATAATACAGGATGTAACTCAGGATCAGTAATGTAATGTATGTACACAGTGCCTGCACCAGCAGAATAGTGAGTGCAGCTCTGGAGTATAATACAGGATGTAACTCAGGATCAGTAATGTATGTACACAGTGACTGCACCAGCAGAATAGTGAGTGCAGCTCTGGAGTATAATACAGGATGTAACTCAGGATCAGTGATGTAATGTATGTATACAGTGACTGCACCAGCAGAATAGTGAGTGCAGCTCTGGGGTATAATACAGGATGTAACTCAGGATCAGTAATGTAATGTATGTACACAGTGACTGCACCAGCAGAATAGTGAATGCAGCTCTGGAGTATAATACAGGAGGTAACTCAGGATCAGTGATGTAATGTATGTATACAGTGACTGCACCAGCAGAATAGTGAGTGCAGCTCTGGAGTATAATACAGGATGTAACTCAGGATCAGTAATGTAATGTATGTACACAGTGACTGCACCAGCAGAATAGTGAGTGCAGCTCTGGACCATCCTACAGGAAGGGGCGGAGCTTGCCGTGCGGTCTGACTGTGGTGCCTGTGTGTGCTGCTCGGGAAGGGAGGTGAAGGTTTTCCATCCAGGACTTTTTGTCTGCCACCTTCCCGAGAAAGAAGGCTCATCTTGGGACTGGCCTCCGGGGCTGGGTCCCCGACTCCCACCTCCCGGTCCAAGCCGGCGGGGGTGGGAGGAATCCCAATCCGGCTAGGGTCACAAGATCTGGCCAAGGATCCAGCATGAGGACCCGCAGTACCCCCGAGGCCATGACCGCGGCGGCTCCTTCCCCCGGAGGTAGGCCGAGTACGAGCAGGGTGCTGCAGCGGGGCCCCTAAAGTGGGCACCAAGATGGCAAAGGAATCCACCGTGGTCTATGGTTCCCGTGTCCATGCTCACCTCTGTGAGTATGAGGACGCCTCAAGGAAGCTAAGATCCCTCTGGGGGGAGTTGAGGGTAGCTAAGGAGAGGTCCAACAGGGCCTCCGGCAATAAGAAGGCCGAGCTATCCGCCGCGGTCAGAAAGATCCAAAGATCCATAGAAGACCTGGCAAGCCGGAGGTGCGAGATCCTGGCCGGCAGCGGGCCCTTCCGTGAAAAGCTGGAGAATGACGACCGGTTCAGAGCCATGACCGGAGGGGCTCCTGAGGGGCCATGGAGCCCCGGCCAGGCGGTGGAGGAGGAGGAAGAGGAATGCGAGGAGGAGGTCGCGCCCTACCCACCGCCTGGTGGCCTGGTAAG
Organism: Oophaga sylvatica; assembly: GCA_033576555.1. NCBI lineage: Eukaryota > Metazoa > Chordata > Amphibia > Anura > Dendrobatidae > Oophaga > Oophaga sylvatica. The sequence goes on along the minus strand of JARQOD010000006.1, from coordinate 11,365,742 downwards.
AGATCTCCAGGCGTCGCACAGCGGGATAGCCCCGAGCAAGTGGCTCTCCCACCAGATTCTGGCTCTTCAGAGGGCAGCGAGTGTGAGGGGGAGGATGAGGATGGTGGTAGTAGTAGCAGTGAGGGGGGCTGCCTCGTCATGCAGCAGATCCGGCAGATCGAGTCCCCGGTCCGGTTTAACCAGCTGAGGTTCGGGGATGAGATCTGCGATGACGAGGCAACCAGGAGGGGGATGAAGAGAAAGGCGAGGAAGAAAGTAAAGAAAACATCTTATGTCCAGAAGTTTGTGTATGTCCCCCTCTCTGGGGCCCCCCGGTCCTGCTGTGCGGCACCCGCTACCCACCCCGGCTCGGGCTCTGTTGTGGGTCCGCAGCAAGGGAGCGGGGAGATTACAGGCCATGACACGCAGGGCGCCGCCTCTGTTTGTGGTAATGGAGGGGGTAGTGACGTGTCTGATATGGAGCATGGTGTGGAGGGCGGCCCAGTGGTGGGCAAGAGAGTGTCAGCCGGGACCGCATCTCCGGCGGTGAGCGCTGTGGTGTCTGGGTCCCCCACTTACAGATCCGTTACTGGATCGCTTCTGGGGCACAGGCACCCAGTAAAGTGAAGGGGGCGGGGCCTGCGGCTTCAGCAGAGCCGGCTCATAAGAAACAACTGGTGAGGTCAGCTCCCCTGGCGGGGTCTGCGGTGAAGTCTGGGCTGGGGGCCCCGCCGCCGATAGATGCTAAGGGGGAGTGGCCTAGCCTGGGGCCGGCCGCCGGAGTTGCTGTGCCCAAGCTGTTTGTGGCCCAGGGTGTGGTGGTTGGGGGCGCTGTGCCCCGGGGGACTGGTACCGCCGGGGGGCCCCTGGGGTAGACCCGGCTCCGGGGGTCCCGCTGCGGCCGGTCTCGGGGGGTGTGGCCTCCTCGGCACCCGCCGCTCATGTGGGTGCAGCTCTGGACGGCAGTGTTGTGAAGCTGGAGGCTGGGGGCGTGGCTTCCCAGCAAAAGGAAAAAAAAAATGGTAAAGATCAGCAATGGAGCAGAGACTGCAGCAGACAGCAGCAAGGGTGCATGCCTGGCTGGGTCCCCTGAATCTGGGGGCTTACCTGCAGTGGGGGCGCCGGCGAAGAGCCAGAATGGAGCTGGAGGCAGGACTGCTGCTGGCTTGGTCTCTGCCAGTGAGAGAGAAGGCAGCTCTGTGAATGCTGTGGAGGAAGTGCTGCTGAAGCCCAATGGCAGCACAGGTCTTAAAGGGCCAGTAGCACTGTGTGTGCCGAACCCCCGGCAGGGAAGATGCCACCAATAGATGGCAGTAGCAGTGTGATAAGATCTATAAATACCCAAAAAGTGAGGCAAAATAATATTGACCCCAGTGTGCATGTGAGTGAGAGTGGGGTGACTGATGGAGTGGATGAGGAGGGTGTGGGTATGGAAGTGTCTGCAATTGAGGATGCGGGTGGCAGTGTGTCTAAAGTGGCAAGTGTGAATGGGGTGGTAAGTGTGAATGGGGTGTCTGATGGTTCTGGAAGGAGGGGGGAGGGGGCCGGTCCATCTGCCCCCCCGGCCACCGGTCCTCTGAGTTATTCGGGGGTGGTGGCTGGAGCCTCAGGGTCTGGTCAGGGGGTTTCCTCGCCTCTGGACCTCAAGGATGGCGTCTTGCGCCGCCGTTTCCTGGAGGCCCTCAAAAAGGGAGAACGGACGATCAATGTAGAGGGCAGAGAGGTGGACTTGGCCTTTTGGCTGGATAGATACGGCCTGGCTGCCTTCCAAGATAAAAGGGAGGGGGAAACGGTTTGGTCCCTCCCGACAGCCGGGCAGGGGGTGGCCAGGCGGAATGTGGTCCGTCTTCGGTGGAGGGGCAGTGAAGCGTGCCCGCCAAGAGCGAGGGTTGTGGAGCTCCTTCTGAAGATGGACTTCAGGGCGACGGACATCTTTGCCCTGATTCATCCGTTTGGCACCTCCTTCTTCGATGTCAGTTTTGTTCGGCCAGAGGACCTAGAACTTTTCTGGTCGAATTTCGAACTGGCAAAGGGTGAGCCCGGCTGGCGAGACTTTGCCGTACAGGCGGTGTCTCGCCAAAATAGTGTAAAGAGGGTGACCGTTCTGACAAGTAACGAGTCACTCTCTGGGGTTGACATCATGACGTGGCTTTCTCGTTATGGGGAAGTCACGGACGTCCCTAAGAAAAATAGGGACGAGTTCGGCATTTGGTCAGGGGGCTGGACCTTCATGGTAAAGTTGAAGGTTTCAGGAGGTACAGTCACCCACATCCCCTCCTCAGCATTTCTGGGGAGGGACAGAATCCAGATCTTCTACCAGGGGCAACCGAAGGTCTGCCACAGGTGCTTTGATCCCCGCCACTTCAGCGCAGGCTGCAAGGAGCAGAAGTGTGCCTTGTGTGGCGGGGTAGGTCATCTTGCCGCAGCCTGTGGTGACATTAGGTGTCACCTGTGTGGTGACCTAGGTCACCCGTATAGCCGCTGCCCCCGCTCCTTTTCCAGCACCATCTCTGGCCCAGCGGGAGGGAGCCATGGGGGGGTCCCCAGTGGACAACTTCTGCTGGGGCTGGGGGTGGAGGCGTGAGGGGAGCTGAGGGGTCAGTGAGGAAAGGCGAGGCTGGTACATCTGCCCACCAGTGGCAACAGGTGAGGCACCGTAAGGGCAGGGGGCAGGATAAGCCTCAGGCAACTGGGGTGATGACTGCCCCCACCCTGGAGGCGGCAGCCGAAGCCTCTGAGGCCCTGGGGGAGAAGGCGGTGAGCGAGGAGATCCGGAGGATGGAGAGGGAGGTGGCTGCTTCTGATAACTCTTCCCAGTATGAAAGTGTGGATGAAGAGGTGGTGGAGCAGCCTAAAAAAACGGGTGACAATCGTACCGGTAAGAAGAGGCGGAAGAAGAAGAACAAGGCTAAAAAATCTAATGCCCCCCCCTTGACCGCTAGGGTGCCTACGGAAGGGCTCACCAGCTCACCTCTGATCCCCCTCTCCAATCGGTTCCAAGCCCTCGATGACTCTGCTGTGTCGGAGGTCGGGGGTGAGGGGCCGGATGCAACATCTGGGGTGCCTTCAGGGAGTGGCGAGGTCCGTCCTCCGGGGGATTCACACTCCTCTGGCGGGGGGACTACCTCGGGGTCCAGGGGCGAGGAATCTAGTGTTGGGAAGGAGGTGTCCACTGCTGCTAAAGAGGATATGGACACCTCTGTGTCTTTAAAGAGGAGGGGTGAGTCGGGCTCCTCCTCAGAGGGGGAGAGGAAATCTGGGGTACGGTTAAAAAACAGGCCGTCTAACTCAATCACCCATGATGGCGGAACCTACCCCGTTGACTCTGGCGTCGATTAATGTCGCCAGCATAAAGTCGGATACGGCTAGATTTACGGCCTTTGATTTTTTCACCCGGGTTGAGGCTGATATTTTATTTTTGCAGGAGACCAGACTAACGGACCTGGGGTCCATCCACAAAGCAAAGAGGGAATGGAGGAGTGGGCCCTCATACTGGTCTCTTGCGGCCGAGCCGTATAGCGGGGTAGCGGTCCTTTTTAAGACCGCGGAGGTGGAATGCAGACGGGTGATCGAGGTAGAAATGGGGAGATGTTTGGTCCTTGACGTCTTCATGAGGGGACAGGAGCTTCGGCTCATCAATATCTATGGCCCGCAATCTAAGTGGGACCGTAAATGTCTCTTCCTGAGGATCAAGCCCTATCTTTTTACGAGCCGGCAGGTGGTCTTCGGTGGGGATTTTAATACTATAACCAGACTCCGTGATAGGGAGGCCCCGGAGACCGGCTGACTTATGATAGCGTAGCCTTGAATAGCATAGTAAGCGAAGCTCGCCTGGTGGATGTCCACATCCGGCACACCCCAGGTCACGAGGGTTTCACCTTTTATAGGGGAAGCAGTAGGTCTAGGATAGATAGGTTTTTTTTCAAAGGAGGAAGCTGTCTCTTCTGCAGTGTCCGCTGTTGAGGTGGAGTTCTCCGATCACTGTTTAATTTTCTTTACTTTGAATGTTACAGAGACTCCCCGGATGGGGAGAGGCCTATGGAAGCTGAATTCGTCCCTTCTGGAAATAGCGGAAGTAAGACAGTCCTTTTGAGGAATTTCTTCAGAGCCAGGTACCTCTCTTGTGTCTTTGTAGCAGTAAGTCTGAGTGGTGGGAGATCTTCAAAAGAAGGGTCGCAAGGTTCTTCCGTCAGCTCTCGAGCCTCAGGGGCCTGAACAGGTACCGCCTGTATCGGCAGCTGGGGAGGAAACTCGAGCAGCTCGTCTCGACTGGAGGGGACCGAGAAGAAATCTCCAGGGTGAAGACCTTGCTCAAGGGGTGCCAGTACGATAGGCACACATCCTTGGTTTTTGAGAGGGATTTCGGGAGGTACCGCTCGCCCGACCCTTACAGAAACTGCAGGTTGTCAGTGAATTGTAAGATGGTGACAGGACTGATCGACAGTACGGGGTCCCTGAACAGATCCAAATCAGGGATCCTGGAGGTGGTCAGATCCTTCTACTCGCACCTCTTGGGAGGAGGGATCCTGATCGGGATGAGATGTCGGCTTTCCTGGCTGAAACCATCCCTGAGCCGGGGGATGACCCCTCTCTTCATGTTTTGGCAGAAGCAATCAGGGAAGAGGAAGTGAGACGGGCGATTGATGGGCTACGGCCCAAAAAGTCGCCCGGTCCGGATGGCTTAACATCCGAGTTCTACAAGACTTTTCGGGACTCTTTGGTCCCCCTCTTGACTGAGGTGTTTAATGAGTGCCTCTCCTCGGACACTCTGCCCAGTTCAATGAGGAAGTCAGCCCTGATTATCCTGTCAAAGGGTAAAGACTCGACCCGTATTGAGAATTGGCGTCCCATAGCTCTTCTCAATACGGACCGAAAGGTTCTGGCAAAGGTGCTTTTTAATCGGTTGGTGAAGTTTGCACCCCGGCTCCTTTCGGGGGCCCAGCACTGCTCTGTTCCAGGCCGCAGTACATTTAGTGCTGTGCTCGGTGTCCGAGAGGCAGTGGAGCAGGGCAGGGCAGGTCACTGGAAGGGGTACTTGCTGTCCTTAGACCAGGCAAAGGCCTTTGACCGGGTTAACCATGAGTACCTCTGGTCCGTCCTTCTGAGGTACGGTCTGCCTGGGAGGTTTGTTGATTGGTTGAGAGTTTTATACAATGGGGCAGAGACTTTTCCGCTAGTGAACGGTTGGGTCGGACACCCTTTTGAGGTGAGGTCTGGTGTCCGCCAGGGCTGTCCTCTGAGCCCACTGTTATACGTGTTCGCGATCGACCCCCTTTTAAGGAGGGTGGAGCGCGGACCGTTGGTGGGAGTCGGGATGGACCGGGCGGAGCCAGAGGCCGCCTTGAGGGTAGTGGCGTACGCTGACGACGTTTCCCTTTTTGTATCCTCGAGAGAGGAGGCGGATTGGGTGATGTCTGAGGTTGAACGCTACTCGGTGGCATCCGGGTCCATGATCAACCGGGACAAGTGTGAGAGTCTCTGGCTGGGAGGGGGAGATCCAAGTTTTGATCTCCCGGACACCCTTCCAGGGCCTCAGGCCACAGCAAAAATATTAGGCATCAGTTTCGGCCCGGGGGACTAGCCCCAGCAAAACTGGGAGGGCAGACTTAAGATTGCCGCCCAGAAGGTGGATCAGTGGAAGGGTTGGTCCTTGACCCTAAGGGAAAGGGTTAGTCTTGCCAAGAGCTATTTGCTTCCTTTGCTAATATATCTGGGCAGCGTCTGCATCTTGCCAGAGCCTCTTTGGACACGGGTCTACAGCCTGTTTTTCCAATTATTATGGGGAAATAGGCTGAACCTAATCAAGAGGGAGGTCACGTACCGCACGAGGAGACTAGGAGGGTTGGGTATGGTCAACCCAGTGGTGTTTCTAGTAAACACCTTTCTTAAGGCAAACATCGCCAACCTCTGGTCAGAGAGGGCTCCTCCGTGGGTATTCTCCTGTAGGGGGTGGTTTCGGCCTTTCTTCCAGGAATGGGAGACAGGAGGGCAGGTGAAGGACCTTCGTACACCTCATGGGCATCTTCCGGCTTACGTTACACCGGTTCTGAAGGTGATCCGTCAGTGGGGTCTGGGAGTGTGGGAAATCAGGATCATGTCAAGAAGGTTTCTTGACAATAGGGTCCTGTTGACCCACTTTCAGAAGCCCCTGGCGCTCAGGGATTGCCCAAGCCGGGATCTGGAGGTGGGGCTCGGGTTATTGAACTCCAAGCGGATCCCCTTGAAATTTTGGGACTTGGTTTGGCGCTGCTTCCATGGGAAGCTGTATGTGAGGGACAACCTGAAGTGCAGGAGCTCTGATGACCGGGATTGTCCCCGCGAGGAGTGTGGTGGCATGCTTGAAAGCATGGAGCACTTCCTGCTTCAGTGTCCCTTTAATACAGAGGTCTACAGCAGGGTTGGTGCTTCCATTGGCTGGCCCAGGCTGGCAGGCCTCCCCTATGCGGAGTGGGCCTATGGGGCATTCAGGTCCCTTGGTGGCCGAGATCGGGGCACTGTTTTCTTAGTTAGTTTAGTAACTAGGTTCTGCACGTGGAATGCACGGTGTCTAGTGTCTACTCAGCGGAAAGTCCTCCCCAGGGAAGAGGTGATTAGGAACATCCTGGGTGACCTGGCAAAAGTGCGCTCCCTGGAGTTTGAGAGGCTGGGTGCAGGGAGGGCCTCTCTCCTATGAGGGGTTTCTCCTTTAATGTGCCCTAGGGAGAGTTAGGTTCTGTGTGCCTGTGATAGGGTTGAGGTAGTCTTTTTTTATCCTTTTATCTTTATTTTGTAGGGTCAGATAGATGTGTAGGGACAGGGAGGGACAGATAGGGACAGTCTTTAGGGACAGGTAGTTAGTATTAGGTTGGTAGTGAGGGACAGGTAGGGGCAGGTAGGGAGAGGTTGGTAGGGCTATAGGGACAGGATTTTCTCTTTTGTGTTGTTAGGGAGGGTCAGGGTGATGTGCGGTAGATTAGGGTGAGAGCCTCTATGGTCTCCAGTTCCTGGTGGTGGGCTGTAACCCTCACTCATAGATTTTTGTTTTGTAATTGGTAACCCGGGTATAGGGCTTGCAAGCATTGAACTTGGGCCTGTTCTTTGGTCATGGTTAAGGTGTATAGTGGTTATTATTGATATATGATGTTGTTGTTGATATATGTTATTATAAGTGTATATATATATATATATATATATATATAATTATATATATATATATGTTGTATATTGTACTATAATGTGTGTAGAGGGATTTAGTTTAGGTGGGGTGGTGGGTTTCTTGGGGGGAGGGGGGATGGGTTTTGGATAATGGACGTCCGGCGGGATGCCAAAAATTGAAGATTTGCTGTGTGTGATAGGCCACAAACTTTTGTGGGACCTGGTGTGATAGGCCACAAACTTTCGTGGACCTGGTGTGATAGGCCACAAACTATCGTGGACCTGGTGTGATAGGCCACAAACTATCGTGGGACCTTTGGGGAATGGTGGTGGTTTAGTTTAGAAAAAAAAAAGGAAAAAGAAAAAAGTGTGTGTATGTATATATATATATATATATATATATATATATGTACAGTATATGTGTGAATAATTAAGTTGGGCCAGGTGGCCTATTTACTTTAGGGCATTTGGCTGAATTTAGTTTTTTTTTCTAGGGGTGAATGCATGGGTATGTGTATATGAGGGGAAAAAAAGGATATAGCTTCCCTTGCCGGGGGGGGTGTTAATGAAATGGAGGAACATTTTGTTTCTATATATCTGTTGGACATTGGACTTTTGGGATTTATGGATAATGTTTCTTTTTATTGAGTTTGTCTGTAAGCTTTGTTTATGTTTTTCCTGTAAGTTTAGTTTTGTATTTTTATAATAAAAGAGATACAGGATGTAACTCAGGATCAGTAATGTATGTACACAGTGACTGCACCAGCAGAATAGTGAGTGCAGCTCTGGAGTATAATACAGGATGTAACACAGGATCAGTAATGTAATGTATGTACACAGTGACTGCACCAGCAGAATAGTGAGTGCAGCTCTGGAGTATAATACAGGATGTAACTCAGGATCAGTAATGTAATGTATGTACACAGTGACTGCACCAGCAGAATAGTGAGTGCAGCTCTGGAGTATAATACAGGATGTAACTCAGGATCAGTAATGTATGTACACAGTGACTGCACAGCAGAATAGTGAGTACAGCTCTGGAGTATAATACAGGATGTAACTCAGGATCAGTAATGTAATGTATGTACAGTGACTGCACCAGCAGAATAATGAGTGCAGCTCTGGAGTATAATACAGATGTAACTCAGGATCAGTAATGTAATTATGTACACAGTGACTGCACCAGCAGAATAGTGAGTGCAGCTCTGGAGTATAATACAGGATGTAACTCAGGATCAGTAATGTATGTACACAGTGACTGCACCAGCAGAATAGTGAGTGCAGCTCTGGAGTATAATACAGGAGGTAACTCAGGATCAGTAATGTAATGTATGTACACAGTGACTGCACCAGCAGAATAGTGAATGCAGCTCTGGAGTATAATACAGGAGGTAACTCAGGATCAGTGATGTAATGTATGTATACAGTGACTGCACCAGCATAATACTGAGTGCAGCTCTGGAGCATAATACAGGATGCAACTGAGGATCAGTAATGTATGTACACAGTGACTACACCAGCAGAATAGTGAGTGCAGCTCTGGAGTATAATACAGGAGGTAACTCAGGATCAGTAATGTAATGTATGTACACAGTGACTGCACCAGCAGAATAGTGACTGCAGCTCTGGAGTATAATACAGGATGTAACTCAGGATCAGTAATGTAATGTATGTACACAGTGACTGCACCAGCAGAATAGTGAGTGCAGCTCTGGAGTATAATACAGGATGTAACTCAGGATCAGTAATGTATGTACACAGTGACTACACCAGCAGAATAGTGAGTGCAGCTCTGGAGTATAATACAGGATGTAACTCAGGATCAGTAATGTATGTACACAGTGACTGCACCAGCAGAATAGTGAGTGCAGCTCTGGGGTATAATACAGGATAACTCAGGATCAGTAATGTATGTACACAGTGACTGCACCAGCAGAATAGTGAGTGCAGCTCTGGAGTATAATACAGGATGTAACTCAGGATCAGTAATGTAATGTATGTACACAGTGACTGCACCAGCAGAATAGTGAGTGCAGCTCTGGAGTATAATACAGGATGTAACTCAGGGTCAGTAATGTAATGTATATACACAGTGACTGCACCAGCAGAATAGTGAGTGCAGCTCTGGAGTATAATACAGGATGTAACTCAGGATCAGTAATGTAATGTATGTACACAGTGACTGCACCAGCAGAATAGTGAGTGCAGCTCTGGAGTATAATACAGGATGTAACTCAGGGTCAGTAATGTAATGTATGTACACAGTGACTGCACCAGCAGAATAGTGACTGCAGCTCTGGAGTATAATACAGGATGTAACTCAGGATCAGTAATGTAATGTATGTACACAGTGACTGCACCAGCAGAATAGTGATAGAAGTAATCTGTGGCAGGCAGAATACATTCTCATTTTCGGGTGGAGATTTGGGACTATGAAGTTTACCTTGTGATACATTGTTCTTGCCAAGCATGTTAATGATATAATTTATATTATGTGTGGCCCCTGGCAGGGACTTGCTCTCACACCCACTCTGGATTTCTTATGGACAATGGATCTTTCTTTTTCTGTCCAGTTAGAACATAGAATATGAATATAAGAACGTTCCTCGCCGCTGTTACCACCGGTCTCTTAATTATTTATGGGATGAGTAACAGCGAAACAAAGATCGATTCTATAAATACTCCGTCCTGATATAGGAGAGTGCGGACGGGAATCCTGTATATACTAATATTCTGATGTAATCTGCACTATATACGTGCGGTGTATACAGAGGACGGGATCACACAGATACGTCTCTAGCTTTAAAGGGACAGGAGAACCAAACTACCGGTATTTTTACCCCAGGGTCTTTAGGTCTCACAGCAGCCAGTCATATGGGTTTGCTTTGAGGTTCAGCATTTCTATGAGCTGATCCCTCCCTGTCTAAATGTATGTGGGGTATCGGGGACCACCAGGCATTCTATGATAATTTACAATATGGAGAAAAGTATTGGGCAGCGTATCTTCATAATTGAATTTAGGTTTTTTATTTAGTGCCTTGGCCCGTGGTGAATAACCTCCGGCCCCTCACCCCCCGGTGTATAGCATTCTGCCCCTCGCCCCCACTGTATAACCTCCGGCCCCTCACCCCCGATGTATAGCCTCCGGCCTCTCACCCGCCGGTGTATAACATTCTGCCCCTCGCCCCCAATGCATAACCTCCGGCCCCTCACCCTTCGATGTATAACATTCAGCCCCTCGCCCCCAATGTATAACCTCCGGCCCCTCACCCTCCGATGTATAACATTCAGCCCCTCGCCCCCAATGTATAACCTCCGGCCCCTCACCCTCCGATGTATAACATTCAGCCCCTCGCCCCCAATGTATAACCTCCGGCCCCTCACCCTCCGATGTATAACATTCAGCCCCTCGCCCCCAATGTATAACCTCAGGTCCCTCATCCCCTGATGTATAACATTCAGCCCCTCGGCCCCCCGGTGTATAACCTCCGGTCCCTCACCCCCCAGTGTATAACATTATGCCCCTCGCCCCCAATATATAACCTCCGGCCCCTCACCCCCCGATGTATAACATTCAGCCCCTCACCCCCAATATATAACCTCTGGCCCCTCACCCCCAATATATAACCTCCGGCCCCTCACCCCCTGATGTATAACATTCAGCCCCTCGCCCCCAATATATAACCTCCGGCCCCTCACCCCCCGATGTATAACATTCAGCCCCTCGCCCCCAATGTATAACATCCGGCCCCTCACCCCCCGATGTATAACGTTCAGCCCCTCGCCCCCAATGTATAACATCCGGCCCCTCACCCCTGATGTATAACGTTCAGCCCCTCGCCCCCAATGTATAACATCCGGCCCCTCACCCCCGATGTATAACGTTCAGCCCCTCGCCCCCAATGTATAACCTCCGGCCTCTCATCCCACCGGTGTATAACAATCAGCCCCTCGCCCCCAATGTATAACATCCGGCCCCTCAGCCCCCCCCGGTGTATAACATTCAGCCCCTCGCCCCCAATGTATAACATCCGGCCCCTCATCCCCCCCGGTGTATAACATCCGGCCCTCACCCCCCAATGAATAACATTAAGCCCCTCGCCCCAATGTATAACCTCCGGCCCCTCAGCCCCCGGTGTATAACATTCAGCCCCTCGCCCCAATGTATAACCTCCGGCCTCTCATCCCACCCGGTGTATAACAATCAGCCCCTCGCCCCCAATGTATAACCTCCGGCCCCTTATTACCTGGTGTATTGCATTCAGCCCCCCGGTTTATAACCTCGGCTCCGGCCCCATCGCCATGCTGTCTTACTCAGCCGAATCGAGCATGCAGTGTGTGGCCGGGTACGGGGTGATAGCTGTCAGCCGATTGAGCCTTCAGCCTATCTATAGTGCATGGTCAGCTTTAATCTGGAGGAAGCTTTTAACTCGCGCCAGGATGGCATGGGTGAGGGCTGTGATATCTATGTCCGGTCCCCCTCCCTCTAATATTCCCCCAGGGAATATTAATATTTATATACTAATCAGTTTACAACATTCACCGTCCTGAGATTTCTCTAATTTCATTGCCAACCTAAGTGTATGCGTCAGGTTAAGCGCGGGATGCCTCCCGTGATTTGACTTTTCTGCCGCCCCTCTCCGTCTAATCTCCGCCATATTACAGAAGGAAAATACAAATACACAAGGACAATAATATATATAAATGGCCTCTGATTCTTGCAGTGTGAACTATTTTTCTCCTAAGTTCTTCAACCGTTCAGGACTTCATTGAATTTTTTAAAAGCCCTTTAAGTATTCATTTTGTAGAGGCATCCATTGTCCCTTAAGGATCGGGATCCAGGCCATATGGCACGGCTGGCTGGACTTGCGGCTGCTATGTACAGCACGAGGCTCGGCTCCTGGGCTTTGTATACCGACTCCTAAATAATCAATATCAGCAATTATATTCCCTGCCTGGCATGGGGCAACTCATTGCTGATCAGTCCCATTCAAGTCAACGGGATTGAGCTGCAATACCAGATGCAACCACTATAGCACGTACGGCGCTGTGCAGAGTAAACAATATGGCGTTCTGCAGCCTCTTCAGACCTCCCTCTGTTCTCGTACCGTCCCCCACAAGTGTTATTTTGGGGGTTCCAGTATTGATGTCTTGGCCAAACAGTAGGGAATCCCTTTGTCATACACTGCCCCTAAGGGCCTGCACTAGGTGTAACACAAGGTATAAGTCTTGCATTCAGTGCTCCTTTAGGCGTGCCGGATATATGTTATGTAGCTTTCCAGTGATAAGTTTAGGTGGCCCATGATCTCGGTTTCTGTGGGGAGTCTAAAAAGCATGTGGCACCTTATAAAAAGAAGTCCTTTTAAATATATTTATTTGAGTCATCCTCTTATGTCAGGTTATTCAAAATTAAATGCTCTCTTATGACCAATATGTCCACCCTAGCTAGAATTATACCAGGACTCAACGGTTAGAAATAGAATGCGAGTCCTACTTTCCCCACCCACTTATGGAAAAAGCCTGTGAGTCCTTCTTCCCACACCCGCTTATAGAGAAAGCCAGTGAGTCCTGCTTCTCACACCTACTTGTAGAAAAAACCTGTGAGTCCTGCTTCCTCACTCACTTATGGAAAAAACCTGTGAGTCCTGCTTCCCCACCCACTTATGGAAAAAGCCTGTGAGTCCTTCTTCCCACACCCGCTTATAGAGAAAGCCTGTGAGTCCTGCTTCTCACACCTACTTATAGAAAAAGTCTGTGATTTCTGTGATTCCTGCTTCCCACACCCACTTATAGAGAAAGCCTGTGAGTCCTGCTTCCCCACTCACTTATAGAGAAAGTCTGTGAGTCCTGCTTCTCACACCCACTTAGAGAAAGCCTGTGAGTCCTGCTTCCTCAACCACTTATAAAGACTGTGAGTCCTGCTTCCTCACCCACTTATAGAAAAAACCTGTGAGTCCTGCTTCCTCATCCACTTATAGAAAAAACCTGTGAGTCCTGCTTCCTCATCCACTTATACAAAAAACCTGTGAGTCCTGCTTCCCACACCCACTTATAGAAAAAACCTGTGAGTCCTGCTTCTCACACCTACTTATAGAGAAAGCCTGTGAGTCCTGCTTCCCCACTCACTTTTAGAGAAAGCCTGTGAGTCCTGCTTCCCCACTCACTTATAGAGAAAGACTGTGAGTCGTGCTTCCTTACCCACTTATAGAGAAAGCCTGTGAGTCCTGCTTCCCCACTCACTTATAGAGAAAGACTGTGAGTCGTGCTTCCTTACCGACTTATAGAGAAAGACTGTGAGTCCTGGTTCCCACACCCACTTATAGAAAAAAACCTGTGAGTCCTGCTTCTCACACCTACTTATAGAGAAAGCCTGTGAGTCCTGCTTCCCCACTCACTTATAGAGAAAACCTGTGAGTCCTGGTTCCCACAACCCACTTATAGAGCAAGTCTGTGATTCCTGCTTCCCCATCCAGTCATAGAAAAAGCTTCCATAAGTCCTGTAATTGTCAACCTTACTTGTTTCATGTTGTATAAAGGATACGCTGTTGATCACCTTGTGAGAAGGGGAAGCAGGTCTCGCATGCTTTTGTTTTGCATGGGTGCAGTAAGCAGGATCATAGGCTTTCTCTATGATTGGTTGGTGGAAGCAGGACTTGCAAGCTTTCTCTATGAGTTTTCTTTAGAAGTGCGTAGGGGAAGCAGGACTCACAGGCTTTCTCTGAGTGTGTAGGAGAAGCTGGACTCATAGGCTTTCTCTATGAGTGGATGTTTGAAGCAGGACTCACAGGCTTTCTCTGAGTGGGTTGTGGAAGCAGGACTCACAGGTTTTCTCTCTGAGTGTGTTGGGGAAGCAGGACTCACAGGCTTTCTCTATGAGTGGGTAGGAGAAGCTGGACTCATAGGCTTTCTCTATGAGTGGGTGTGAGAAGCAGGACTCTCAGGCTTTCTTTGCGAGTTTTCTCTAGGAATGGGTAGGGGAGGCAGGACTCACACGCTTTCTCAATGAGTGGGTAGGGGAAGCAGGACACACAGGCTTTCTCTATGAGTGCGTGTGAGAAGCAGGACTCTCAGGCTTTCTCTATGAGTGGGTAGGAGAATAAGGACTCACAGGCTTTCTCTATGAGTGGGTGTGGGAAGCAGGACTCACAGGCTTTCTCTATGAGTGGGTGTGAGAAACAGGACTCTCAGGCTTTCTTTATGAGTGGGTAGGAGAATAAGGACTCACAGGCTTTCTCTGAGTCGGTAGAGAAAGCAGGACTCGCAGGCTTTCTCTGAGTGGGTAGGGGAAGCAGGACTCACAGGCTTTATCTGAGTGGGTAAGGAAGCAGGACTCACAGGCTTTCTCTATGAGTGGATGTGTGAAGCAGGACTCACAGGCTTTCTCTGAGTGGGTGTAAGAAGCAGGACTCTCAGGCTTTCTCTATGAGTGGGTAGGAGAATAAGGACTCACAGGCTTTCTCTTAATGGGTAGGGGAAGCAGGACTCACATGCTTTCTCTGTGAGTGGGTAGGTGAAGCAGGACTCACAGGCTTTCTGTATGAGTGGGTTTGGGAAGCCGGACTCACAATCTTTCTATATGAATACATATCAAAAAACTGACCGGCACATCCAAACATAGATTCAGTGTGAACAGGTGCTAAACCTAGAGTCACCAACTCATATACATACAAGAAAAAAAGGTAGCACACTGTAGCGCTATAGCTTGCAAACACGAAATATGAAAAATATGAAAAATGAATTGCATCATTACCTTAGAAATATGAAAAATTGAGAAGTCTTAGCGCATAAGATGGCCAAATCATGTGAGCCTGATAGCCACGTCAAGGCTCTTCTCGTATATCAGGTCCTAACTAATGCCTATCCTCGCTTAGAAAAGTCTGTCTGCATGGGAACGTATGAATCCTCTCTTCAGACTAAAATCTACATCTCTGTGGAGGGGTGATGAACCTGTTGTAATTAAAAAGCCTGTGACCACCAGGTGGAGTGCTCAGGTAGAAGGTAAATGAATACATATCAAAAAACTGACCGGCACATCCAAACATAGATTCAGTGTGAACAGGTGCTAAACCTAGAGTCACCAACTCATATACATACAAGAAAAAAAGGTAGCACACTGTAGCGCTATAGCTTGCAAACACGAAATATGAAAAATGAATTGCATCATTACCTTAGAAATATGAAAAATTGAGAAGTCTTAGCGCATAAGATGGCCAAATCATGTGAGCCTGATAGCCACGTCAAGGCTCTTCTCGTATATCAGGTCCTAACTAATGCCTATCCTCGCTTAGAAAAGTCTGTCTGCATGGGAACGTATGAATCCTCTCTTCAGACTAAAATCTACATCTCTGTGGAGGGGTGATGAACCTGTTGTAATTAAAAAGCCTGTGACCACCAGGTGGAGTGCTCAGGTAGAAGGTAAATAAATACAGGATAGGCATTAGTTAGGACCTGATATACGAGAAGAGCCTTGACGTGGCTATCAGGCTCACATGATTTGGCCATCTTATGCGCTAAGACTTCTCAATTTTTTATATTTCGTGTTTGCAAGCTATAGCGCTACAGTGTGCTATGTTATGTTTCGGTAGCTGAGGAGTGCAGGTAAAAAAGGCAATACACCAGAGCAGTTGGAATCTATGAGATTGCAGTACCCTGACTAACCACCACAACTAGAGGCAGCCGTGGAGCGTTCCTACGTTGGTCCTAGACGCCTCGTCACAGCCTGAGAAACTAACTACACCTAAAGATAGAAATAGGAAAGCTATCTGCCCCGGAGCAGAACCCCAAAGATAATAGAAAGCCCCCAAACATGTAATGGCGGTTAGACAAGAGGAAATACTGACACAGAAAGAAAATAGTATGAGCAAACGCTGGGGCCCAAACTAACTAAATAGAAAAGGATAGGAAGGGTACTTACTGCAATCCCAGAAAACCCTGAAAAGCACCAACTCTACTAATTTCAAAATCACCTGAGATCACACGACCTCTACCACCTAAATTAGTTCTCTGGTGTAACAAAATCAAAACAGCAGCCACTGAAAAAAACTGGAAAAAGCAAAAGTACAAACATCAGTGGCTGAACTAAACTGAGAGGGCAAAAGCCCCCAAAGGGGACCCAGAAGGCCCCCAAAGAAGTGCAGGACAAAATGCAAAAATATAGTACAAAAACAAAAAGAAGAAAATGTCTTATCTGTTAGCAGGAGATGCAGACACGACACAGCAGGCTACAAGGGAAACAGGAATGAAGGATTCAGACCAGAACAATTGATCACCGGCAACCCTGATGGGAAGGTGACTCCCTTATATAAGACCAGTCAGTAACACCTGATTCCCAGTCCTCACAATCTTCACTGAACAGACCAGTACCGCTTGTAACCACCAGAGGGAGTCTCTGCTCAGAACTCATCTCAAACCCATTCACAACAGTACCCCCCCCTTGAGGAGGGGTCACCGAACCCTCATTTGAGCAACCAGGTCGGTCAGGATGAGTTCTATGATACGCACGGATGAGTCTCCTAGCATGGATGTCCGAAGCAAACACCCAAGAATTGTCTTCCTGACCATAACCTCTCCACTTAACCAAATACTGGAGTTTCCGTCTAGAAAAACGAGAATCTAATATTTTCTCAACCACATACTCCAGATTGCCCTCAACCAAAACAGGGTCAGGAGGCACAGCAGCAGGAACCACTGGCTCAACAAACCTCTTCAACAAGGACTTGTGGAACACGTTATGGATCTTAAATGTCCCTGGAAGAAGCAAACGAAAAGAAACAGGATTAAGAATCTCAATGATCTTATAAGGTCCAATGAACCTAGGCTTAAATTTAGGAGATGCTACTCTCATAGGAATATTCTTTGAGGACAACCAGACCAAGTCCCCCACTTTAAACCGAGGACCACCAGTCCTATGCCGGTTAGCAAACCGCTGGGCCTTCTCCTGAGAGAGGGACAACCTCTCCACTACCTGGTCCCAAATCTGTTGCAAACGCTCCACAACAGAGTCAACACCTGGACAGACAGAAGCCTCCGTCTGTCCTGAAGAAAATCGAGGGTGAAACCCAGAATTACAGAAAAACGGGGACATCAAAGTGGCAGAGCTAGCCCTATTATTAAGAGCAAACTCAGCCAAAGGTAAAAAAGAGACCCAGTCATCCTGATCAGCAGACACAAAGCATCTAAGATAAGTCTCCAATGTCTGGTTTGTTCTCTCAGTTTGACCATTGGTCTGAGGATGAAATGCCGAGGAGAAAGACAATTGAACACCCAGTTTAGAACAAAAAGTCCTCCAAAATCTGGAAACAAACTGGACTCCTCTGTCAGACACAATGTTCTCAGGAATGCCGTGTAAACGAACCACGTGCTGAAGGAACAACGGCACCAATTCAGAGGAGGAAGGCAACTTAGGTAATGGCACAAGATGTATCATTTTGGAAAACCTATCACAAATTACCCAGATGGTGGTCATTCTCTGAGAAACAGGAAGGTCGGAAATGAAATCCATAGAGATATGGGTCCATGGTCTCTTGGGCACAGGCAATGGCATCAACAAACCACTAGAGCGAGAGCAAGGCTTGGAGCGAGAGCAAGTCCCGCAGGACTGCACAAATTCCCTGACATCACGAGACAAGGTAGGCCACCAAAAGGACCGACTAACCAAGTCTCTGGTACCAAAAATTCCGGGATGCCCAGCCAATGCGGAACAATGAATCTCAGACATCACACTCTTTTTCCACTGGTCCGGGACAAACAATTTTCCAACAGGGCAGCACTCGGGCCTATCCTCCTGACACCCCTCCAGAGCAAGTCTCAAATTGGGCGAGATGGCGGAAAGAACTACACCCTCTTTCAAAATAACAGAAGGATCAGATAACTCAGGAGAGTCCGCAAGGAAACTCCTCGAGAGGGCATCCGCCTTAACATTCTTAGTGCCAGGAAGAAAGGAAACCACAAAATTAAAACGTGTGAAAAACAAGGCCCACCTGGCCTGTCTAGGATTGAGTCGCTTGGCAGATTCCAGATAGACCAATTCTTATGGTCCGTAAGGACCACCACCTGATGTTTGGCTCCCTCCAGCCAATGTCTCCACTCTTCAAAAGCCCACTTCATGGCCAATAACTCCCGATTACCCACGTCATAATTACGTTCAGTAGGAGAAAATTTTCGAGAGAAAAAGGCACAAGGGTTACTTTTAGAGGTCTCTGAATCTTTTTGGGACAAAACGGCACCTGCCCCAAATTCAGAGGCATCAACCTCCACCTGAAATGGCAGAGAAACATCAAGCTGCCGTAGAACAGGAGCAGAAGTGAATCTCTGCTTAAGTTCCTGAAACGCAGAGACTGCCTCAGGAGGCCAATTCACCACATCAGAACCCTTTCTGGTCAAATCAGTTAATGGTTTAACAATAACCGAGAAATTACCAATAAATTTACGATAAAAATTGGCAAAACCCAAAAATCTCTGAAGAGCCTTTAATGAAGTAGGTTGGACCCAATCACAGATGGCCTGAACCTTGACCGGGTCCATTTCAATAACAGATGGGGACAAAATGAATCCCAGAAATGAGATCCTCTGTACGCCAAAAAGACACTTTGATCCCTTCACATACAGATCATTCTCTCTCAAAATCTGGAACACAGTTCGAACATGTTTCACATGAGAGTCCCAGTCATTAGAAAAAATCAAGATATCATCCAAATAAACAATCAGAAATTTGTCCACAAAATCCCTGAAAATGTCATTCATGAAGGACTGGAAGACGGAAGGAGCATTAGTGAGCCCAAAGGGCATCACTAGGTACTCAAAATGCCCTTCAGGGGTATTGAATGCCGTCTTCCATTCATCCCCGTGCTTAATGCGAATAAGGTTATAACGCCCCCCTGAGGTCAAGCTTGGTAAACCAAGTAGCGTTTTTCACCCTGGAAAACAGGTCAGAAATCAAGGGTAACGGGTATTGATATTTCACAGTAATATTGTTCAAGAGACGATAATCAATACACGGCCTTAATGAACCATCTTTTTTGGCCACAAAGAAAAAAACTGGCACCTAAGGGTGAAGAGGATGGTCTGATATGACCCTTCTCCAATGATTCCTTGATATAAGACCGCATAGCGTCATGTTCAGGTACAGACAAGTTAAAAAGGCGACCTTTAGGGAATTTACTACCCGGCACTAATTCAATAGCGCAGTCATAGCTCCTATGGGGAGGCAACGATGCAGATTTACTTTCGCTAAACACATCAGAAAAATCAATCAAAAAGTCAGGAACATCCTGAGCCTGGGGGAGGCAGAAAAAACAGGAGTGTTGGTATTAACACATTGGCAGCCCCAACTGGTTACAGACACAGATTTCCAATCCAAAACAGGATTATGAGACTGTAACCAAGGGAAACCCAGCACGATAATGTCATGCAGATTATACAGAACCAAAAATTTGCAGCACTCCTGGTGATCAGGTTCAACCCTCATTATCACCTGAGTAGAAAACTGGGGTTTATTCTCAGCCAAAGGGGTAGAATCGATCCCCAGTAGGGGAATAGACTTCTGTAGGGGTATCAAGGGAAACCCACAACGTTTAGCAAAATCATAATCCATCAGGTTAATAGCTGCTCCAGAATCAACGAAAGCCTGAGCAGAAAATGAGGACAGAGAGCATATCAGAGTGACAGTTAATAAAAACTTAGTCTGAACACTACCCAAGACAACTGAGCGTGCAAAACGTCTTCCCCGCTTAGGGCAGACTGAAATAGCATGAGATATAGCAAATAAACTCAGAACTCAACTTCAGTAGAGTGATGATTTTTTAATCGTGTCCACAGTAATAACAGAAACGTTTCGGTCCTGAACTTGGACCTTCATCAGTCACTGTGTGGTTATAGAAAAAGTAAAATAAAGTAAAATAAAAGGATTTTAGAAAAGGGAAACAAAGTATGTACAACAATAGTAATAAATCTTGGTCAAACGAAAATAACAGTTCATGAGTATGCTGTAATTCAGGAGCATAACTAGATCAAAAATTGAGGACGGATGTGATGCGAGAGTAATAGGTAATAAAACATACCATAGACTACTGTGAGTAGGTGGACCCAGCAAAAAGAGGGGCTATGCCCGGAATATCTGTATAATGATATAATAGGCATAGTGAGACAATGTGGCTAAGTAAAAGGATCAGTGATAAGTGAGAGATAAACCTACCAGGTTTAAATTCTGTTCGATATAGGTGATCAAATATGGCAGCGGTTACCTGGAGAAAAGCAGGTGGAACATGAGCAGAGTGCGGTACTGAGCGGTATTCCATGAAGGATATACTGGATAGCGAGTAACTAACCTGGGGGGTCCCGGTGGAGCAAAAATGTGCCTGCGGTGGACGCGGTATCCGCCGCTAGTCCGTGCATGTAGTGAATGCAATTGTGCAGGCTAAATAAAGGGAAGAGGCGGGACTATGTAGCTATGGTGCCTATCAGGCGGCTCCAGCTCAGAACAGGAAGTGACGTGGCAGGAAGTGAATGGCCGTGCGTGTCACTGTCAGGTGATTTATTCCAGTGGATAGCCAGCATTCTCCTAGGTCTTAAAATGCAATTTTTATGTCCCTGTTGAATGGTTTGGGATAAAACCATCATGACGATACCTACATATATAGAACATACTTATGTATGAATCTTTTTCTCTGCTATGATATAATACCGCCTTAATAATATAAGGACTAACAAATATTTCCTTTCTGCCGCCTATACTAGCCTTTTGAACATGTTTCCTCACATGCCGGACACCTTACTTTGATATCCGCACTACTGTTTCTACTTTACAAAATGCCTCCTCTCACAGCACCGCTCTTTAAGACCTAGGACTTGCGGCGGATACCGCGTCCACCGCAGGCACATTTTTGCTCCACCGGGACCCCCCAGGTTAGTTACTCGCTATCCAGTATATCCTTCATGGAATACCGCTCAGTACCGCACTCTGCTCATGTTCCACCTGCTTTTCTCCAGGTAACCGCTGCCATATTTGATCACCTATATCGAACAGAATTTAAACCTGGTAGGTTTATCTCTCACTTATCACTGATCCTTTTACTTAGCCACATTGTCTCACTATGCCTATTATATCATTATACAGATATTCCGGGCATAGCCCCTCTTTTTGCTGGGTCCACCTACTCACAGTAGTCTATGGTATGTTTTATTACCTATTACTCTCGCATCACATCCGTCCTCAATTTTTGATCTAGTTATGCTCCTGAATTACAGCATACTCATGAACTGTTATTTTCGTTTGACCAAGATTTATTACTATTGTTGTACATACTTTGTTTCCCTTTTGTAAAATCCTTTTATTTTACTTTATTTTACTTTTTCTATAACCACACAGTGACTGATGAAGGTCCAAGTTCAGGACCGAAACGTTTCTGTTATTACTGTGGACACGATTAAAAATCATCACTCTACTGAAGTTGAGTTCTGAGTTTATTTGCTATATTTATATGGTGTGGGAACCTACTCAGATACTCCTATACGGCTGTGCACATGATTATTCACTTTGCATTGAAATAGCATGAGAGGCATCACCACAGTAGAAACATAACCCATTGCGCTTTCGAAACTCATGACGCTGTGCCCCAGACACCACTCTATCACACTGCATGGGTTCAGAAGCTGGTTCGCAAGGCAACACCATTCCACGCATACTTCTCCGCTCACGCAAACGTCTGTCAATTTGAATCGCTAATGACATAGAATCATTGAGACCAGAGGGGACAGGGAATCCCACCATAACATCCTTTACATTATCTGACAGACCCTTCTGGAAAAGGGCTGCCAAAGCGTCGTCATTCCATTTGGTCAGGACTGCCCACCTACGGAATCTCTGACAGTATAACTCAGCGTCATCAAGCCCTGATTTAATGCCAACAAGGCTTTTTCAGCTTGATCAGTGACATTAGGCTCATCGTACAATAACCCCAAAGCCTGAAAAAAATGCATCAACATCCCCTCAAAACAGGATCCCCAGGTGTCAGGGAAAAAAGCCCAATCCTGAGGATCGCCGCGCAGGAGAGAGATGATAATTTGAACCTGCTGCGCTGCGTTCCCTGAGGACTTAGATTTTAAGGCAAAAAACAATTTACAATTATTTTTGAAATTCTGAAACTTAGCTCGATCCCCCAAAAACAAATCTGGCATGGGGATCCTAGGTTCCACAACAGGCAACCTAGCAAGATATGCAGCAATAAATCTGAACCTCAGTGGCAAGCTGATCCACACGGCCAGACAACCGTGCAAACTCCATTGAGAGAAAAGATCCTCCCCAGCACCCAGAGATACAGAGGGAAAAAAAAAATGCAACAAATAGAAAAATATCTCTGACAACTCTGACAACCTTTTTTCTTTCACAATATTTTTTCCCTTCTGTGAGTACCATACAATTTTCAATTTTTAGGCCGGTGATACTGTTATGTTTCGGTAGCTGAGGAGTGCAGGTAAAAAAGGCAATACACCAGAGCAGTTGGAATCTATGAGATTGCAGTACCCTGACTAACCACCACAACTAGAGGCAGCCGTGGAGCGTTCCTACGTTGGTCCTAGACGCCTCGTCACAGCCTGAGAAACTAACTACACCTAAAGATAGAAATAGGAAAGCTATCTGCCCCGGAGCAGAACCCCAAAGATAATAGAAAGCCCCCAAACATGTAATGGCGGTTAGACAAGAGGAAATACTGACACAGAAAGAAAATAGTATGAGCAAACGTTGGGGCCCAAACTAACTAAATAGAAAAGGATAGGAAGGGTACTTACTGCAATCCCAGAAAACCCTGAAAAGCACCAACTCTACTAATTTCAAAATCACCTGAGATCACACGACCTCTACCACCTAAATTAGTTCTCTGGTGTAACAAAATCAAAACAGCAGCCACTGAAAAAAACTGGAAAAAGCAAAAGTACAAACATCAGTGGCTGAACTAAACTGAGAGGGCAAAAGCCCCCAAAGGGGGACCCAGAAGGCCCCCAAAGAAGTGCAGGACAAAATGCAAAAATATAGTACAAAAACAAAAAGAAGAAAATGTCTTATCTGTTAGCAGGAGATGCAGACACGACACAGCAGGCTACAAGGGAAACAGGAATGAAGGATTCAGACCAGAACAATTGATCACCGGCAACCCTGATGGGAAGGTGACTCCCTTATATAAGACCAGTCAGTAACACCTGATTCCCAATCCTCACAATCTTCACTGAACAGACCAGTACCGCTTGTAACCACCAGAGGGAGTCTCTGCTCAGAACTCATCTCAAACCCATTCACAACAGTGCTACCTTTTTTTCTTGAATCTTTCTATATGAGTCCTGGCTACATTTCAGTTGCTTTTTACATAAAAACCAATCATCTCTTGCCCTCAGATAGGAGACCTGACAGATCCATATTATTATGAAAGCTGCCATAACTTCATTATAAGTCAGGATAATTCTACCTTGTAGGCGCTCTTTGTTTTGGCTGATAGATGGGGGTCTTGAGTGGAGGACCCCTCTCTTTGACATCCATAGGCTCTAAAAGGACAATTTAAGGTAAATGTCCGTGTATGACCTAATCAGTGACATGAGATGTACAGTCATGGCCAAAAGTTATGAGAATGACACAAATATTAATTTTTACAAAGTCTACTGCTTCACTTTTCTAATGGCAATTTGCATATACTCCAGAATGTTATAAAGAGTGATCAGCTTAACAGAAATTACTTGCAAAGTCAATATTTGGCTAGAAAATGAACTTTATCCCCCAAAACACATTTCAACATCATTGCAGCCCTGCCTTAAAAGGACCAGCTAACCTCTTTTCAGTGATTGCTCCATTAACACAGGTGTGGGTGTTGATGAGGACATGGCTGGGGATCAATCTGTCATGATTAAGTAAGAATGACACCACGGGACACTTTAAAAGGAGGCTGGTGCTTGGCATCATTGTTTCTCTTCTGTTAACCATGGTTATCTCTAAAGAAACACGTGCAGTCATCATTGCAATGCACAAAAATGGCCTAACAGGGAAGAGTATCGCAGCTAGAAAGATTGCACCTCAGTCAACAATCTATCGCATCATCAAGAACTTCAAGGAGAGAGGTTCCATTGTTGCCAAAAAGGCTCCAAGGCGCCCAAGAAAGACCAGCAAGCGCCAGGACCGTCTCTTAAAAGTGTTTCAGCTGCGGGATCGGGCTACCAGCAGTGCAGAGCTTGCTCAGGAATGGCAGCAGGCAGGTGTGAGTGCATCTGCACGCACTGTGAGGCGGAGACTCTTGGAGCAAGGCCTGGTCTCAAGAAGGGCAGCAAAGAAGCCACTTCTCTCCAGAAAAAACATCATGGAGACTCTGATATTCTGCAAAAGGTACAGGCAGTGGACTGCTGAGGACTGGGGTAAAGTTATTTTCTCTGATGAATCCCCTTTTCGATTGTTTGGGACATCAGGAAAACGCCTCATTCGGAGAAGACAAAGTGAGCGCTACCACCAGTCTTGTCTCATGCCAACTGTTAAGCATCCTGAAACCATTCATGTGTGGGGTTTCTTCTCAGCCAAGGGAATCGGCTCTATCACAGTCTTGCCTAAAAACACAGCCATGAATAAAGAATGGTACCAGAATGTCCTCCAAGAGCAACTTCTCCCAACCCTCCAAGAGCAGTTTGGCAATCAACAATGCCTTTTCCAGCATGATGGAGCACCTTGCCATAAAGCAAAGGTGATAACTAAATGGCTCAGGGAACAAAACATAGAGATTTTGGGTCCATGGCCTGGAAACTCCCCAGATCTTAATCCCATTGAGAACTTGTGGTCAATCATCAAGAGACGGGTGGACAAACAAAAACCTAAAAATTCTGACAAAATTAAAGCATTGATTGTGCAAGAATGGACTGCTATCAGTCAGGATTTGGTCCAGAAGTTGATTGAGAGCATGCCAGGGAGAATTACAGAGGTCCTGAAGAAGAAGGGTCAACACTGCAAATATTGACTTGCTGCATTAACTCATTCTAACTGTCAATAAAAGCTTTTGTTACTCATATGTTTGCAATTATTATATTTTGTCTGTGATAAAAACATCTGTCAAACACACATAAAAACCAGAGGGCAGCAGAGACTTTCCCGGTGTGTAGACCTTCACTACCTACTATAAGTCCATCCATGACCGTAGATGTGGGATAAGGCGATGCAGGAGGGATGATCGGAAACAGCTGTTTAAATTCTTCAGTTCCCGACGTCATTCCCTGGTGCTGAAGTCATTGTCTTGTCTTTACTTGTTAAACTCTTACCCAAACTAGAGCAACAAATCAGCACAATTCCCAGTATGATGCCCCGTAGGAGAAATGGTAGAATAGTGCAGAAGTGAGACCACCCATGGGACCCTGCATCAACTAATGGTGTTTGCTGAAGCTAATTTTTGATACATAATTTACAATCCTTTGCTTAGATATCGTTGAACCCGTGGGTCATTGAGATGCTCCTGGGTGTTAAAACAAGAAGCTGCCATCATTTCAAGGCTGCTACAGTCTGACATTGGCGCAATGAGATTCCATAGTAGGTGGCGCTGTTGCATTTTTCCTTAAGGAAGATTTGCTACTGACTTCAGTGGTGAGAGGCGGTATTGCAAACAAAATGAAATTGCATGAATAATTAATCTGGGTTCCTTTTTTACATGACCATCTAGTGATAGACCTCACGGCCAAAAGTATATACTGAGCATCAGCATGTCTTTGTGGATCTCATTTTGAAGCATTCCTGTTGCATTTACCTTGCTTAACTACTATAATACTGCTCCTATGTACAAGAATAACCTACTATAATACTGCTCCTATGTACAAGAATATAACTACTATAATACTGATCCTATGTACAAGAATATAACTACTATAATACTGCCCTATGTACAAGAATATAACTACTATAATACTGCCCTATGTAACAAGAAAAATAACTTATAAATAATAACTGCCCCCTATTAATAAGAATATAACTACTATAATACTGCTCCTGTGTACAAGAATATAACTACTATAATACTGCTCCTATGTACAAGAATATAACTACTATAATACTGCTCCTATGTGCAAGAATATAACTACTATAATACTGCTCCTATGTACAAGAATATAACTACTATAATACTGCCCCCTATTAATAAGAATATAACTACTATAATACTGCTCCTGTGTACAAGAATATAACTACTATAATACTGACCCTATGTACAAGAATATAACTGCTATAATACTGTCCCCTATGTACAAGAATATAACTGCTATAATACTGCCCCTATGTACAAGAATATAACTACTATAATACTGCTCCTATGTACAAAGTGTAACATTTCCAGGGGATATAGCTCTGGGATCGCCGTCTGGGTAGACAGAGTGGCACGAAAACAGTTCATTCACACAGCAGTTCTGGTGAAAACTGGCCGCAACCAGCTTTATTAAAGTCCACAGCAAACAGATAAAAATAAATCATAAACATAAGACCTGGGCTTGTCCAGCCACTAATTACACTTAGATAGATTTCCCTTTCTATCCGGGTCCAGACTCTACCAGTCTGTGCCCAAAACAACACATATGTTCAGTAGTTACCAGCGTGGAGTTTCACAGAGTCTCCTCCTTGTGTCTGAAGGCACCTTCAACGTCCAGACTTGAGAGAGCTCCCCTCCTATTCAGCCGCTATCCGCACGGATTCTCACTGAGACTACTCCTGTGTCCGGGGTACATCGAGCACCCAGACTGAGATAGCTCACACTCCTGGAGACTGCTTCTGTGCCTGGACCCGTCCTGTGTCCAGACTAAGCGAGCTCTCTGACTGTGTTTGCAGACACCTACTTCTGGTCTCCTAATTAACACCTGAGTAGTTTCAGGCCTGAGCTGCAAGTGTGTAATGAATGTAAAGTGTAGTGACCTTTCTCTACCACCAGGTCTACAAAGCCACACATTTCCCTCATACCATACAGCACAGTACCTAGGTGAAATGTGCACCCCATTCGACACATATTCCTTCACTGTCTCACATATCCCCCCCCTCTTCTCCAGACCGGAGGGCTGGTCATCCAGACCGGAGGGCTGGTCAACAATCCAAAAGAGACAGTGAACTTCATCTTCACTACTGTCATCTGTATCTTCACCTGAGCCATAGCCAACATCAGCTTTCTCTTCATCTGAAGCATCCGCACTACCCTGTACCCTCCCAGGCCTATGCTCTCTGCGGGCCTCGGGTATCCTGCACGGTTTCATCTTGACCTTAGGGCCGGGCTCAGTTTCGATATAGTGCCTGGCCAGAGAAGTACGACCCGGCACATCAGAACACTTCTGCTGACTCTTCCTCAGAAACTCACGTACCTCCTGTCCTTGGTGCACTGACCATGTGTCACCAACTATCACAGGAGGTATAGGGGGGTTTTCACTTTTCTCTAGTTCCCCTTCATTTCGTGCTCTCTGGAGCAACTGCTGGAACCGCTCACGTTCCCGGCGAAAAGATGCCACATCCAGTTCACACTGCTGCAGCTGCTCGCGTAACGCAACATTCTCAGTCTTCATTTCTTTGGTGGAGACCTCATGGAGACGCATCTTCTCCTGTAGCTGTTGGACGTCCTCGGCCCCTTCTTCAGGCTCTTCTGGTAGAACATGCTCAGAAGTCGTACCGTCAGTCTTACATTCTACCTCTTCAGTCACATCACTATGGTATCCAATATCTCCATTTATTCCAGCTTTCAAGTTCTCCTTGATAGCTGCATCTGTATACTCAGAACCCGCCGGATTCTTCTCTTCCACCACGTTCTGCATCCCATCTGAGCTCCCGTGTGTCTGCAGCGGCAACGGAGTGACACATCGCATTTCCCATTTGTTGGGACGTGGCTCCGATGTAGACTTCATGAAAGTGCGCTTGAGCTCACCAATGCCAGCCTGCTGTCTCAAAATCTCATCTTGTGATTTATCCAGATCCTTGGTATCACTCGGGAACACTGCTGGGGCTCCGGGCGCGAACTTCCAGCCTGAGCTTCACGAGTTGCAGCTACTGATCCGGACCGTAACCCGTCCACGCCGCTGTCTTCGGCAGAAACAGATTCCTGGACAGAGTCAGTCCCCATATCTTCAGTCTTGTTCCTCACAGCTTCACTTGAGACCTCAGCTTCTGATGAGGCGTCTGGCTTGGTGACCACCACTTCCATGGCTTTTTCCACCTCTGCAGCATTACCTTCAGAGTCCTGGGCATGATGCAGCTCCATACCATACATTGATAACTTCTCATTTTCGACAGCATCCACTTGTGCTGTGTTCAATTTCAGAGTCCTGCCTTTAAAGCTCAGCTCTCCTCCTTTCACCTTAGTCTTCGCCAGGGAATTGGCCAACTGTAAAACATCTTCAGATGCCATCTTCTGTCCGGCTGTAAGGTCAGCATCAGCTTTCTTCTCAGGACTCTCAACCTCCTCTGCTACCATGCCTTCCTCATTTGCACTGGTTGCTTGATCGTCATCAGATGATTCACTACCACTATCCCTGTCTGACCCCTTTTTCACATCCAGCTCACCTTCAGGGTTATACAATTCATTCTCATTCTCATCCTGCTCACTTTCAGGGGTATACAATTCATTCTCATTCACATCCTGATCTGGAACCTTAGTTAACATGTCATCCACAACATTAACTTCACCATCTGGTCCCTCAAGTATGTGACTATGTGACAACCCCAGCACTAAACTTCTATATAGCTCAGGTACTAGGAGCTGGCTCACGACCTCTCCCTGGACTTCAATGTCCCTATACAACAGGTGAGTGTCCATGGCAACATGAGGAAACCTCTCCTCATAGCCAGGCTCTTGGGAAACCTCATTTAGAACAATTATATTTTCCTGTGCCGTTTTAAGAGTGGGGTCTCGCCATTGTTCATTCTCAAAATTGTCACAGGACACAGGTAAGTCAGGGACACTCGGTTCCCGAGAACCACCATCCTCGTCTCCCACCATCACCTGCAAAGGAATTTCATCACTATCACAGTCATCATTATTATCAATATCATTATCATGATTATGATCAGTATCATCATCACTATCATGATCATCATCATTATTATTATCAGCATCAGCATCATTATCATGGTCATCATCATTATCATGATCATCATCATTATCATTATCATCATCATCATCACATAATTTTAATGGCCCACTAGCATTGTGTTCCGCCCCTCGGGACTGCGCACCCTCAATAGGAGCTTCATCACACTGTTCATCAGAAACATTTTTCCCCCAGAGATCCTTAGACCGGGGAAAGTCATTACCCAATATGACGGGTTGCACCAGGTTCTTCACTACCCCCCCTTTATATGAAACCTCCCGAGTTTGGGGACCAAGTCCACGGCAGTCTCTGGGTAGACTTTGGTGTCTCCATGGATGCACACCATACTCAGGTGCTTATCAGGGATGAAGTCCCTTTCAATCAGGCTGTCACATACGGAAGTCACTGGACTCTCTGAGTCCAAGAGGGCCTGTGCTGGGCAGTCATTTACAACCACTGGGCACACCTGTGGTCCAGTCTCTTCGGCTGAGGTGGACACACACAGGCTCTGCGCAGGGAGAGAGGGATCTGCCAACATCACAACACATAGGCTCCCCCTCTATTGGACAGTCGGCCGCAATTTCACGACATCTCCAACACTGTCCATCACACTCTCCCACCCACATGTCCCCTCGGGCCTGAACCCGCTTATCAGCATACCCCATGTCCCCAACAGCTGGAACGCTCTTACCGCGAGAGTTCAGCGTCCGGGAACTCTGAAGTGACGACCTCTCAGACGGCTGGTCACGGAGGCAGTCTTTGCTGGCGAAGGCCTTCTCCATCAGGCTGACCAGACGATTGGCGTCCTGGTGGTCTCCTTGTCCGACCTCTGGCTGTACCTCAGGAGGACATGCTCGGGTGTAGCGGTTCACTATCACCTTTCCAACTCCATAATCAGGTTTGCTGACTGCAGACTCCCAACTGCATCTCCAGTCATGAACTCCCCTGGCACGGGCTGTCACCGTAACACCCAGCCGGGTAAGAATCTCCGCTTTCAGCTTGGCATAGTCTTGGCTGTCCTGCTCGCTCAGGTCAGCATAGGCCCTTTGGGGTTCTCCAATCAGATAGGGTGCGACCATCATGGCCCATTCAGATAGGGGCAGATTCTCCTTCTCTGCCAGTCTCTCAAACCTAATGAGATATACCTCCACATCATCACGAGGTGTCATCTTTTTCAGGGACCGTCTTACCGCCTTCTTTACAGCGGACAATGCAGGTGACTTTGCAACATTACTTTGGGACGATGCGCCACAAGTCCCCTGCAGTGCTGCAACCTGCTCAAAAAACAACCGGTCATTCTCCTGCTGCTGCTGCAGGAATTGCTGCTGGGCCTGCTGCATGCGCTGCTGGTGCTGCAGGCGCTGCTGCTCCATGCTCTGCTGCATGCTTCGCTGGGCCTGGACCAGGTACTCAATGAGCTCCTCCATACTGCCGGACTTATCTGTCTCAACCACGGCAGTCTTATGTTGCACATTAACTTGCGCCATTTGTTCAAACAGCGCCTCCATGCTGTCATCCATGCTGTCAGACTTCTCTGTCTCAACAACGGCAGTCTTCACTCAAGACATACACACTCCACAGTCTTTTCCACAGAAAAATTCAGCTCTGCTGTGCAGACACTTTTTTTTTTTTTCTCTGCAAACTCTATTAGGGCCACTGTCTCTTTAAGACTGCTCCAATAGACGTTTCTCCTTTGCTGCTGCACACTCCACAGTCTTTTCTACAACAAGTTCAGCTTTGCTGTGCAGACACACTTTTTTTTTTTTTTTCTTTTGCAAACTCTATTAGGGCTACTGTCTCTTTAAGACTGCTCCAATCAGACGTTTTTTTCTGACACACTTTTTTTTTTTCCTCTGCTGCTGCTTCAACAGACTTCACCTTTATTGCTGTCTCTCAGCCACTGTGCTGCACGCACATTCCAGCACCATTTGTATCAGCCACTGTGCTGCCCCAGCATTCTCCGCCAATTGTAAGCTTTTCAGGGGATATAGCTCTGGGATCGCCGTCTGGGTAGACAGAGTGGCACGAAAACAGTTCATTCACACAGCAGTTCTGGTGAAAACTGGCCGCAACCAGCTTTATTAAAGTCCACAGCAAACAGATAAAAATAAATCATAAACATAAGACCTGGGCTTGTCCAGCCACTAATTACACTTAGATAGATTTCCCTTTCTATCCGGGTCCAGACTCTACCAGTCTGTGCCCAAAACAACACATATGTTCAGTAGTTACCAGCGTGGAGTTTCACAGAGTCTCCTCCTTGTGTCTGAAGGCACCTTCAACGTCCAGACTTGAGAGAGCTCCCCTCCTATTCAGCTGCTATCCGCATGGATTCTCACAGAGACTACTCCTGTGTCCGGGGTACATCGAGCACTCAGACTGAGATAGCTCACACTCCTGGAGACTGCTTCTGTGCCTGGACCCGTCCTGTGTCCAGACTAAGCGAGCTCTCTGACTGTGTTTGCAGACACCTACTTCTGGTCTCCTAATTAACACCTGAGTAGTTTCAGGCCTGAGCTGCAAGTGTGTAATGAATGTAAGGTGTAGTGACCTTTCTCTACCACCAGGTCTACAAAGCCACACATTTCCCTCATACCATACAGCACAGTACCTAGGTGAAATGTACACCCCATTCGACACATATTCCTTCACTGTCTCACAAAGGATATAACTACTATAATACTGCTCCTATGTACAAGAATATAACTACTATAATACTGCCCCCTATTAATAAGAATATAACTACTATAATACTGCTCCTGTGTACAAGAATATAACTACTATAATACTGACCCTATGTACAAGAATATAACTGCTATAATACTGTCCCCTATGTACAAGAATATAACTGCTATAATACTGCCCCTATGTACAAGAATATAACTACTATAATACTGCCCCTATGTACAAGAATATAACTACTATAATACTGCCCCTATGTACAAGAATATAACTACTATAATACTGCCCCTATGTACAAGAATATAACTACTATAATACTGCTCCTATGTACAAGAATATAACTACTATAATACTGCTCCTATGTACAAGAATATAACTACTATAATACTGCTCCTATGTACAAGAATATAACTACTATAATACTGCTCCTATGTACAAGAATATAACTACTATAATACTGCCCCTATGTACAAGAATATAACTACTATAATACTGCCCCCTATGTACAAGAATATAACTACTGTAATACTGCCCCCTATGGTTAAGAGTATTAGAACTGTAGTTTCAGAATTTTCCTCTCTGAGCAGTCATTAGTCTTCCTCCGTCAGACAGATGTGACACTGTGCTGTGTATTGATGTTGTATGGCCTCAGGACGTCTTCTAAGGGCCCCGTCTCACTGCTAAACAGCGATCTCAGCAGCGATCTCGCTATGTCTGACACGTACCAGCGATCAGGCCCCTGCTGTGAATCGCTGGTTGTGTCAGAAATGCCAGGACTTTTTTTTTATCGTTGGTCTCCCGCTGGCCAGCAAGCATCGCTGCGTGTGACAGGCAGGAGACCAGTGATCAGCTGGTAACCAAGGTACACATCGGGTTTCCAGGCACCGTACAGCGCCTGGAAACCCGATGTGTACCTTGGTTACCAGCTCCCTGCATCAGTGCGCTGTTATCCAACATACACTGCGGGTAACTAGGCGACGTTACCCGCAGTGTCGCTGTCCTGATCGCTGCCTGATCGTTGTCGGGATCGCTGGTGTGTCGCTATGTGAGACGGGGCCCTAAGGATCTCAGTGATTTCTTTTAGGAGACTGAGAAATTGTAAGGTAATTACAAATAATAGCGCTTCTTCTGATGACGTCTCCTCACTGTGGACTTCAATGAGTCCTGGGAGAGCTCAGCCTTAAAACGCTTCATTGCTTCTGTAGTTAATTTTCACCAAATGTTTGTCGTTTTATGTGCAGGACATTGTATCTCAGACTTTCTCCTGATTACTAATCCTACACTGATTGGAAAACTTCCTGCTGATTGGGAATGTTCTTGACTGTTTCTTGGGGTAAAGTTCTTACCGCAATCACCCTGCACAAGTAACGTCGCAGTGTTCTAAGACATATTTTCAGTTGTTTCACACTTTTTTATTAAGTATATAATTCCACATGTGTTAATTCATAGTTTTGATGCCTTCAGTGTGAATGTACAATTTTCATAGTCCTGAAAATACAGAAAAATCTTTGAATGAGAATGTGTGTCCAAACTTTTGGTCTGTACTGTATATATACATGTCATTGTGACACATATATATATATATATATTTACAGTTCATACCCTTCTACATAGCAGAATAGCCGCTAATTCAATTGCCAGCTTTTGTAAAATCATTACAGAACCTGACATGAAATGACACATGGTTTACATACAGTAAACCATTTAATTTCATGTAGTTTGATATATGGTTTTGATGAACAATTATATGACTGTATGTGTGCAAAATTTCATACATGTTAATTTAATGTGTAAAAAAAAATGCGTGGGCTCCCGTGGTATTTTTTCCGCCAGACAGGGAAAGCCAGTGACTAAAGACAGATAATAATAGCCTAGGGAGGGAGCATTGTTTTTGCGCTCCCCCCTCCTCTGGCTACTAACATCTGCCCCCAGCCACCCTAGAAAAGGCACATCTATTATTAGATGCGCCTTTCTGGCATTTAGCCCGTCTAATCCCACTGTATTTAGCGGTGGCTAATGGGTTAATAATGGGTTAATGCCACCTTGCTATTGAAAGGTGACATTAAACCAGGTTAATAATGGAGAGTTGTCAATTAGACAGCTATCCATTATTAATCCTATTGTAGGAAATGGTTAAAAAAAATAAACACACATTAATTTAAAATTATTTTAATGAAATAAATACACATAGTTTTTGACCATATTTTATTGTACTGCTAATTGTACTGTACTGTAATCCTTCTGAATCCCTTGTTCTCTTGTAATAAAAATAAAATAATAAAGCAACAATATCCTTACCTCTCTGGCATTCAGTCAGATCCCACGCTGCAATCCATCACAAGGGGTTAACAGATTTACAGCAGGGACCGCTGCTAATGCTGCCAGCCCTTCTTTACCCCCGCAGCCTCCCCGGCTGACAGGAGATGAACTGATTAGTGTGGGAAGCTTAATTGATTGTTTCCCACGCTATTGAGTTCACTTCAGGTCAGCCAGGGATTCCGCACAGAATCAGTGATGTCAGGGAGCCTGATGAATGAACATGTCGCTTTTCCGAACCCTGAAGCAACCAAAAGAAGTGACATAAGACTGAACACAAGCACGGCAAAGTCGTTTTTTCAGTGTTTTTTCAGGCAGATTCCGGCCAAAATCCACCTGAAAAAATACGTTGTGTTCACATAGCCTGACAGTGTTTTTTTGACAAACGCCTGGTTGAAAAAGAAAGTGCATGTCACATAGTTGTAGAGGACCCTGATAAAAAACTTTAATTAAAAAAAAACACTAAAGTAAAAAAAGTATCAAAAACTCTTTGAAAATCGTTTTAAGGAAACGAAAAATACATCCAAAAATTGCCCAAAATGAATTTTTTCTAAGTGGTTTATTCTTAAAAACTCATTTTTGAATGCTTGAAGAAAAACTGAGTGTGAACAGCGCCTTAAGCAGCACCTGTCCCTTTTCCTCTGCTCCCGTCACAGCCTCCTTAGCTGTATACTCTCCCTGCTATATTCGCTGTAAGTCGGCATTTGTGTGCTTCCATTTTCTTGTGCATTGACCTTTATAATGTGATTTAATCGAGTCCTGGTCTCAGGATGACTACCCCCACCGTCCTCCCAGGTCCTTTACGCTCCGCGCGGCTCTGTTCGGTGGGTCGCCCGGGTTGTATATACAGAATGCTGTAATGTGGGTAAGTGATTTGCTGTCACACAGCTGCCAG
Source organism: Oophaga sylvatica (assembly GCA_033576555.1). Taxonomy (NCBI): domain Eukaryota; kingdom Metazoa; phylum Chordata; class Amphibia; order Anura; family Dendrobatidae; genus Oophaga; species Oophaga sylvatica. Next base: position 11,330,674 of record JARQOD010000006.1, on the reverse strand, counting down.
ATGAGGCGACGCATAAGAGCTGGGGGACGCGCACGGGGAGGAAATATTGTGCGGGGGCTCATAGCGCCATATGGAGGGCATGAAAGGAGCGACTTTATTGTGCGTGTTGATTATACCAGTAGTTAAATATGCATTAATGTCATCAACCAGCGGCCGGGGACAATGGCCGGGAGTCTGTAAAACGCGTGATGTGATTTTCTGGTGAAGATGGAGAACAATCAGTGCGGCCCCCGGACCGGGCCCCCTTTGGTGCATGATTTATGGTTTCAAGACTCGGCCATGTGGACGGGGCAGAAGGGACGATCTGCAATGCAGATCACAGGGGACAATCGGACTATAGACGCGGTAATGTCCTAAGTGGCCATGTGTCTGCCGTCATTACAGACTGAGGCCTTCTGTGAGCTGGGCCCCTGAGGGACACATAACGCCACTTCACCTGGCAGAGCCATAAGTCATCTCCCAGGAAGAATGATGGAGTCGCCGGCTGAAGCCGCTCCGGACACTTCTGTAGGATTGTTCTGGATACAAAGCAGCTATAAAAGAAATGTATCAGAGAGGAGCGACGTGCAGAAGAGCGAGCGTCACACCGAGAGCAGCCCGCTCATATGTGCAGATGTAGCAGACGTGACCGCGCTGCACACCAATGTCACCTGCGCCACCGACGTCTGCATCACTGAGTCAGGTCTCGTTCACATGTTCAGTATTCGGTCACTTTTTTACATCAGTATCTGTAGGTTATTATCCATCTATTTTATATCTATCTATTTATATATTATCTATCTGTCACTTCTCCCCTCCCCCTATCCGACCACCACCTACTCACCTTCTCATGCCTGTCCTCTTCACCTGCCCCCTATGTTCAGCCACTAGCACATCCTCGCAGAAACCTCGCACACCTAGACATTCACAGACTCTCAGATTCTCTCCTACCTTGTCCTCCATATCTTCACTCCACCACACAGAC
>JARQOD010000006.1:11302210-11324710 GCA_033576555.1 Oophaga sylvatica | reverse complement strand
GCTTTCGGATCCAGGAACGGTACTCTTGTACATCTAGCTTTGTAATCTATATGCTTGTGTGCCCGTGTGGACTCATGTATATAGGCGAGACAACGATGGAAGTTAAGGCTAGAATAAGTAAACACAAAAGTACTATCAGGACGAAGATGATGGAACTGCCGGTATCTAAGCACTTTGTAGAATGTGGACACTCTGGTCAGTCAGCTGAGATTTAGAGTTATTGACGGGGTTCCACCCCTTAGGAGAGGTGGCGACAGGATTAAGTTGCTTAAACAGAAAGAACTCCGGTGGATCTCCGTTTTGGAGACATTGCAACCAAAGGGGTTGAATATCGAATATAATTTGCATATTTGTGCTAGGTAATTTTTGCATCTATATTCTGTGTTTGTTTTTAGATATATATTTTACTTATGTTTGTTGTTTTCGTAGGATTATTATCTGGAGTGATCGGAGCAAGTGGTGACTTAATGGTTCCTGATGACATCATTTATTTTGTAGATATTATATATATTTCTTTAGGGTTTGCTATATTGTTAATTTCCATTCTATATAGATCCGCATGTGCGGTCTCTTGCTTACATTATGCCAATACTGACGATCATGTGACCTGCAGGTTTCCTGATGACATACTGGAGTAGTATAAATAATGATAGAGTTTATTGTGCATGCGTGTTCTTTTTTCAGGTGTCGGATGATGCGGTGATCGCGCGCTATTTTAGTGTTTTCAGCCTGGAATAGAGGCTTATGATGGGACTATCATGTGATTAGACCTCGGATGATGCTTGCGGTCATGTGACTGGGTGTCTGATGACGCTGGTGTTCACATGATCCACTGGGCGTTTGCTATGATGACTTCTGAACATGTGCCTTTGTTTACCTACACAGTGGGGAGTGAGTTAGGTGTGCCTCCCGATTTGTTATCCTGTGGGCTATTGGATAAGTGCTCTGACTAAGCGCTGCTGAACTGACACTGATTGGATATGGAGGACGCTGCTGCTAGTGAGTACATGATTGGTGCAGCACCAGAATGGGAGTGTGCAGTAATAGATCATCGATTGGCAGACTAAATGGTGATATTGTTTATATGGGGTAATCTAGGTATATTACATGCACAATTATAACATTGTTGTATTTTTCTATGATGTCACTATTCTGAGCTTTGATCACTGTTTTAAATTGATTATCGTTGTATATTTGTATATATGTCTATTTGTATTATGGGCGGTTCCTGGATGGTGATTGGCTCCTCCACACCATTTAAGGACACCATTTTGCCTGTTTTTGTATACTTGATAAAGGCCTGAAAATGGCCGAAACGTCGTATTTTATGGTGGCTGAATAAAGACTTGTTATACTTCACCTGGATTGGATGCTGTTCCTATTTTTTCGTCACCTATCTGCTGTCCAGAATCCCGGAGTGTCTATCAGCCATATCCTCCTTCTTCACCTCTCGCCTCCTAAAACTCAACTTAGACAAAACCGAACTCATCATCTTTACTCCATCTCACGTATTTTCCCTACCTGATCTATCTATTATGGTAAACGGCATCACGCTCTCTCCTGCTCCTTAAATCCGCTGCCTCGGAGTAACTCTCAACTCTGCCCTGTCCTTCAAACCATACGTCCAAACTCTTGCCACCTCCTGTCGCCTCCAACTCAAAAATATTTCCAGAATCCGTCCCTTCCTCAGCCCTCAATCTACTAAAACTCTTGTGCATACCCTCATCATCTCCCGTCTCAATTACTGCAACACCCTCCTCTGTGACCTCCCAGTCAACTCTCTTGCACCACTCCAGTCTGTTCTCAACTCTGCTGCCCGACTAATCCACCTCTCTCCTCGCTACTCCCCTGTTTCTCCCCTCTGCAAATCCCTCCACTGGCTCCCAATGCCCCAACGAATCCAGTTCAAACTACTAACACTGACCTACAAAGCCATCCACAACCTGTCCCCTCCCTGTATCTCTGAACTAATCTCCCAAAATCTTCCCTCAAGTAATCTTCGATCCTCCCAAGACCTACTATCCTCCACACTGATTCGTTCCTCACACAACCGCCTCCAAGATTTCTCCTGAACATCCCCCATCTTCTGGAATTCCACGCCTCAACATGTCCGATTGTCCACCACCCTTGGATCCTTCAGACGGAACCTGAAAACCCATCTCTTCAGGAAAGCCTACAGCCTGCAATAACCATTCTGCCGCCTCACCACCACCCGACCTGCCGCCTCACCACCACCCGACCTGCAGCCTCATCACCACCCGACCTGCAGCCTCACCACCACCTGACTTGCAGCCTCACCACCACCCGAGCTGCCGCCTCACCACCACCCGAGCTGCCGCCTCACCACCACCCGAGCTGCCGCCTTACCACCACCCGAGCAGCCGCCTCACCGCCACCCGAGCTGCCTCCTCAACACCTCCTGAGCTGCCGCCTCCCCACCACCCGAGCTGACACCTCACCACCAACCGAGCTGCCACCTCCCCACCCGAGCTCCGCCTCACACCACCAAGCTGCCGCCTCCCCACCACCCGAGCTGCCGCCTCACCACCACCCGAGCTGCCGCCTCACCACCACCCGAGCTGCCTCCTCACCACCCCCGAGCTGCCCCACCACTCCGAGCTGCCGCCTCACCCTCCGAGCTGCCGATTCAACACCAACCGAGCTGCCGCCTCACCACCACCAGAGCTGCCGCACCCCCGACCTTTTGTCTCTTCCCCATTATCCCGTATAATGTAAGTCCACAAGGACAGGGTCCTCTCCCCTCTGTACCAGTCTGTCATTGTAAATTATCTATCAGCAAAGTTTGGATGAAAAGCCCTCATGGTCATCACATCACCAAAACCTCTTGAATGCAGACCCCCAAAAATTAATGCCAACGTTCCAAAGTCAGATGGTGAAATAACTGTTCTACTAAAGAAAAGATTTGTCACTTTTGAGTCGAAACTTCTCTTGGCCCTGACTAGAATCCTATTGCTCACCATCTAAGTTCGGCGTGCTGCCTCCATTCTTATAATTCTCTGTTTATCTTCTCTATCCTTCCTTCCATCCTTTTTCTTTTTTTTTATGTATCTGTGTTATATAATAAAATGCGAACTCTAGATAAACTGCACAGAATCACGCAGTCTGCAGCCGGCGGACGTCATCTTATTTTTGGATGAGGTATTATTTAACACAGCAGCTGCCGTTCATGAAATATGCAGCGACATATGGCTGTTTGTATAGAAACCTTCCGTCCACCCGTATGCTTTACTGAATGTTCAAAGAAAAAGGTGAAGACACGCTGCTGACGTGGTACCGTATAGATTCCCGTCCCCCTCACCGCCCGGACTACTGACATTTCCATTCCTTTATAGTAGTTATTTGTAGCTATAAAAAAATTTTTTTACCACTTTACATCCAAATCCAGAGCTGAATTCACAATTCTGCTTCCTGACTGACTCTACCGGATCTCCTCTATCACCGCCAGCCCCTGCTGGTTCGGTGTCTGTACATGCCGTGGCAGAGTTCTGCAGTGGGAGCTGTGTGCATTATCCTGGCTCCAGTGAACTTTCCGAAGTGTGCTGGTGTTTTCCAAATGAGAGCAGAATTTTGAATGCAGCTCTTGATGTGAATGAAGAAGACATTTGAAGCATTGAAACAATTATTTAAAGAAAAATATCTGATCTGCCAACATCTGCATTATTAATTAGAACATATGGACGTCACCGAGGGGGGGTCCTCTACTCGAGACACCTATTAGCTAAAGCTCAGGGCCCCAGCAAAAAGCAGCTGTGAAATGGTGATCAGATGTTCAGCTCCGTTTCTACAATGTCAGGCATATGGTTACATTTTGGTTATAAATTATTCCTCCTCCTTTTTTTTAATGACTTCATGGTCACAATAAAACCGGATCCTCATCTGGATGTTTCTTCTTCAACTCCTTCACCTCCACATTTACCTTCAGGCACCATTAATCTTTCATTTTCTTGTGCTGCCCTGATGTCTGCCGCCTCGGTATTGTTTATCCTGCTTTCCTGATATCTATATGTGGATTTCTCATCACTGACAAGAGCATAATCCTCACTAACTGCGAGCTCCAAGTTATATTCTCATATAGGGGCAGTATTATAGTAGTTATATTCTTGTACATAGGAGCAGTATTATAGTAGTTATATTCTTGTACATAGGAGCAGTATTATAGTAGTTATATTCTTGTATATAAGGAGCAGTATTATAGTAGTTATATTCTTGTACATAGGAGCAGTATTATAGTAGTTATATTCTTGTATATAGGGAGCAGTATTATAGTAGTTATATTCTTGTACATAGGAGCAGTATTATAGTAGTTATATTCTTGTACATAGGTGTCACGCTGTCTAATGATATGTATACAATGTCAGTAAACTATTAATACAGGAACAACACTCTATACAACAACTAGTATAGCAACATCAGCATGTAAGTATAGAATAGATTTACCTGACACGATATCTGCAGAACTTAGGGTTAATCTTGAGGACTAGATGTGCAGAGACGATATCTGCTGAACTCAGGGTTAATCTTGAGGACTTGATGAGCTGAAACAGGAAAGAGGTGGACCGGGATCTAACCTGACCCTAAACTGGGGTCCTAACTAATCCGTCACCTTGGAGGTACTGATAATGGTTCAGAGGTCCAAGTCTCCAACCTAACCCTGTCTCCTATCAGACCCTGAACCCTGTAATCAGTCCTAAGAAGGATCCTGACTACCACCAAAGGGATATGGGCTGATCTCAGCTAAATACACAGATTAGACATATAAGACAGACAGGATAACACTCGCTTGCATACACACTCAAACACCAAAGGAACATAAATGGTCTGGGAAATAAACTCTAACCAAGTTGAGCTTAGAACAACTAAGGAGCTCACAACTAAAGTCTATACAGATTCATTCCTATCTGTGGTCTGCATGAAGGTTTCACTGGCAACTCCCCAAGCAGACAACCAGGAATTTAAAGGAAACCAATCAACAAATAATCAATTGCAGCCGGGAGAAACTGCACCCAGTCCCAGCACCGAGCACAGACAGAATTAACTCCCTAGCTGCCAAACACAAAGAAACAGCAGATCAGCTGTGAGAAGTCAAAATGTGCAACCGCGACGATCTTCGTGGCAATGCACACATGACAGTACCCCCCTTCTACGAGGGGCCTCCGGACCCTCAGGGCCAGGCCTGCCCGGGTGAGTTCTGTGGAAGGTCCGAACCAAACGATCTGCGTTAACATCAGACGCAGGGACCCACGTCCTCTCCTCTGGACCATACCCCTTCCAATGCACCAAGTACTGAAGGGACCGGCGATTCAGACGTGAGTCAATGATCTTTGATACTTGAAATTCCAAGTTACCATTGACCAACACAGGAGGAGGAGGTAGAGGTGACGGTATGACTGGTGCCACATACCTTTTAAGTAATGACTTGTGGAACACATTATGAATTTTAAACGTAGGAGGGAGGTCCAGACGAAATGCCACAGGATTAATTATGGAACTGATCCTGTACGGCCCGATGAATCTGGGACCAGTTTCCAGGAGGGCACCTTAAGTTTTATATTCCTGGTAGACAACCATACCAGATCGTTCACATTCAGATCTGGACCAGAAACTCTCCTCCTATCAGCCATACGTTTGTAACGGTTCCCCATCGCACTCAGATTATTCAATACACCTCTCCACACAGAAGCAAGTGACGACGAGAAACGCTCCTCCTCAGGAACCCCAGAAGGGCCCCCCCCATTGAAAGTACAAAACTGGGGATGGAAACCATATGCCCCAAAAAACGGGGACTTACCAGTGGACTCGCTCCGCCTGTTGTTAAGAGCGAACTCTGCCAGAGGCAAGAAAGAAGACCAGTCCTCTTGGTTCTCTGAAACAAAACACCGGAGATATGTCTCTAAGCTCTGATTCAGACGCTCTGTCTGACCATTGGTCTGCGGATGAAAAGCCGAGGAAAATGACAATTGCATCCCCCGACGTAAACAAAATGCCCTCCAAAATTTGGACACAAACTGAGACCCCCTATCTGACACCACATCAGAAGGCAACCCATGAAGTCTAACGATCTCCCTAATGAACACCTGCGCCAGAGTTTTAGCATTAGGGAAGGCAGGAAGAGCAACGAAATGTGCCATCTTACTGAACCTGTCAACAAATAATCAATTGCAGCCGGGAGAAACTGCACCCAGTCCCAGCACCGAGCACAGACAGAATTAACTCCCTAGCTGCCAAACACAAAGAAACAGCAGATCAGCTGTGAGAAGTCAAAATGTGCAACCGCGACGATCTTCGTGGCAATGCACACATGACAGTAATGTCACGCTGTCTAATGATATGTATACAATGTCAGTAAACTATTAATACAGGAACAACACTCTATACAACAACTAGTATAGCAACATCAGCATGTAAGTATAGAATAGATTTACCTGACACGATATCTGCTGAACTCAGGGTTAATCTTGAGGACTTGATGAGCTGAAACAGGAAAGAGGTGGACCGGGATCTAACCTGACCCTAAACTGGGGTCCTAACTAATCCCTCACCTTGGAGGTACTGATAATGGTTCAGAGGTCCAAGTCTCCAACCTAACCCTGTCTCCTATCAGACCCTGAACCCTGTAATCAGTCCTAAGAAGGATCCTGACTACCACCAAAGGGATATGGGCTGATCTCAGCTAAATACACAGATTAGACATATAAGACAGACAGGATAACACTCGCTTGCATACACACTCAAACACCAAAGGAACATAAATGGTCTGGGAAATAAACTCTAACCAAGTTGAGCTTAGAACAACTAAGGAGCTCACAACTAAAGTCTATACAGATTCATTCCTATCTGTGGTCTACATGAAGGTTTCACTGGCAACTCCCCAAGCAGACAACCAGGAATTTAAAGGAAACCAATCAACAAATAATCAATTGCAGCCGGGAGAAACTGCACCCAGTCCCAGCACCGAGCACAGACAGAATTAACTCCCTAGCTGCCAAACACAAAGAAACAGCAGATCAGCTGTGAGAAGTCAAAATGTGCAACCGCGACGATCTTCGTGGCAATGCACACATGACAATAGGATGACAGTATTATAGTAGTTATATTCTTGTACATAGGAGCAGTATTATAGTAGTTATATTCTTGTACATAGGGGCAGTATTATAGTAGTTATATTCTTGTACATAGGGGCAGTATTATAGTAGTTATATTCTTGTACATAGGGGCAGTATTATAGTAGTTATATTCTTGTACATAGGAGCAGTATTATAGTAGTTATATTCTTGTACATAGGAGCAGTATTATAGTAGTTATATTCTTGTACATAGGAGCAGTATTATAGTAGTTATATTCTTGTACATAGGGGGCAGTATTATAGTAGTTATATTCTTGTATATAGAAGCGGTATTATAGTAGTTATATTCTTGTACATAGGGGCAGTATTATAGTAGTTATATTCTTGTACATAGGGGGCAGTATTATAGTAGTTATATTCTTGTACATAGGGGGCAGTATTATAGTAGTTATATTCTTGTACATAGGGTGCAGTATTATAGTAGTTATATCCTTGTACATAGGGAGCAGTATTATAGTAGTTATATTCTTGTACATAGGGGGCAGTATTATAGTAGTTATATTCTTGTACATAGGGGACAGTATTATAGTAGTTATATTCTTGTACATAGGAGCAGTATTATAGTAGTTATATTCTTGTACATAGGAGCAGTATTATAGTAGTTATATTCTTGTACATAGGAGCAGTATTATAGCAGTTATATTCTTGTACATAGGAGCGGTATTATAGTAGTTATATTCTTGTACATAGGGGACAGTATTATAGTAGTTATATTCTTGTACATAGGAGCAGTATTATAGTAGTTATATTCTTGTACATAGGAGCAGTATTATAGTAGTTATATTCTTGTACAATAGGAAGTATTATTAGTAGTTATATTCTTGTACATAGGAGCAGTATTATAGTAGTTATATTCTTGTACATAGGGGCAGTATTATAGTAGTTATATTCTTGTACATAGGGGCAGTATTATAGTAGTTATATTCTTGTACATAGGGGGCAGTATTATAGTAGTCATATTCTTGTTCAGTAGTTATATTATTTCACATGGAGGCAGTATTATAATTAGACTTGTATATAGTTTTAAATAATTTGCACCTATTTGTGTTTCCATATGAAAATAACATACTTTTTAAATAATGTAATTGTCCAACAACTCATTAAAAAGGAATCTGTCACAAGGTTTTTGACATATAATCTGAGATTAGCATGATGTAGGGGCAGAGAGCCTGATTCCAGTGTTGTGTCACTTACTGGGCTGCTTGTTGTTGTTTTTAAAATATAAGTGTATTATCAGCAGGAGATTATTACTGCAGAATTAGTTGTCTTGTGCCATGTAGTCCTGCTCTGTGTAACTCCTCCCCTTCCTATGCACAGTGTACACAGAAAGCTGCCAATCAGTGGTGTGGGCGTGGTTATACACCCCTCAAAAATCTGAGCTCTGCTAGATCTGTAGCAGAGGAAACAGGGATTGTGCGAAAACTGCAGTAAGCAGCCCAGTATGTGACATATCACTTATGAAATCGGTGTCTCTGCCCCTCCTGTACAGCAAAAACTTGGAGAAAGATTTAAAGAGTAACTTAAACTTTTTTTTTATAATAATAATTTTGTCCAGATTGGAAAGTTTTGAAACTTTACTTTTTAAAGATGCCTAAAATGATCTAGACAAACCCTGGGGCTGATAGTGAGCTCGGACCTGGTGCTCTGCGCTCGTACCTGGTGCTCTTCGCTCGTACCTGGTGCTCTGCGCTCGGACCTGGCGCTCTGCGCTCGTACCTGGTGCTCTGCGCTCGGACCTGGTGCTCTGCGCTCGTACCTGGTGCTCTTCGCTCGTACCTGGGCTCTGCGCTCGACCTGGTGCTCTGCGCTCGTACCTGGTGCTCTACGCTCGGTACCTGGTGCTCTGCGCTCGGACCTGGTGCTCTGCGCCCGTACCTGGTGCTCTGCGCTCGTACCTGGTGCTCTGCGCTCGTACCTGGTGCTCTGCGCTCTTGGACCTGGTGCTCTGCGCTCGGACCTGGTGCTCTGCGCCGTACCTGGTGCTCTGCGCTCGTACCTGGTGCTCTGCGCTCGGACCTGGTGCTCTGCGCTCGTACCTGGTGCTCTGCGCTCGTACCTGGTGCTCTGCGCTCGTACCTGGTGCTCTGCGCCCGTACCTGGTGCTCTGCGCTCGTACCTGGTGCTCTACGCTCGTACCTGTGCTCTGCGCTACCTGGTGCTCTGCGCTCGTACCTGGTGCTCTGCGCTCGACCTGTGCTCTTTCCCGTACCTGGTGCTCTGCGCTCGGACCTGGTGCTTTTGCTCGTACCTGGTACTCTGCGCACGGACCTGGTGCTCTGCGCTCGGACCTGGTGCTCTGCGCTCGGACCTGGTGCTCTGCGCTCGGACCTGGTGCTCTTGCTCGTACTGGTGCTCTGCGCTCGACCTGGTGCTCTGCGCTCGACCTGGTGCTCTGCGCTCGTACCTTGTGCTCTGCCTTTCGCTCGGACCTGGTGCTCTGCGCTCGGACCTGGTGCTCTGCGCTCGGACCTGGTGCTCTGCGCTCGTACCTGGTGCTCTGCGCTCGGACCTGGTGCTCTGCGCTCGTACCTGGTGCTCTGCGCTCGGACCTGGTGCTCTGCGCTCGTACCTTGTGCTCTGCGCTCGGACCTGGTGCTCTGCGCTCGGACCTGGTGCTCTGCGCTCGTACCTGGTGCTCTGCGCTCGGACCTGGTGCTCTGCGCTCGTACCTGGTGCTCTGCGCTCGACCTGGTGCTCTGCGCCGTACCTGGTGCTCTGCGCTCGGACCTGGTGCTCTGCGCTCGTACCTGGTGCTCTGCGCTCGGACCTGGTGCTCTGTGCTCGTACCTGGTGCTCTGCGCTCGTACCTGGTGCTCTGCGCTCGGACCAGGTGCTCTGCGCTCGTACCTGGTGCTCTGCGCTTGGAGCTGGTGCTCTGCGCCGTACCTGGTGCTCTGCGCTCGGACCTGGTGTTCTGCACTCGTACCTGGTGCTTTGCGCTCGGACCTGGTGCTCTGCGCTCGTACCTGGTGCTCTACGCTCGTACCTGATGCTCTGCGCCCGTACCTGGTGCTCTGCGCTCGTACCTGGTGCTCTGCGCTCGTACCTGATGCTCTGCGCCCGTACCTGGTGCTCTGCGCTCGTACCTGGTGCTCTGCGTTCGGACCTGGTGCTCTGCGCTCGTACCTTGTGCTCTGCGCTCGTACCTTGCGCTCTGCGCTCGGACCTGGTGCTCTGCGCTCTGACCTGGTATCTGCGCTCTGACCTGGTGATCTGCGCTCTGACCTGGTGATCTGCGCTCTGACCTGGTGCTCTGCGCTCGGACCTGGTGCTCTGCGCTCGGACCTGGTGCTCTGCGCTCGGACCTGGTGCTTTGCTCTGCGCTCGTACCTGGTGCTCTGCGCTCGGACCTGGTGCTCTTTGCTCGTACCTGGTGCTCTGCGCACGGACCTGGTGCTCTGCGCTCGGACCTGGTGCTCTGCGCTCGGACCTGGTGCTCTTTGCTCGTACATAGTGCTCTGCGCTCGTACCTGGTGCTCTGCGCTCGGACCAGGTGCTCTGCGCTCGTACCTGGTGCTCTGCGCTCGGAGCGGGTGCTCTGCGCCGTACCTGGTGCTCTGCGCTCGGACCTGGTGCTCTGCGCTCAGACCTGGTGCTCTGCGCTCGGACCTGATGCTCTGCGCCGTACCTGGTGCTCTGCGCTCGTACCTGGTGCTCTGCGCTCGGACCTGGTGCTCTGCGCTCGTACCTGGTGCTCTGCGCTCGGACCAGGTGCTCTGCGCTCGTACCTGGAGCTCTGCGCCGTACCTGGGTGCTCTGCGCTCGGACCTGGTGCTCTGCGCTCGACCTGGTGCTCTGCGCTCGGACCTGGTGCTTTGCACTAGTACCTGGTGCTCTGCGCTCGGACCTGGTGCTCTGCGCTCGGACTTGGAGCTCTGCGCTCGGACCTGGCGCTCTGCGCTCGGACCTGGCGCTCTGCGCTCGGACCTGGTGCTCTGCGCTCGGACCTGGTGCTCTGCGCTCGTACCTGGTGCTCTGCGCTCGTACCTGGTGCTCTGCGCTCGGACCTGGCGCTCTGCGGTCGTACCTGGCGCTCTGCGCTCGGACCTGGTGCTCTGCGCTCGTACCTGGTGCTCTGCGCTCGGTCGTCATGTTCTCTGCTGTATCGGCCGTGTTTGCCTCCAGGTTCGCTCTGTTCTGGGTGCACTGGTGTGGGAATTATGGTCACATGATTGAATATCTATGGCGCAGGTGAGATTTGTGATGAATTTTCTCAGCACATTTATTTCTCATTTTCTTTTTTTCTGTAAAATGAAATCATCCTGTTATCAGCACAGCACGGAGCGCAATCCGCGCGGCAGAGAACACAGCTCAGCGCTTCTCCCGGTCACGGCCCCGGGCTTTAGACATAAACCTTCTTCTATTTTTATCAGCAATGATGAAGCTGGAAAGTCAATCCCACGATATGTTCATGTAGAGGCAGCAACCTGCCATGAAGACTGGATGATCGCAGCGGAGAGGAGGGTCACAGCGGAGAGGGGGTCACAGCGGAGAGGGGGTCACAGCGGAGAGGGGGTCACAGCGGAGAGGGGGTCACAGCGGAGAGGGGGTCACAGTGGAGAGGGGGGTCACAGCGGAGAGGAGGGTCACAGCGGAGAGAAGGTCACAGCGGAGAGAGGGCTCACAGCGGAGAGGGGCTCAAAGCGGAGAGGCGGGTCACAGCAGAGAGAGGGCTCACAGCAGAAAGAGGGCTCACAGCGGAGAGGCGGGTCACAGTAGAGAAGGGGGGTCACAGCAGAGAGGGGGCTCACAGGGAGAGGGGGGTCATGTAAAAGTTTGGGCACCCCAGGTCAAAATTACTGTTATTGTGACCGATTAAGCAAGTTAAAGATGAAATTATCTCTGAAAGTTAACTACTTGGACAACTTCTTCTAATACCCCTTGCTTGGCCCCCATAAAATATTAATGCCTCCTGTGCCGCTCCCGTAGTGTCGGCAGTCACTCTTCCTGGGGCTCAGGTGCTGTGTTGTGACATGTGACCCGGCACCCAGTCAGTGCTAGTGTCACTGTCCCCATCTTCGAACAAAGCAGTCATGAACAGGAAGTCTGAGCTGTAGCCAAGCGCCGGCGTCACGTGTCACAGCACCGCGCGAGCTCCCTGGGGAGAGCAACTGCCAACACCGCGGGAACGGCACAAGCACGGGAGGGGTGTATAGGCTTTATTATTTTTTATGGGCCAAACATTTTGATCCAGAAGGGGTTGTGATAGTAGTGGACAACCTCTTTAAAGATAATACATTTCCTTTGTATTTTAGGCAAAAGAAAAGTTACAAAATGGTCCGATGGAAAAGTTTGGACAACCTGCATGGTGAGTACCTAGTAGCACCCTTTTTGAAAGTATCACAGCTTGTAAACATTTTTTTGCTGCCAGCCACGAGTCTTTCAATTCTTGTTTGAGTGATTTTCATCCATAATACACGACCTGAAAAGGTGCAAACTGAAGGTTTCATAATGGCCCTCACAGTCCCCTGATCTGAACATCATTGAAAATCTGTGGCTAGATCTCAAAATATCAATGCATGCAAGATGACCCAGGAATCTCACAGAACTCGAAGAATTCTCCCAAGAAGAGTGGATGAAATCCCTCAAACAAGAATTGAAAGACTCTTGTCTGGCAACAAAAAGTGTTTACAAGCTGTGATAGTTTGAAAAAAGGGGGTGTTACTAGGTATTAACCAGGCAGGATGCCCAAACTGCTGCATCGCCCCAGTTTCCTTTTTGTAATTTTTAACATGTAAAAGATGAAAATATATATATTTTTTTGCCTAAAATAGAAATGAAATGTGTCATATTTAGCTTTAGGCCTTATAGAAATGATGACGCAGGAGAGGTTTCCTTTTGATGACTCTTCCATGAAGGCCATATTTGTGCAGGTGTTGCTTAACTGTTCACAATAACAGTCATTTTGACAAGGGGGTGCCCAAACTTTTACATGGCACTGTAAATGACTTCACTTTTGATGTGGCAGAATAATGTATTTCTATTTCTCGCACGTACACGAGTGGGGTGCACCCTCGTCACCCGTGGGGTGCCGTCCATCTGTTACGCGGAGGCCTCTCATAATATCGGTGCTTAGTACCGGGCTTATTGTATTAGCCGACTCCTTAATCTGTGACTTCGCTCTCGCCTCAGCACCTCACTTCACATCAAAAGTGTCTCTCTGTCACGCCATGTCCTCACCACGAGGGCAGAAGAAAAAGAGGAAAAAAAAGAACATCGAGAGAAATTCTTCTCGTGCTGGTGGTTTGTCTGTTGAGTGCGATGACAAGACGTGATCTTATAGGATATGAAACTATCCGCTTCCATCTACTGATTGATCTCATTTGTATCTTTTTCATAACTCCGGTGTCTAGATAACTATCTAAAGCCAAAAACCTTCACCCGTGTGACATGCAACAGTTCAGCTCCCAAATATGTCTGAGTTTTTTTCAAGCAGGAGTCTTACATCCTGTTCACATTTTCTTAAAAGCGTTGTCGGGTGAAAACAATGTATCACCTAATCACAGGATATGGGATAACTTACTGATTGGTCGGGTCCTGACCCCTGGGACCCGCAACGATCTGGCAGATCTAAGAATATTTATCCCTGATGGGGCAATTTTATTCCCGTTTCATAATGGAGGTGCAGGATGTATGTCTGATTGTCGTTCACTTTCTATGGGACTAGTCTATAAAAGTGCCCTGTTCTGCCAGTCAGCACGAGTCCCAACCATCCCATCCCCACCAGTCGATAAGTTACTACTTAACTTTACACAAATCCTTTACTTATATTGTTTTTTTTTTCAATATTAATCTATCATTTATTATCTCAGGTAGGACTGAGTTAAATCCTAGCACTTAATTAGGTGCACCTGGCTAGCTTCAACTAAGAACCAGGGCATGTGTTCACCTGGGAACTCTCAGTTTGCTGGGGATGTTGATCAGAGTGAAGTGTGTTGAAGCTGGTGAGGGACCAGCCAAAATGTGAGCTATAGTTGGGAGAAAGACATTGAGAATCTCTCTCTGAATGGAGACTGCATGGGTCAGCTGGGAAAGCTGAGAAGTCTGTGTGCTGGAGCTCAAGATGAAGGTGATACTGAGACCCGTATGTTTGTACATCTTCTGTGTATTAAGTTGCTACAGGAGATAGAGAGGTCTAATCTGTCCGGGTGAGCCCACAGTGACATATGTGTGCCTGCTGAATGAACTGTTTATTTGCTGTTATACTTTGTGCCCAGAATATGTTGATTTGTTTGAATCATTTGGGTTTTTATAAAGGCAATAAAACTGTACATGTCTGGACCAACCACATTGCCTGTGTGAACGCTACCTAATGCCGATCTGAGAGCGTGACGCCCTACACTATCTATCACCTATATATATATCATCTATTTATTATCTATCATATCCAGTGTTTTGAAAAAGTATTTACACCCTGTGAATTTTTCCACATTTCTTCACGTTACACTAACAAGCTTAAATGTGTTTTATTGCCATTTTAAGTGATATACCAACACAAAGTAGCAAATACTTCTGACACGTAAAGGAAATGATACATGGTTTTCTAAATACTTAACACTTATAAATCTGAAAATTGTGACATGCATTTGTATTCAGCCCCGGTGGTCTGCGACTCCTAAATAAAATCCTGAGTGGCCAATTGCCTCCAGAAGTCACATAATTAGTACATTTTGTCAACCTGGGTGTAATTCCTTCTCAGTAAAACTACAGCTGCTCTGTGAAAGGCCTCGGAGATTTGTTTGAGAACATTAGGCATCAAACATCATCATGAAACCAAGGAGCTCACGAGACAGATCAGGGATAAAGTTGTGGAGAAGATTAAAGCTGGGTTAGGTTATAAAAAAATTAGGCCAGACTCTGAACATGTCACCGAGCACTGTTCAATCCATCATCCAAAAATGAAAGGAGTTTGGCACAACTGCAAACCTATTAAAACATGGCCATCCACCTAAACTGACATCCCAAAGAGAGCACTAATTAGAGAAGCTGCCAAGAGGCCCATGGTCACTCTGGAGGAGCTGCAGAGATCCACTGGAGGAGCTGTAGAGATCCACAGATCAGGTGGAAGAATCTGCCCACAGGACTTCTATTAGCCATTTGCGCCTCAACTCTGGTCTATATGGAGGAGTGTCAAGAAGAAAGACATTTTTTGAAAGCAAACCATTAGAATCCTGTTTGTAGCTTGCAATAAGCCATGTAAGAGACATAGCGAGCATGTGGAAGAAGGGGCTCTGGTCAGATGAGACCAAAGGAGAACTGGGGTAAAATGCAAAAATCTATGGGTGGTGGAAAACTAACACTGCACATCACCCTGAAAACACCATACCCACCCTCACACATGGTGGTAGCAGCATCTTGCTGTGGGGAGGCTTTTCTTCAGCAGAGTCAGGGAAGCTGATCAGAGTTGTTGGGAAGATGGATGAATCTAAATGCAGGGCAATAATGGAGGAAAACCGGTTAGAGGATTGAAAAGACTTGAGATTGGGGTGTAGGTTCACCTTCCAGCAGGACAAACATCCAGAGCTATAATGGAGGGTTTAGAATAAACTATATTCATGTGTGTGAATGACCCAGTCACAGTCCAAACCAAAATCCCAGTCAGAATCTGTGGAAGACATGAAAATTGCTGTTCACAGACGTCTCCATCCAATCTTACTGTGCGAGAGCGAGTGTGCAAAGAAGAAGGGGCAAAAATGTCACCTCCAGATGGTAGAGACAGACCCCGAAAGACTGCAGCAGAAATCGCAACCAAAGGTGGTCCTACAAAGTACTGACTCGGGGGCTGAATACAAATGCACCTCACAATTTTCAGATTGATATTTTTAAAATACTTAAAAAACCCTGCAAAATCCTTTGTAAATTTTGCTCCTAAATCAGGTTTTGTCTGTGACCTCCTGGCAGCCCTATTGAATGTCACGGGTCACTTGGTCACCCTACATGTAGGAGAGTTTGCTGTGCCGGTGGTCCGCTGACGGAGATCTGTTCAGTGTCTGCAACTTTTAATGTGACTCGAGTAAAATATGACACAAGAATAAAAATAAATAATGATACAGATTTAAGAAAAAAAGAGATTAAATGAATAATAAATAATAATAAACGATGAATAATAATGACCAGCGCGGCATCGTCTGTTACTATCATCACTTTGTATAAGGACGGAGCCTTAATCTAGCAAATTCCGGAGATGTGGGAGAGATTACGGTCCGCTCAGATTAATCTATTTATGCCGATCTCTAGGATGACGCCTGTGCGCAGGCGGAGGGCTGAGCTCATTAGGGTCTGTGGGGACGCGCTGTGTGTGTAACCAGCAGTAATGTGAACAGAACCGCGCTCGTCGTCTTACATTATCGGCCCCTGTGTTATATTATATGCTTGAGAGGCTGCAGGCGTCCTGCGGGGGGGATCATTCATGGGGGCCGCAGTTTCCGACGCTGATTGTTGCTCTCACGCGGGAGCGACCTGCTGATAAGTCATTATTATTTTACAATGCCGCTCCCTGAGCGGTAATCCATACGTGTTGGCTTTGTCACGTTGTACGTGTTGTTTGCGTCAATTCAAGGATCTGATCATTACTGTGGTTCTCAACTAACATGGAAATAGATATAATAGCCCATCTTTATATTGCCCCCCAATTTATGCTTTAACCCCTTCAGCTATTCAGCGGCCATGAGAACACCACATTTTTTAAAAAAAAATTTTCAAAAGCCATAATTTTTTTTCGCCTTATACATAAGAGTACGAGAGGTTATTTTGGTACTTTTATAAACCCTATCTTAGAAATGTTTTATTTTTTTTTGTGGATAAATGGTGAAAAAATAGTAATTTTAAATTTATTTGCCTTTTATTACTTTTTTTTATGCCATTCGCTATGTGGTTTATATGACACGGTACTTTTTTTTTCTGTGGTCTTTTCGTACATGGAAGCGCTTTGTTTGTCTCCCGGGTGTCGTGCTAACCCATCCATGTTTTTGTTTTTTTATTGTGTGGGTGATGGGCTGATAAAGGAGACCACTTCCCATTTTAACTGTTTAGATGCAGCGGTTGATATTGACCGTGACATCTAAGGGTTTATTTTAAGGACATCTGAACCTGTAACTTTCAGAAAAATGCTACACTGACGAGCAAAATGGGCTGCAGGGAGGATATAACTTCATTTTCTCCCTGCAGCTACTCCTAGTATAAGCCTGCCAGACATGATTCAGACACCATATACCTGCTGATTAACGCTTTATCTGCAGGTAAATACACTGACGAGGAAAAGGGGAACAATGTTTTGAACTTTTGACTTTCAGGCTCCATATCTCACCATTCACCATCCCGAATGCGAATGGTGAGATATGGAGCCTGAAAGTCAGAAGGTCAAAACATTGTTACCTTTTTTCTCATCAGTGTATTTAACTGCAGATATAGGGTTAATCAGCAGGTATATAGTGTCTGAATCATGTCTGGCAGGCTTATACTAGGAGCAGCTGCAGGGAGAAAATGAAGTTCTATCCTCCCTGCAGCTGTTCTCTTCCACGGAGGAGTTACAATCACCTCTCGCTCTGTAATCACTCCCCAGCAACTAGACTGACAGCCGTGTGTGCAGAGCAGGCTGTCCGTTAATGTGTCGGGGGTCAAACCAGCACGTGGAAATCGGCCATGTGCACTGTCACACTTGCTATATAATGGGTCCATGGCACACACGGACCATTTATACTCTCATCTCAACGAGCCCTTTAGGAGACAAATCCAGGTTCTTCTCTACCCTAATTATTACATTAGATATATAACCTGTCTCCACCACCTTCTACTTTACCTACTGATGGTCAGATCCTTCTCCAGCACCTTGAAGGGTTGTCTTGTCATTGGCTCATACAAACGATTTGCCACCATGATCCAATCGTCGGAGATCTACCCCTTGTGACGACTATGATTTGTGGTAGCGTCTCTAGGGAATAGATGCAATTTGGTCTCCTGGTGGTTTCAGTTGGGTTTTCACAGTGGGCTTATGGTTGGCACATTATGGTCGATGGCTGATATTGTGGCCTTCAAGTGGCACGATGGCTTCCTGCCACCAATCTCACTTCTAGTTCCGTTCTAGCCATCGTTAGATGTATTTGTTATTGGACTTCCATCAATGCGTCATTCACCGTATGTACTAACGATACGCCACCATCTTTGACCGCACATAGTGATTGTTAGGTCCGTCAGGACTCAGCAGCCACTTAGGTTGTCTCATCATAGACTCTCCAGAGGAAGATCGGTGGAGTTATCATCTGACTATCAGTAATGCATTACCACCAATGCCAGTTGTTTCTTTTTTTTATCTTTTTTAGAATAACTTTCTTTATATGTTTGATTTTTAATCCCTACAAACCATGATCTCTGATGGAGAGGGTGGTGACTGACGGCTGGCATTTCTATACTGGGAGGATAAGCGCTAATGGTATTTAGGTCATGACAAAGCCCAGTGAAAAGTTCACTGCGGTGATAGTAACGTCAGATTAATTATGTCACCATCCACTCGTCTTCCCCGAGTTCTGGCAAGTAGCCCAATCTTGTCACAGCGTGTCTATGAACGTGTCTACTCTAGACGGGTCGTCTGACTTGTTTACAGTCATGTGTCACAATTGTGCAAACCTATGCACCGCGTGGTACCGAGGGCACGTCCCGGGGTGTCGTCACTTGGTGTCACAGACTATTAGAAGAAACTTCACTGTTGATTTTAGATAAATTCTTTGGAAGACAAATTGCCATTGTGTTAGCCTCTTCCCATCCAGAGCGCAGTATGGAGACGTCGCATCCATATGTTGCTTGTGGACCTTGTTATTCCGTGGCCATTAATATGGAATTGGGTCCACAAGCTTTGAGGTCTCCAACCTGAGGCTCTACAAACACTGCAGTTCCTAGCTTGTCCTGACAGCTATAGGTTGGGTTGAATGTTCATGAGTTAGCCAATGGTTTTCCTTTCTACCTAAAACGTGTTATCGGCAGCACAGGTCATGACTTGGTTCCATCTAGTTCTGGGATCCCAAACCATTTTTTTATGGACTATTGTCCTGTCTACTCCGATATGTTCTCCTGGCATTGTGGTTTGTGGTTTGTCTCCTTAAGTTTGATAAAAAAAAATCTGGTTAGACAATAGTTTTCCGATTCTCTCCAAATGTGTTCTCTGCAATTGAGGTCATGGCTTGGGTCTTCATCTAGTTCGGTGATACCAAACCATTTTTAAGGACCATTGTCATGTCCTTTCCGAGGTGTTGACCCTAAGATGGAATATTCTACTCTCCTGGCACCAACCAAGCCAAAACTCATCATGTTCTCACTTCAGAGATTATCATTCCTGTTATGTTTTTAAACCGCACTCGGAATGGAGTCGGCTACATTGGAGTCCAGAGTCTAAAGGGCCCCATACACATCAGACTAACGTTGGCTTGACCCACCATGGGGACCTCCTAACATTTTCCAACGTATGATGTCGGGGGAGAGAATGATTTGTCATGTCCGATTATGGACTGCTGATCCCTCTCCGAGAGAGAGAAGCCACCGCTCAAGGATCCTGGCAGTGGCTCTCTCACTGGTAGCACTGGAGTGCTCGGTGAATTCGAGAGTGATATCTATCAGCTCGGAGCTGTCGGGCGAATGATGCTAGCTGTTGTATACGGGTGATTAACCTATCTGTCCATTATGTCACCCTGCAATTAATATGGACTTTTGGGGTTAGATTCCCAGGCTGCATTCCTAGTTTAGCCAGAGAGCTTTGTAGCAAATCAGAAAGTGCTCAGGAAAAGGGGCTTTAACCAAGATTTTAGGTTTTTCTCCTTACGCTGTGCTTGGTTATCTCTGGCAGACTTATAGACATTGAACGGATCAGTGGTGCACATGCTCAGCCTTCGATGGGACTCTGCGGAGCCCATGATCCCCCATCCTGTAGATAGCTTATAATAGTTTACAACCCATTTAAATAACAAGAAAAGCCAGAGGAGACCGATCTGCAATCGGAAGAAAGGTCTCAGAAACCAGGAAGAAAGGTCTCAGAAACCAAGAAGAATGGTCTCAGAAACCAAGAAGAATGATCTCAGAAACCAGGAAGAAAGGACTCAGAAACCAGGAAGAAAGGTCTCAGAAACCAGGAAGAAAGGACTTAGAAACCAGGAAGAAAGGACTCAGAAACAAAGAAGAATGGTCTCAGAAACCAAGAAGAATGGTCTCAGAAACCAGGAAGAATGGTCTCAGAAACCAGGAAGAAAGGACTCAGAAACCAGGAAGAAAGGACTCAGAAACCAGGAAGAAATGTCTCAGAAATCAGGAAGAAAGGTCTCAGAAACCAGGAAGAAAGGTCTCAGAAATCAGGAAGAAAGGTCTCAGAAACCAGGAAGAAAGGTCTCAGAAACCAGGAAGAAAGGACTCAGAAACCAGGAAGAAAGGACTCAGAAACAAGGAAGAAAGGACTCAGAAACCTGCCTACAAGATGATAGGATGAAACAAAAGCCTAATCAGGGAGCCAGGTTAGGATCAGGATCAGAGAAAGAAGAATCAAAATAGCCTCAGAAACAAGCCAAGCGAAGGATCTCCCCTAAAAAGCAATCTGTCAGCAGATTTTTACTATGTAATCTGAGAGCAACATGATTTAGGGGCAGAGACCATGATTCCAGTGATGTATCAATTACTGGGCTGCGTTTTGCTGTTTCTATTAAATCAGAGTTTCATCAGCAGGAGATTATCACTACTGGACTGTGTGTCTCGTGCCTCCTAGTCCAATCACAATCCAACACTGATTAGCAGCTTTTTGTCAATATACATTGTATACAGCAAACTGGTGTGGGGGCGAGGGCTCAGCATTAAGAGCTCTGCAGCAGAGAAAACAGAAAGCATCACAACTGCTGCATCCAGTAACCTAAGTGACACATCGCTGGAATCAGGGTCTCTGCACCTACATCAAATTACATAGCAAAAAACTGCTGACAGATTTCCTTTAGGTGGAGAATTTGTAGCATTTTTTAAATGAAATTACCTTTTCTTTAAATCAGATTTTTTTGTGTTAAATGTATTTTTTAACTAATTTTTGGTGTTTTTTTTTCGTTATCACCATTGTTATGAAAATTAAAAATGAGAATTTTTTAGCAATTTTCACACTGACCACTAGGGGATTTGTTAGACTCTAACTTCCTGTAGTTTCAGGAAACAACACATGTACATAAAACACAATGAGCAGACTCAGTTTATGTACATGTGGGAATTTTGACCTCTGAAAAGGTCAGACATTGGAGCAGACATAACAGTCCCGTGACCGTAACACCGTTCTGAGGTTACGAGCCGTTATCCGGGGGTCTTGGGGTTGGCTTTTTGCCTTTTTTGTTCCTGTATTCCCGTTTTATCGGTCGTCGCCTTCGGAGAACTTTATTACTCGCGGTTTTCGTTGCTCGGGAGGTTTATCGGGCAGATAATCTTCTAAGTGCCCGAGCTTCAATTCGTTATACATTTCGGAAGTTGCGGCGTCCAGGAACGATACAAGGCCACCAACCGCTCGAGCCGCCATTTATAGGGTGCAATTACCTACAGAATGACTCGATTTTTATGTATGTGGCCACCTAGTGGTCATGATGTGATTTACAGCCTCAGGCAGGTCTTTGATAGCATGTTGAAATGATCTTTTACAGACAAAAAAATATAAGAAATTGGAGTCCTTAAAGATGCTGTCCAGGATTAGAAGAACTCTGGTGCGGGTCGTCTCTGGTATTGTCACTCAGCCCCATTAAAGTGAATGGAGCTGAATTTAGCACAACCCACGGTCAGGGCTGACGTTCCTGGAAGAGTCAAGTGTTGGTGATCCTTAATGAAATTCTCATAAATGTTAGTGGGGGTGTATTCTGCGGTTACCCAAAATTTCCATGCCCAACTGGAGTCATTGCTCTAATTAACCCCTTCCTGACATGTCTTGCACATGTAGAGCCGACATTGGGTGCAGGAGGCGGCTGTGTAATACAGCCAGCAGCTGCCTCTGCCAGCAGCGATCGCTTCTGTTTAACCATTGAAGTGCCGCCGTCACTCTCAGGCTTTGGCATTTAAATGGCATGATTGCCCCTTAACCCCCTGTGTACCTTGTCTATAGCAGTCAGGGGTCTGCTGTAAGCCCCCCTTGCTGCCATGTGATGAAGGTGCGGATAATTCTCTGGGGAGATTGTGACTGATTGTCGGCAGCGGTCCTCCAGACTTCAGTAACGGTACAGACACTTGTGTGCTGCCAGGAGGTGTTATATTACCAGGGCTCCAGTGGTCGCTGGTCGGCCATCGTCTTGTCAGGCAATGACTTTGACGCCACCGGCGTTGTATCATTGTTAGAGACAATAGTATCTTAAAGTCTCATCTTCCCC